>JARGXW010000101.1:0-321014 GCA_029204085.1 Mycena sp. CBHHK59/15 | reverse complement strand
TCGCCCGTGCCCCCCGCCGTACCCCGCCCCGCCAACAACAACCGGCGGAGGACAGCGCGCAGCGTCTTCGGCACATTGGGCATATCCATGCTCAACTCTAATCGGAATAGTGTCGTGTCAGATACCGCATCGATACGCTCCACCGACACCGCTGCGTCACTGACATCGCCGCTGTCACCCGTCACCACCGCAGCGCCGCACCTCACTACCGTGTTC
This sequence comes from Mycena sp. CBHHK59/15, assembly GCA_029204085.1. Taxonomy (NCBI): domain Eukaryota; kingdom Fungi; phylum Basidiomycota; class Agaricomycetes; order Agaricales; family Mycenaceae; genus Mycena; species Mycena sp. CBHHK59/15. Next base: position 320,798 of record JARGXW010000101.1, on the reverse strand, counting down.
GACAACTCCGACACGTCGACGACCGGGGGCGCCTCGACTTCATGGACCCGCGACGAGGAGCCTCGCGAGGTTCTGATGCAGGGCGCCTCTCTCCGTGCGATCTCCAACGCCACACGCGTGATGACCTCTGACCCCGCAAGTGTTCTCGCAGACCAAGGCCACGAGACGGGCCCGCTCATCGCGCGGCTGGCGCTGGAGCTGATCCGTAATGCGCGCGACGAGGGCATCAGCTTCCGGGACCCCACGAAGGAGCGGCGTGAACACCACACACCCGAGGCCGCGGCGGATGGGGCTGTGGGCCCAGTCGCGCTCCTGAGCCCACCAACAACGTCCCCCGGCGACACTATTCTGACGCTCAACCGTGCGCTGGGGAGCGCAGGCGTTGCCAGCCAAGACGGGTTCCGTCGCATCAAGCAAGGGAAGGGCAAGTCACGCGCGGCGTCGCTGATGACTGGGCCCGCGCCGCTCTTTTCCGCCTTCATGAACCAGCAGCCGCGCAAGTCGTCAGCTGCAGATGCGCAGCAGCAGCAGAAGTCGGCTGGCGGCGGAGCCGATGGGGCATTGGCCGCCGCCGCTGCTGGTGCGGGGACCGTGCGCAAGTCGCCATCGGTGCCGCTGGAGTCGATCATCCCAGCGGCAGCCAAGCCGCCGACGCAGTATCTTTCGCGCACATACACGCCGCTCACCTCGCGCGACTTCCGCTTCTCTATCCCGCTGCCGCAGTCGCCGTCGGCGGCGCGCTTCGCGCGTAGCGAGGCGCTGACGGACCGGTACGGGTTCGTATACGACGTCGCGCAGTATGACGTACTACTGCTCATCCGCGCGCGCGAGTGCGGGAACACAGCGCCGGCGTGTCTTACAGGCGTAAAGATCGCGGACCGCGAGGAGGACAACAGCTGGCCGGACGACGGGGACGGCGAGGCGGACGACGTGGCGCGCACGATCGAGATAGTCAAGACGGCGTGCGACTGCGAGGGCGGGGGCGGCACGTCCGAGGGGAGCAGCTCGCCCGGCGGGACGGACGAGGTCGCCGCCAGCTTCAAGTCCCACTCGGCAGCGAGCACCAAGTCGCGATCGTCGTCGAAGAGCCGGAAGCGACACTCAATGGCATCTGCCTCCGCGCCCGTCGCGAGCACAGCCGTGCTGGCGGTCACAGCGGACACGCCGCGGCACGCGTGCGCGCACACGGTGCGCCGGCTGCTCGATGAGCTGACGCAGATCCACGACGCTCGGCAGACGGTACAGCGCAAGGAGTGGGACGCCTTCGTGCGGCAGCGCGCTAAGGGAAAGGGGCAGAGCAAGACGGCAGCGGCAGTTGCGTCCGTCTCGAGCGGCGCGGCGGCGATCCTGGGGCTAGGCACGGCGGATGCGGAAGACGAACTGTCGCATAGCGAGGGTCTCATCGGGTTCGCACAGCTCGGGCTGTCGGGGAACCGCGATGAGCGCAAGGAGCTTGACCGCCTCGTGCGCAGCGGGATCCCGCTCGTGTATCGCGCGAAGGTGTGGCTCGAGTGCAGCGGCGGCCTGGAGATGAAGGAGCCGGGGCTGTTTCGGGACCTACTCGCTGCGGAGGATTCGGACACGTCGTCGCAGAGATTGAGAAGGACGTGGGCGGACTATGCGCTGAATGTGTTTTTGGTGGGGACGGCGCGGGCGTCGTGAAGCTGCGCCGCGTGCTGACGGCTTACAGTCGGTGCGTGGTCTTTCTATCCGTTTTGTTTAAGCCGATCCAATACTCTCTTGCATCTAGCCGTAATCCGCTGTGGGATACTGCCAGGCATGAATCTTGTTACGTCTACGCTACTGTTGGTGTATGCGGAAGAGGAGGACGCCTTCTGGCTCTCGCGGCCATAGTCGAGCGAATCCTGCCGGAGGACTTCTTCTCACCCTCTCTCCTCCCCTCCCGGGCGTGCCCCTTGGTTCTTCTCGACTATGTGAAGGAATACATACTAAGCTACATGCGCATCTTGCAGATCTGGGTGTTGACCTCCCCGCCATCTGCTTTTCCTGGTTCCTCTCCCTGTTTACAGATTGTCTACCCGTTGAGGTAAGCTCGTCGTCTCGCTCAGGCATTCACTTGGCTGATCTCGTTTCTTAGACCCTCTTTCGCGTATGGGACGTGTTCCTGGTCGACGGGCTGGACGTGCTCTTCCGCGTCGCCCTCGCGATCCTGCGGAGCAACGAAGCGGAGCTCCTGCACTGCGAGTCCATCCCTGCCGTCTATGTCGCTCTGGAGAATCTTCCAACGCGGATGTGGCAGGCCGACAAGCTCTTGCAGGTGAGAGCGCTGCTTCCTTTCGGTATATACCGTTCTGATGTGAGCGGCAGTCGGAGACTGATCTACGGACGTCGATCACGCATGCGGACCTTGTAGATAGATGCGAGACACACGTCGCAGCGCTCAAGCAGCTCATGGCCTAGCGCCATCCTATACCTGACTTACCCATATCTCTAGAATCTTCTTAGCAGTAAAAAACTACACAACTAATTATTTCACCCTTGGGACTAGGCCGGGATACACGGGATGTTACGTGTATGGCTGCCGCGCGGATGATATCGTGTTTTCTATTCAATTGTCGGCATTAGGAAGTTGCTCTCATTCAGGGAATCCAAGCCTGCTGCAGTGGCCCTTGATTAAGCTTGATTGGTGTAGTGGGTGCAGTGGTGGACACAACGCCACATTCCGTTGAGCTTATGTGTGCCACAATCTCTTGGGCCACGCACAGTCCCTAGTGAATATTTTAGTGGTTGAATCGAATTTCCGAATCGAATTTTGAAATTTTTGTAATCATCCGCAGCCAAACTCAGTCAGATGCAGTGGCAGGAATGTCACGGCCGCCCCGTGCTGACAGCCAATTCAGACTGAGGAGTCTAGAACAGGTCCAGAGGATCAGCCCTCGGCCTCCTCTCAGCCCTCGGCCTCCTCTCAGCCCTCGGCCTCCTCTCCTCAAGGTTCGCCGAAGATGATTCCATCCGTTCCTGTGCCGCTCTCGCACACCTCACCCTAAGGCGCAGCGTGAGCCATTAATTTGTATCTGTGCTCAGACTGGCTGTGCTGTAGGGGACATCACGAGAGTTGGCCTACCAGCCCTGGTTATCTCTGCTGATCCGCGTATCGGTTTCTGTGGTGCTTCGAAGATCCCCATAGCTATGTCTCCGCAGCTCTTCAATGAAAACTGACGGACATCAGGTTCAAGGCCAATGGCAGTGTCATCGCTTTTAACATTCCTGATCTCATCGCCATTGGCGTTGCTCAAGATCATCTCTGTATGATAGATCTAACGACTCGGTGATCTTTTCCCGCCTTTACGAGGGTGATAATTTGTTTCGATAGGGAGATTTTTGGGGGACGGTCAAAGCGTGAATTGTTCTGTGGCGGTGCAATCAGTGTCATGTCTTGTCACGCTGTGACCGAACAGCAAATCTACATCTTGTTCTGCTTTCAGTGTTCACGCTGTCCAGTGCTGAGGAAAGCTCACAATGGGTTGGCTTTGGAAAACTGAAGCTGAGCAAGAAGATCCTGCCCCGCCAAATCGGCAAGAACGTCAAAAATGCTGGGAGTCGAGAGATGCTTATTTTGCTTGTCTGGACGGTGTGGGCGTCGTCAAAGCCGGCACGGAAGGCAAGGCGTGCTCTGCCGAAAACCGGGCTTATCAGAATACCTGTGCACAAAGCTGGGTAGGTCGCCGCGCTCTGGTAGCGAATACGAGTTCTGATGTCGCGCAGATCACTTACTTCAACGAGCGGCGTAAGCTCGCATTCCAACAAAAGGATATGCTTGCTCAGGCAAACGCCCAAAATGCCTCAGCCAAGCGTTGAACATGGATTATCACGTAATTCTACCATTCGTTCTGTCTACTACCAACAGGAAGCGCTTACACTTATCTCAGGCTGAAACCCTGCGGTGTCTTGTACTCTATCCACCATATAGCCACCCAGATTTCCTGTGACTTTCTTGTCCTCTAATCGCCGACAATCTCGCACCATCTGTTTCACGGACCTTGTGTCTTCTTATTCTCATGATTCGGATCTAGCTGCACAACATTAATCCTCTCAGATGGCCAGAGATCAGCATGTAGCGCCTCGAGAAGAACTAGTGACATTCGTTCATCAATGAAAACTGACGCTTTTTATCCATATTCTTGAACATCGAACTGTTTTGTTTAATTTGGGGTCAGTTAAGGCGTAAGTGTGGAATACCTTCAGACAGACAGGAGTAGGATTTATTGCTTCCGCCCTGCAGGAAACAGGTGCCTTCATCTTCCTGGCAGCATGGGCCGATATCAAGCCTTCAGGGGAGGGCTAATTCTAGAACTCCATTCGGATGCCCCTATCTGGCGATGCCATCGCGTCATTGCCATTGACATACCGTGTCAGTACTTATAAGAGGACGGCCCATCGGTATTCTCAAGCAACAAATGACGACGACCCAGGACAACCGCTCCTACTCCGAATTCTTTTCTTCGGGACTCCGAGCGATTGCGGCCACCACATACCGCCGGCCGTCGTCAGTGTATTCCACCCATGGTATCCCTGGGCCCTCGAGCTCAACGGTGCCGAACGCGTTGAAAACTTCCCGGCGATATAGTGTCCTGCGCAACCTCGCACGACGAACACGGACGTCTTCATTATCCGTATCGCTCATTGTTCCCGATACCACGACTACTACACGAAAAGACAGGCGCTCGTCTATTGTGGGCTTTCCTTCCCGCTTACTGGGACGCATTGCAAACTCTGCGGACTCTCGGTCATTATCCATTGACCGGGCGCCACGACAATCTACGGAGGAGATCATTCACCGTCCCCGTAATTACAAAAGGTACGAGATCCGCCCACGCGGGTGACATGGAACTGATTTCCAAAATAGTCACGAAAAGTGTGGCCCCACAATCGATCCCTTCGACTCCTCCCCCTTCTCCAGTTCATTTTTTACGGACTGCATGGACACTCCGAGCTTGATTCCACCACGCATACCACAGTCGTTCCTCCTCCTGGGGGAGTCATCCACTCGGCATTCGTATCTCCATTTTCCCCGGCGGCGTGAACGCCCCATGTCAGTCCAATCGATGCCTCTCCCATCTCAGTCCGACGATCGTCCCTCCAATATCGGCCGCCAAGCCGGGATAAGTACGACCGCTCGTGGGCGTTAGAGGAGGAGGAGAGCCCATCACCGACGTTGATTGACTACGAAGAGGAGGAAGTGCTCGATCCCGCGGCGAACATCGACTGGCGCCAGTTTCATAACGATTTACTGCGCGAGGAGGCGTTGAACGTCTCTTTGTATGTATGATTCCATGTGCTCCCAGTGGCCTAAAGGACTGGACGTATTCATATGCTGGAACAATGATTGCTAATTTATCATATCTGGTGTACCGATAGTTATATCCCATTTGATCCTATCATGCACGACAACAATACTCTGCTCTAATCGCCTCGACCGCTTTACACGAATGACGTGAAGTTGGAATTTCCGGAAAGATGTCTGTCCAACTAACGGATGATTTGCGTATGCTGGATCAATTTACCTGGCGTACTGCAGTCTGGCAGAACTTGCAAGGACCTTCAAATCTTAGGTCCGCCTGAGATTTGAGCTGCAACGAACTGAACGGCGTGGCCATTCGTTCCTCCATGTAACCATGGAACTTAAGATCCCGGCTCCGACGGATTCCGGTGGTCAGCAAGCAGTGCGACTAGTTTATTTTTCATAAGCATGAACTTTACAAAAGGAAAGGATTTAATCTTCATTAAAAATATTGAAACGCACAACAGCGCGTCCGTAGGCATCACGAATGAAATCCGCAAGGATAGTCTGTTGAGGTAAACCAATACTTTCGACAGACCCATGAGCAAAAGCCACTGCCTGCAGTGCAGGGAACAACTGCAGCCAATGAGGAAGCGCACTAATGATTGCCACGGTAAATTTCATGGTGCCATCCGTGGCGAGCGCGATATCTTGTACACGATGTAGACTGGTCTCTGGTCTGCTTTTCTCGTCTACGCCCTCATCCCGAGCATCTAGCTAGGGAAGCGAGTTCGAATTTAGAGGGAAGGCGAAGTAAGCGAGAGTGGATGTGTATCTTGTAGACGAGCGATGGATCGGAGGGCGGTGTTGAACTCCCGGCGTTCGAAGCCACCTGTGCCTTGACAGACGGTGGAAAAAAGATGAATATTTGTGCACATACGGGGCCGCCGGGAGGAAGTGGGGAATATATGCCGGTGGTGCATAAAGTGCGTGAAGTCTACTGAGAACTGGTTGGAAAATGGTATTGGTGGCGAGTGAGGACGCTCTGATTGAATGAGGCTCGAGAATGAGGGTTCAGAAGTTCTGGTGCCGGCTCAGGAAGGACACAAGTCTGAATAGATAAGCTTGGTATGCTGAGCTACCGTCACATCGAAGAGAGATGCTGGGAGTTCGAGGTGCGATAGCATGGTGGAGTACTCATCAGCTGTGATCCCGGGTGCGAGCTTGATTGTTACCCGCAACGACATGGGTATCTCATTGAAGCAAACCACCATCGTGTATTCTTCTGAGGGAGTAGCGATTTGCTGAAGACACACAACGCTCCAGTAAGCGGAGAGATGGAGAGGTATATCATTCCTGATTCGTAATTTAGGATCCCATGAGTGCCCAAATAATCGTTTGAAGGCCCACTTCAAACAAACAGGAGCGACTCGGCGCGGACGCGATACCCAGGTCGATAGCGAAGAGTCCAACACGAAGAAGGCAACGGTAGTTTTTAGGGATCAAAGGTAATAGGTGGCTCTGCCCATGAGGTATGTTCTAGGTGTGTATCACGACGTCTGGGATGGCGGCGGCAGAAAGAACGGAGGTTAAGCGCTAAGTATCCGATATCCACGCGTCGAGGAAAATTGTGCTCCGCGTCCATCGGAATAACGAAGAATGAGTAGAACGTCCCTGACTGAATCTCAGATTCTGATATTCCCAATCGTGATAGAAATAGTAGAATCGAAAGAGGGCGAAAGCGAGACCACACTTGAATGACTCGGAGTACACGGAGAGTGCGAGTATCGAGGACATAACATATCAGGGTATTGGGCAACCTCCACATCGTCGTGGTAGGAGGTTGGTAGGAGGTAGGGACGCCATATTAGTACACAGCTGGAGGCGGTATAGTCTCGTTTCCAGACGTTCTAGGGTCGCTCGCTGGCGCTTGCGGAATGTAGCTGGCCAACGCCTCCCCCCACTATGACATTGCCTAAAGTGGACAAATGCTGACCGATGTCGCCGTTCTTTGCCGAGAGTGCGAGCGTGTTACGAGTACTTATGTTTACATAATACTCGTTCTTTTCATTCTTCCGAGGGCTAAAAGTCTCCCTATTTTACTTGTCTCCGATTTTTTAAGATAGTCTCCTTAGTGGCTGTGCCTGACTTATTTAGTGGCTGTCCCTATACTTCGTTCTCTTTTTCCTTACCTCTTTAGCGGCTGTGTGACCTAGGGCTGTGCTATTTTATTTACTTCTGTCTCTTTTCCCTGGTATTGCTGGCTCTCCACAGCTTTCGGCCGAAACGAGCGGTGTCGAAAGCCGAATGTCCACCGCCTTCTCAATCCGTACGGCGATCAGTATATGTGGCATCAGCTACATAATAGCATACGTCCATTCAATTCCAAGTCTCTCCAGCTTTACTCTACGCAGTTCCTACTTCTTCCATGTCCTCCGTGGTCAACCTCTGCAGTTTCTTTCTAGCCGATCTGACCATTTCGTCCTCGCTGTCCTCGTCTTCATAAGCCACCCTTTTCTTTGTGTTTTGCTTCAGCTTCTCATACTTGACCATTGTGGGCATCTTACCCTCGTCCATGTTTCGTGCAACGCGAGTGGTCTGTTACGTAGTTGTGAGTTTACCGGGCTAATTATTTGTAGTGCTTGCTCACCCTGGTTATAGTTCCATCCAAGAAAGTCAAAGAACACATTACCAATTTAACCACATTCCTCGAGTCCCTTGGCCCTTTGAAGGCAACCACGGAGAACCCTAACTCGACAATATCTCCAATCCTAAACCCCGACGGGTCCTTGTTCAATAGCCTGTTAGCTGTCAGTTTATGTGCCTAATTGAGTATACTGCACTCACCTCTTGCCGTCTAGCGTGAGATATGACACTTCATTGTCGATGCAGTGTAAGATTCCTTTACCTAGCATTTTTCCAAGAACTTTGGTGGGGTCGACTTTGCGGTGAAACTCTGCCAGCTGATCTGCTGGCGCAACCTTGGCGAAAGTAAATAGCAACACGCTGCATCAAGTGGCTGTCCAGCGGCTTCATCCTTGATCGCAGTACGTTCCCAAGGCGTTACATCTGCCTCGTCGAAAGTGAGCTCCACGTGGTATGTGACATTGAAAATGCTCTGAATGGCTTTATTGAAGGTTTCAGTGTCGAAGCCGACAATAGATGCATGTTGTCTGATATAGTTAACATTCCTGGCTGACAATCTGTCCTGATCGTCAGTTGCTACGCATTGTGCACCTGAATATACACCTTACTTGTTCTTTTTCACAGGCGGCAAGTCCATATCCGACAGTGCACCCACTATGGTGAATGTTGCCTCTCGCTTGACACTGTCTCTGTCCTTGAGCATCGCTTTCCAGCAAGTCGGAAATCCACTTTTCTTGATCGTTACTTCCGATGTGTAACTGAATATGGCAGGTGTGACTCGGCTAAGATCGTTGCGTCCCATGCCTGCCCGTAGGCTCATTCAGAGGGTACGAACATTAATAAGTCTAGTATATACCTCCTTCCAAGTCCCCCAGCAAATTTTCGATATTGCCCTGGACCTGCCGAAGTAAATACACAGCCTGGTCTGCCTGGGCCTCATCGAAATCACATCAATCATTTGGGTCGGTTTAAACGACGAGTGATGGCGAAAAGAAAATGGGCGGTGCAAATACACTCTATTTCATATTTTTTGAATGCAAGAAGTGGGCTTGATTAATAAAAAACAATATTTTCGGCAATCAATTTACATTGGATTCCAACGGTTTGGCAGATCGTTGGATTCTGATGACTTCCGGGTTTGCCGTGTATGTCCAGGTGGATTTAGGATGGCCAGCTTACTAAGCAGCATAATCGGCATGATGGGAAAAAAGATAAGTACGAGATCCTGCCGGGCGCAGCCACGGCCCTCTACCCCCAAGTCATAGTGTAATGTTTGCCTAAAATGGGTAAGGTTGCTACGCTCTAGTGGTTGGATAATTACCTAACTTCTCCATGTTGCTAGGGTTCGAACTGGGGAGGTGTTGTAACCTTTTTCTTTTACCCCATTCTCTATTCCGTTTTCCGTTTTCCATTTAGCGTATGTGTAAGATCCTGTTCCTTTTCACCTCTGCTTTCTCCTCTCCCACTACAGAAATCAACTGGCAGTAATCTATATCTGAAGGTTTTATTATAGCATCAATGTTGCTGTACTCTACTACTAGATGCAAATATAAGACTACTAAGCAAAACATGACAGAAAATTTGCCTTTAAATTGATGTGGCAGATGTGTAAATTGTCTCTGCAAAAGGACTTCATTTAGAACATGTCCATTGTCAACCTGACCTTTCTTAAGGCTTTTTGTAACTTAAATTCACTAAGGAAATAATTGAAATGGATCTGTAAATATGCATTCTCTTTTTTTTCAGTAAATGAAACTAAGAAAATGAACTTGCACTGACAGCTATTTTGAAAACGTTAGACAATTCTCGTTTTCGAGCAAAGTTCGGGCCGCCGGGGCCGTACCACAACAAATGCCAAATTTAGACGTCTTACATCGCAACGCCTACACAACCTCCACAAAATAACCTTCATGACGAACATTCTTAGTGAGGATACGGGGTCTTCCGGCTCGAGAGGTATCCGAACATGTTTCCCTGTGCTGCGCCATGTTTCGATGGTCCGGTAGACCGTTTGCAAACTTATGTGTGTTGCATTGCCAAGCAATTTCACGAGGGCTCATATAATTGGCCATAGTAGTTATGAGCTGCTTCTGCTGGACGGGTATGTGGCGACGATTGCCTCGAGCCATGATAAGTAAGTACTGTAGAGGAGAGTCGGAGAGACAGTGCAGGCATAGAGCTTCCCAAAATGGTAGTGCGTGGAGCCGGCTCCTCCCGGCCTGAACTTTGTTCGAAAACGAGAATTGTCTTATCGGGCACATAGCCGATGCCTGTGGTTGCCCTAGTCTGTATATAGACTAGGGATTGATCCGATTCGGCCCGTGGTCCGGCGCGATGACACCCGAGCACACGTGTCTTGTCATGTGCTTTTTGCGCGGCATTTAGCTACTTTCTCATTTCTGCACCAAATCCTTGGGTGTAACTTCAAAACTTGCATTAAATGCATCCTTATATATGATTATCCTGCCATATTTCTCCAATCTCTTCTGAACTGCCATGGAACGGTATAAAAGCACAAAGAACTGGGTTCAGCTCACTTTTTTCATGGAATTTTTTAAAAAACTGGCCGGATAATCACGTTCTTCATCGCATTTGAGAGTGATTTGCCAACTCACACTTTCTCTAAATGTCCATGGCAAAAAAGTAATAGGCTTTGTGAGCCCAAAATCAACCAATCCCATTAACAAACTTGGTTGGGGATACATTCCGGCGCAAAGATTGCCTTGATCTCCGATAGCATAATGCTTCAGCCTATTGAAGTGCAAAAAACAAAGCTTAAACCTGGATTCCCTGCTGTGAACACTTATTTCACCTCGGGAGCCACAAACCCTATTTCTTGTTCAAATCTGAAGCAATCCTTTCGGTTCCTCGACGAAAATCAAAGATAGATAGTCCGGTTAGATGATTATCCAGCCACTTTTTTTATTCTGCTCCGAACGCTGATGAAACATGGTGAACTTCGGTTGAAAACAATGTCAGATTAAATAATTTCGAAAAAACAAAAAATGTGCTCGAATAAATGGACTCTGGGTCATATTACAATCCAACTTGTCTCTTCAGTTTGAGCAATAGATGTTGTGGGAAGAGGGAATTGAGTGTGGAAGGTTGGAACCGAGCCCGCCTGCCAACCAAACACGGACAAAGCTTCCGCATCAATCACGGGGCGTCCCAGTGTCAGAACGTATTTTTATCTTGAATTTGATTCGCTGACCCTAGTCTATAGGGGGAGATGGAGACTAGGGATCTGCCAATCAATCGGCAGGCTTGGGATTCAAGGTCGGCGCGTTTGCCGTTTAGCGCTCCGCTGTTTTTGAGCTCAAAATTACGCCGCGGAGGGGTGCAGATAGGGTATTGGAGTCCCTCTCTTTTTCCCTCTTTTTCTCTCTCTTTTCTCAACTTGAATAATTTGAATTATGGCCGTACCCACAGACATGGGACATAGGCCATTGTCTTAGGTTCGGAACAAGCCGCCTTGATCAGGTGATATTCACGTGCTTCGCAGGGCATTCTGATAAGGGGCTTGTACCAAACTACGGAAAAATGGGGATGTGTTTGTCGCGTTCTCCTGCGACATAAAGCGCGTCAAACCTCCCGGTCAACTGTGATAAATTGTTCATAATAGCAAGGAGAGTTGTTTCGCCATCTCAGACTTTGATTTAAGTCCCAAGGAGTCCTCGGAGATCTCTGCCATTCGAGTGGTCTGAAAAAATCAGCCGCGGTAGAGACCCATGTAGAACTTCTCGGATTCTCAGAATCAGGAAAATCTAAAGAGACGAAAGTATTCACACATCGATTCTGGGTATTAATGACTGTCTATCCGTGCGGAACGCCCAGTCAACAAATTTTCTGTGCTTGATGAAGATCGACCGTTTTGGGCGTGATTTGTCATCATCGCGTCGCGTCTCTCCACACATGTGCGGGCCAGTCGCCGACCTCCCAAACATTCCACGAGCCCCCTAATGGCTCCTCAGCCCCCTCTCACGCCTCCCAGAGCTCCCGCCGCCCGCCGCCATCCGTTCTCGCCCGTCGCGCCCCGCAGACCGCATACACCCACCACGCCGGGTCGCTGACACATACCGGCGCGTTCTACACGTCGGGTATCCGTTGCCGCCAGAATGTGTGGTCATACTGGAGGTTCGGCATGTGGGAGCGGCCCACTCGAAGTTGGATGGGGCAAGACGACGGCCAGAAGAGTCGTATCGGAGGGAGCGAGCCAGAGGACGAAAATTGATGGGAGATGTCAAAGGGTTGTCACTAATTAGACGCGTCTCGTCACAATGTCCCGAAGCGGCCGTCGCTGAAGAACTGTGTTTCCTGGACCCAATTGGACTCTGTTCGACTCGATTTTGCACAGGGATCGTCTCAGCAATTGATTTAAGTTCCATCGAGCCCATAAAATTCATAAGATTCGGCCAGAACTTTTTTTGTTTGCCTCGAACTTGACCGGACGGACATCGCTCACAAGTGTGGTCGGCACCGGAATTGTGATCTCCGATTATGACACGAATACCTCACATGGATAGGGATCAGTCTAAAGAACATATTCGCAACTTACATCGAGTGATTTGGGTAAGTATTCAGAAAGATATCGACCTCAGAAGACATCCCCTTTTTTCCCGAGTTTGGTGCAAGCCTCTCTCGAGAATGTCCGGCTTGCCGGGCCGGAGAGTGGCTTGTTCCGAACCTGTGAACAACCGCACTGACTAACACGTGCTGGAAAAGTGACCACGTGATGTTATAGGGGCGGTGGTCCTTCGGACCGGTCGGAATGATCCGAGGCAATCTGACGGCGAATTATCTTTTGCCGTCACCATCTAAGGGAAATGGGCCTTCAGGCTCCAAGTCGACGATTTCACTTTCACTTTTACTTCCGAGAGAGAGAAAAAGGTGAATAAACCCGAGTATCGGTCGTTCCTCGAGCGTTCGCTCGCATGTCCACGGACCACCAACCTGTATTTTTACGCCAGCATTTGGATCTGCCCAAGACATTCTGGTTTCAGACCCGGACGCCGACATCTCGTCTTACCCGGTAGACCACACTGCGCAACAGGAAAAATAAGAAAACCCGCGATGCTACCGTCACGGCGATCAGTGTTGTATCTGGCGGTGACTCAGTGGAAGCTGTACAACCGACATTCACATAAAAGCACTATGTGGGTCCACGGGCGCACAGTAAACTCTCTTTTCTTCCTCGGTTGGCCAAAATGGGGGGGTCAGGCAACCATTCTTTTTCTTTCCTGTTTTGCCTTTCGTCCGTTGTCGATGTTTTGATTCACCTTTCACGATGGCGATTTCTGTGCGTTTCGTTCAACTGACTGCTTCCGACCCTGATTGACGTCTGTGTAGTTTAATGATTCTTTTTATCTATTCACAACAATGCTCAGCCTTTCAGCTGGCCGTTCCGCAACCGGAAGACACGTCAAGCCAAACCATTTTTACTGGCGGCGCGCTGTCACTGTCATGGATAATCAACGTCTCCGACCCCAGCGAGTTTGATCTCCTCCTCGTTGGTGTACGAGATGGCAAGACTGTATTCCCAGGGATTAATTCGGCAGATAGTCCCCTGAGCCTCCTTGTCAACTTTTCTCCTCAGTAGGATACTTTTTTACCGATTCTCACTGGGGAATCCCTTGCTAATTTCTGCGTCAAGACACTATTTCTTCCAAGCACTGCATAATACGTATGGGTTCGCAGTCACGTACCTACACAATTTTCTGATATTGGACTACATAGTACAGGTGCAACTCTAGCTGAGAGCGGTGTATTTGAAGTAACATCTGTACGGACGCTCTCGTACGCTCTCCGCACTTGATCATCATCTGGATTTCCAACTCATGTAGCCTACCCAGATCAATATCCGCCCTCTCAAGCATCTCCAGTAGCACTGTCGCCTCGTCTCCTAGCACGATCTTTCGCTGGCCCAGCTCATCCGGCTTTTTTTCAGTGCCCATGCCTAGCGATAAATACCAGTCCCGGGATTCCGCAAGTTCCAAAGCATCGCAGGCGCGCTTCATAGGCCCAATCGTCGTTTTGGCGCTCCTCAATGTCGTCATCATTGCGATCCTCATCTGGCGCTACCACATCCGGCGGCGGCGCGGACCCGCCGCTCTCCCCATGCTCATCGAGGAGGATATGTCTCCGAAAGGCGTAGAGCCGCCGTTGTTGCCTCAACATGGACACCTCTCACCGTTTCCGATGTCTCCTGCTACGGTGGCTCCCCTGCGAATTCCAAGGCCGCGGCCAGCATCTGTTTACCGTCAATCATCGACCAGCGATCACCCTACTGTGGCTCCCCTCCGAATTGCAAGGCGGCCAGCGTCCGATTACCGTCAGCTCTCGACCAGCGATCACCCACCATCTGCCCATCCAAGCCGGACCTCGTCCAGCTTCCCACCCTCCGGTCATCATCCGCCACCTCAGCGTTCTCGAACATCCGAGTATCGCGAAAAATCCCAGTATCAGTCGCTATCTCACGATCGCCCTCCATCTACATCTTACAGGCGTCCGCCGTCCACATCCCGGCGCGAACACCCGCCTTCCGCGCCCCACGTCCGCCCATCTCCGCGCGGGACGCTGACGCCCGCAGCTGCGCGCCGCCTGGAATTTCAAGTAGAACTCGAGACGGCATTGTCTGAAACGGTGTACGATAAAGAGGATGTGCCGGAGACGCCTTCGAAGGTGATGCCACCCAGACGACGCCCGCTGCGCTTGATGAGCGAGCCGCGCCCGAATTCATCAGAGTACGGGAGCTCCGATGGCCATGCGAGGCGCGCGGAGTTAGAAGAATTGAACGAGAAGATTCGGCAAGCGGAAGCACAGCGCTAGTTTGTGTCTGTCAAATACGGGAACCGGTCGTCGGAATACGGGTGTGGCTTTTCCAAGTTGGCGTGAACGTTGAGAACCTCGCGGCCTTGAAGAGTGTATAGTATAGCTTATTCCTTGTCGTGGACGCCATTTAGTCTGTATTTTTCAATTATTATTTCTTGTTCAGGCGATGCCACAAACTACATGGCCAATGCTTGCGCCTCTATGCATGACTCTATCTCTGGGTCAAAGAGATGAACATCTGGAGTAACCCCCCTGATTATGGACGAAAAGTCACTGCCCACCCTTCAAAGCGTCCATGGATACCCATATCGGACTCTCGTGTGCCAAGCTATGCCAGTAGTTGCGCTTTGACACGGCTGCAGTGACCATTTCCCGACACCCAAGTGCAAATTTAAGTTGAACCTTTCACTAAAGTTCCTCTAATGACCAGATGAAACCCAGCTCTGAATTTGCAAACGCAGTCTGGAGAACCCACCATACTCACGACTGAACAAATGATGGTTTGTGATGAAGGAGGGCCAGAGCTTGGTCAAAGCATGATCCTGGCAACGCTTGCTCCGGAATTGCCTGATATGGACATGACAATGACCGCCGTCAAAGCCACGACCAACTCAAAACGACGTGCCTCGAGGCGCTTTACCAAAGCGACGATGCGGACCAGGAAATCTTCGCTTTACGGAAAAGACTTAAAAAGGTCGGGTCGAAAGGAAGGGAAGGCATCTGCCAATTCCCCAGCCTTCCAAGTTCCAACTCGAATCAGCCAACGCCAACGCCTCTCAACTTTTCAGCGATCTCTCATGCCTAGCTCTTCACACCGTTCATCTGCTCAGAACGATAGCCGGCGCATTGCACGCCCTCCTAATGCTTTCTTATTCTTCCGGTCGAAGTTCGCCCAGGATACGAAGGCTTCTCGCGGCAGCGCCTTCAAGATGGGCTCGCAGCAGGACATGAGCCGTCTAGCTGGCCAGCGATGGCAAGAGATGGACGACGCCGAGCGGCGCCCGTACTTCGAGATGGCTGCGCAAGCGAAGCAACAGCACAAGCTGGCATACCCCGGCTACAAGTACACACCTGGACCAAAAGGTGCGAAGGCCGCAGCGCGGAAGGCTGGTGTCCGCCCACCGGCTCCCAGCCCTCAACGCAGGGAGGAATTCACGTTAACGCCCGACCATTATCGCTCTCGCGCCAGGCCAAGTTCGAGCTCCGTGAATCGCATGCCAACATTGACCTCGCCCATCGGTCCTCCCTGGGCACCATCGGACCCGTCCAATCTGGAGGCCAGTAGCAGCACTCACGCCACCAAGGGCAAGGGCAAGGTAAAGAAACCACCATCGTGTCCGAAATGTTTTCTGACTGGATCTTACTAGCACGTGGAGCCTACCTATCCACGACCCCCATCCTGGGATCGCACCCCTACACAGTTTGGCATGCCCAACGTCGCCGGACCCCAGGCCTTCACGGGCCCCATGTCCTCTGACATGTGGGGACCTGCCCCAGGAGAGATCCAGAACTATTCTACGGACCAGTACTCCGAACCGGCGGCTCTTGAATTTAACCAGCAACTTCAAGAGGACTTTGGGTTCTTCTGTCCCTGGGACCACGATTTCTCTCAGCCCCCCCCGCGCTTTTGCCCCACCAATACATGGAATGCCACCTATCCCCGGAACTAAATTTTAATATATATTTATTAACAGTAGACAAGGGACACGCGCACGCATACGTAAATACTCAGCATTGTTTTTCTCTCTGACGACTCACTCACGACCACACATGTTCTCTTTCTCAGTAGCATCTTGGATTGGCACTTACAACTTTGTAGCCCCGAAATACATAAATTTATGCTTCCCTGATCTTCTGCTAAAATATTCCTGCAGCAGACGGATGCATTTCCTTGTTTTTCTAATGATTTCCTCAAAATCAGTTGTTTTGCTGTGTGGACGCGACGTGTTCCTTACGTAATCCCAGTGCACGTTTCATGCCACACTGCACAGCCTCCTGTCAATTAATTTCCTTTACTTCGGTTTCCCCAACCTTGGGACCCAGAAGTACGGGAACAGTTTAACTTCAGATCTACGGTACCTTCTAGGGCCTCGCGCTTTATGTACAGTAGCCGTCGGCTCGAATCTACTTCACGTCAACGTAACGCCGTTTAGCAGCTCCAGCTGCAATTGCCGATCAAGGCCGTGCCTGCCTGCACATCGGCCGTTCCTTAAGCCTTGAGGCTTGAAGCTTGAGGTCGGAGGTACACTAGTACTGAGCCCGATGACACTGAGGCCTGAGGGGATAATTATCCACAAGGCAAGGCTGCTCTAGGAGGGTCTAGCTAAGGCTGCGTTCAGCCAATCAAACCACATACGCAACACCGCCCGGGTCATGCTGATTTCTGGTTCCTGGGCGACTGGAAAGCTGGTTCTTTCATCAATTCTCCAATTCCTCAAGGATGGCTCCTCCGGCTCTGTTTTCCTGGTCTGCCTGGTCTTCTCCTCGCTGCTTCTCCTATAGATTCTAGAAGCCTATGTTCTCTTGGTTGACTGCATCGATGTCGCTAAGTAGTAGTTGCCCGCGCCGTACGATCATTGATGGTCTGTAATCGTCCCAACTATAGTCCGTGCACATGAAACACGCTTCCATGGCATCGACTCCAGTCGATTCCATGTCATGATTAACTTTGTTCTCCAATGGCACTCGGCTGGTTTGTCTCGACTGAAGCTTGGATTGCAGCAACTTGAATGGCTCATGTAGCCAAAAAAAAAAATCACAAAAGCATAAAGGGCTCACATGGTGATCCCACGCGCGACATCGCTACAAGGCTGGAGCCCGTTGGGAATTGATGCAAGATATTATTAGGGCCTATCCCCAGGAGCTTTACCCGATTTTGTAATCCTTCCCACCTTGTTTACATTGTTTACATTCAATACCCGCCTCTGTCTAATCCTAGTACTTCGATTTTACATCGAATTCTGTGCTCTCAGGATAATTTACAACAAGTTACACCGCTTAGACAACCGGGACTCTTTGATTTTTTGTCCAATCATAACGTAACTAACGTACAACCGCAAGAGGTGCGTGATCTCTGGACCACCAATGCGGAAGCCAAGCTTAGTCAACGGAGTGTGTCACGATATGTCGAACGCATTCCGTGCGTCAAATTCTCCCCAAAAAATGCCTTAATGCAAGGTTAGTGGTAGGCATCCTTTGTAATGCATATTTCCATCTCTCTGTGTAAGATATGCAAGCCTTTGAATGCTTTCGGTGTCATACCATCGTTTCACGTGACTTGCCACCTGGTGATATATTTCGATCGCCAAGGAGATTGGAAAAACCCATGACCAATTCTGTGGTTCGCTAAAAATAGGAACATATCCCAAACTACCTTGAAGGAGAAAGGGCACCGATCATGCGTTGGCATGGTGCGCCCTCAAGTAGCTCTGATTCGCATGAGGATTCCTTCACCCCCCCGCTTTCCTTCCAGCTTGACGCTACCTCCGTCCTTCCACTCCTTCGCAGTGCGTTGGTTCCCTCTGGCAGTAAGTTCGTGTTTCATCTTATCATGCAGCAAGTCCTAACTCTCCCTGCAGAGTCCATAGATTTATTCATCTGTCTACATTCGACGCTCTTTTTATCCCTCTGAAATCCTCCAAGTGCGTTTTCTAAAGACATTCAATTCTCAGGGACCTAAACTACCCCGAATTGCAGGTATATACATCATGAAGTTCTTCGCCGCTCTCTTTGCCTTGATGGCCGTCACGTCCGTCGTTGCCGCCCCTGCTCCCAAAAACCTCAAGGTCAACGGCGCCAAGGGAACCGCCGCCAAAAGCCTGGCTGGCAAGGGCTCTAAATCGTCGGCTTCGGCCGCTAGCGCCAGCAATGCCACCGGCGCCAGCAACGCCACCAGCACCGTCGATAACTCTGCGGCCAGTGACAACAGCACTGCCGCCACTGGTACCAGCAGCGCTGCCGCCGCCACCCGCACTCGTCCTTGCGACCAGGGAGACCAGTCGTTGGCCGCCGGCCTCCAGGCTAGTGTCGTGATCGGCATTGGCCAGCAGGCCGCGGTTCTCACCCTCCAGAACGCCACCGCCGCACAAGATTTCAGTGACGGTGTTACCCGTCTGCAGCAGTTCGTCGACAGTAAGTTGTAATCGCCAATATGTACACTCACCACGCGGCCGTGCTAAATTTTTCTCTCAGCGCAAGGCCTCCAGCTGCAAATGGCGCAGGGCATTGCCGATGATGGCAGCTTGGCGCAGACCCAACTGAAGCTCGTGCGTTCATGGTTACTCTCATTTCCCATACAGAGCTAATTCGCTGCCTCCTGTAGCTCGCCGCATCCCAGACCTCCCAAACTGCCATGGTGAAGACCTTGCAGGATGCGCAGACCTCCGCCGCCACTCTCTCCACTCTCCTGGACAGCTTCTTGACCAGCACAAATAACGCACAGGACGGCGCAAGCCAGGCCCTCATCGACTGCTTCCTCCCGTTGACCGCTGTCTCTGGCTGATCGGTTTTCCTAGGTCCGTGATTGTCGTATTCATCAACCCCGCCTCCTACTGACGTTGCCATCTACAGACTGGACACTTCATTCATTCGTATTTACCAGGATTTTTTTTTGAGGTTGTTGATACCCGTAGCAGAAACGAAATACAATCCGTGCTTGCCCTCCATTTGCGGGCGGTCAAAAACATCTTCGTTTGCTCTGAGTTATTTTTTTGGTACAAGGTATACAAGTCCTTCGTTACAGAACACTTATTGAGGGTCCCGGACTGTCCGTCGAAAGAAAGCCTTAAAGTTTGAATCGTAAGAATTTTATTCCAGACCCTCACAATCTCCAATTTGCTGCCGCTCACTCAAGTGATCATGAAGATCTTCACGTTAACGTTACATAACGCGTCAACCTCCCTCGGCCTCCACCATGCACATATAACTTGAAGTTAAATCTAATTGGGCTTCTCGTACAAAACTTTGACAAGGGTAAATACCTCCTTTGTTACATGTGCTTTCGTAGCTATCATACACTTTGGACTTCATTCTGGATTTTTCATATCAGTACTTACCATCGGTTGTGATTGAAGGCAACTTGGGGTAGAGGGCCGTGCTGTGCCTGGCAGGTACTCACACGGCGGACAATCAACTGTCACTTGCGGTCCGAGTTGATGCGGTCATCGAACGGCCACCTGAACTGTCATTTGTTTAAATCCGGCTCCTTTCCCCTTTAGTCCACCTACCGGAGTTTTCCGCGGCCACGACTCAGCCTCGCGTTTTGGTGGCATTTCCTTTTAGATACAGATTGCGACAAAAAAAAGACTCTTTTCGACCACCTTGTCGATTTGCCCGCATTGCCCAAAAAATAAATGAATAACGAATGGTTAGCTACAAAACTCTACGTAGCCACAGGAAAATAAATAAATGTAAGAAATCAAATAGGTATTGTGGCACATCAAGAAAAAATTAGACATCGGAGTCGTAGCCGTTGCTGAAGATCTCGTCCTCGAGGCCACCCATACTAACATTGTATGCTGCGGCAAATTCCGCCTGGCCATCCCAAGTGCCATCCTGATCGCTGTCCTCCTTGTGCCCTGAAGCCGCATCCTCCTCATGCCCCGAAGCCGCGTCCTCCTCGTACATGTTATCATCCCCTGAACTAGTGTCCTCCTTGCCGGACATGGAGTCATCTTCCTTGCTGTCTGGGGTGCTGTCTTCAGCGATGACAGAGGCTACGCTGCCGACGTCAGACAATTTGCTTTCTTCATCACTGTCCTCGCTGCCAATATCGTCCCCTTCGCCTTCGTCATCAGCACCATCAAAACTCTCGGTAGACACGCAAGTATCAGCCTTCCCAAAATCAAGATCATAGGCAGCAAAGACCGTTTCACCGTACTTCTCAGTCAATTCATCAACAGATAAGGTGTTGTTGCCACAGCAGGAAAAGAAGTCGTGGGAGTCGGGAGGGAAAACGACAAGGAGTTTGGCCGCAATTTTGGCCTGAGCCTGGGGAGGTCGATTGTTGAACCAGTCAGGATCATAGTACTGGATCGGCATTTCTTTACGTATCTAAAGAGATTTATTTTAGAAAAAATAGGAGACAATGAACAGAGGGGATCATCTCACCTCTTGAAAATAACCAGGGTTACGCTCACCGAAGGCAGTGACGTGGCGTTGACTACGATTGTTGGCGGCGCGCGTCTTGCCGTCTCCAATGAGGTCTTGTACGATGAGACAATCCACTGCCCGAATGACTTGATCGGCAGATCGAGACCTCTCCTCGCATGCAAGGGGGACTGGGCTGTACGTCGGGGAGGATACAGGAAATGTGAGGGGGGAAACAATACTATCATCTGGCTTTGCACGTACGAGGCAGATGAACGTATCTTAGCCGGTAAGTCTTTCTCATTGTGATGAGGCGGTACTGATGAGCATGCAGAAGCCGCCATTCATAACACCTATATCGCCATGGGCGTGCTCCGTGCTTGTCTCAGGGCCCTCTGCTGCATTAAGCACCAAGAGCTTTTCTCTCTGGCGAAGATCGGCGGGTTACGCGCCATGGACCGCACAATCTGTGCTGTTCTCGCATGCCTCGGCCAAACTCGCGTCTGTCGGTATGCCGTCCCCTTGGCCCGCTGAACGATGTCTTTGCTAACCAGCAACCCTCAGTGATTTCCTACCGGTGCCTTCCAGATTCGAGGATTTGCACCGCGAGCTCTGCTCGTCGCTGCCATGCCGTTGAGATCCCTAGCATTCGTTCACTCGTCATTACGCTGTTTTCTTGCTATCGTTTAAGTTCTTACTAACTAACATACTGTCAACCTACATACTTTACTTTACTCCGGCTGTTCGCCCACTTGTATCTACGTGTACGTTTGTGTTCCACATGGCTTTTCGCCAAAGCTTCTGCTTGGCCCTTATGTCCTAAAGTGTCCCTATTGTAATAATATTCCTTTCAATTATTTATATTCCAGCTAATTATACATTTATTTCTTGGACAATGCAGGCAAATCGACAGAGCGGGTGATTGTTTTTTTTTTGTTGCAATCTGTATCTAACAGAAAATGCCGCTAAAACGCGAGGCTGAGTCGTGGCCGCGGAAAACTCTGGTAGGTGGACTAAAGGGGAAAGGAGCCAGATTTAAACAAATGACAGTTCAGCTGACCGTTCGATGACTGCATCAACTCGGACCGCAAGTGACAGTTGATTGTCCGCCGTGTCATCATCATGCCGATTACGCCGCTTAGTAAGCTGGTCATCCCAAATCCACCCGGACGTACATGCTCGGTAATGGTGTTTGTGGGCATCAAATTCCCTTATAGAGCTCAACCGAAATGAGTAATAAATCACGTGACCCGGCAACTTCCGTGTACTGCTCCGCACATCTACCTTTATTTGTTTTATGTCGTTTTCA
Organism: Mycena sp. CBHHK59/15; assembly: GCA_029204085.1. Classification (NCBI taxonomy): domain Eukaryota; kingdom Fungi; phylum Basidiomycota; class Agaricomycetes; order Agaricales; family Mycenaceae; genus Mycena; species Mycena sp. CBHHK59/15. Next base: position 298,686 of record JARGXW010000101.1, on the reverse strand, counting down.
CCCAATTCAACATCCTTTCAGCAGATTTAAATTGCTAAATATTTCGATATATTACTGTGTCATACTCTGAGTGGGCTGCATCTATCAAACTTGGTCATACATCCTAATTATGATGAATACAACATCACATGCAGTTACTTGAAGGGAAAATTCATTTACTATGTATTTACCAAAGTCTGGTTACATGTTGTGTCTAGATATCCACATCCTTCACATGCAATCTGGCCACAGTCACCACAAGGATTTTTACAAAGATCTCTTTTGCTGCCACCTTTACAACCGTCCTTTCTACACTTTCGGCACTTTCTTTTTTTGCAGTGTTTTGGCATTTCACCTGTGACAAAGGCATCAGCTGTAGCTTCCTGCATTTCTTGTTCCAGAGCTCTGGCTCTGGCTGAAATTTGAGAACTCTTCTTGTTCGCAGTGTGGAGCCACTTGGTGTGATAAGAATGTAAATGTTCATGAAGCTAACTACCATTTGTCAATGCCTTTCTTGACAAGTTGGTGCTGTCAACATACCTTGTAAAAAATTGTATCTCTGTTGGCAGTGTGGATCCTGAAGTAATCAGGGGATTGGGGATCCATGTCGTCATCGAAGTCGTTATCTGATTAATGTGTTTGTCACTGTTGAAACTGTTTGGCGCGCTCATGGGATGTAAACATATCTGCCTGAGTCGGCTCAGGCTGCCTTGAGCTGAGATGCTTGGTAGTATAGCTTTCATTATATATCTGGAGCCCTCTGAGAGTCATATATTTTCCTTTCCTTCCCTCTTTCTCTTTCCTTTTTTAGTTATTTATTAATTATTATAAAGCACCCACAAACACCGTTACCGAGCCGACGTACACGGCAAATCCGGAAATCATCGGAATCCAACGATCTGCCAATCCAATGTAAATTGATTGCCGAATATATATATATTTTAATCAAGCCCACTTCTCGCATTCAAAAATATGAAATAGAGTGTATTTGCACTGCCCATTTTCTTTTCGCCATCACTCGTCGTTTTTAACCGACCCAAATGATTGATGTGATTTTGATGAGGCCCAGGCAGACCAGGCTGTGTATTTACTTCGGCAGGTCCAGGGCAATATTGAAAATGTGGACTTGGAAGGAGGTATATACTAGACTTATTAATGTTTGTACCGTGTGACGATCGTAGCCGAGTCACGCCTGCCATATTCGGTTGTATCAAATTTCTGACAAGCCACATCAAATTTTTGCCAAGAGAGGCTCCGGGAAGCTCCACCAAAGCCTTGTCCGGATTTTGGGGTTTTTGAGGCCGAAAAATGGCGGTTTCCTTGCCCAAAGTTGGGGTTTTTGAGGGAATTTTCCCAAGAATTCTTCCCAAATTCCGGGCCCAGAGTGGCCAGGTTTTGATTGACAGACATTATTTTGTGACATTCTGGGCAAGTCACACAGGCGATGCGTGACCCACGTGATCACCCTTGTCCGACTTGGGGTTTTTGAGGTCCAAAACTCGCCAAAACGGGGGTTTTTGAGGCCAAAATCTTGGGTTTTGCCCGGACAAGGCTTTGGTGGAGCTTCCGGGGCCTGTCGTTTTGGTGGGTGCAAATACACTCTAATGTAGCAAGCAATGGAGCTGTGAACCATCGGTCAACAACCCGGTATGTAATGATACTACAAACTATTGCCATCAAAATAATGTCCATTGGATTCCAATGGTTTGGCAGATCGTTGGATTCCGATGACTTCCGGGTTTGTCCTGTACAGCACACCTACTGCCCACTGAACCATGCCTGGACATCGCAGGTGTTCAAGAACATAGACAGCAGAGAAAGAACACATGGGTGGGCAAAATCTGATCGCACACATAATTGAGGAGGCGCGGATAGACAGGCACCATTTAAACGTGTTTCGGCCATGCTACCCTGCAAATATGTACTCAACCGACAGAAACACCATAGAGAACAGAAAGATGACCAAAACATACCCGGTGATACTGTACTATTACATTCAATTCAACAGGGGGTGTGACACGTGGCTCGTTCAACCAATTTGACAGTTAGACAACCACCCAAATTTTGTGTGACAAAACCGAAAATTTTTGACAATCAACATGAAAATTAGGAAAATTCAATCGTTTTGGCAAACACCTGTTGGAATGAACCACCAGGTGGTTTGGACAGACCCTTCCGTGACGCGTGACCTCGTACCAAATTCGCCACCAACAGGGGGGTGCGTGACATGTGACTATCGAATCGAATGTAATAGTACAGTAAGTACGGATCAGAATGCACACATTTTCAAGGTGGCATGAACTGACAGCAGCATTTGAACAGGAGTAGGTGATGCTGGTCAGAGAATACATACTCAGGGCCCCAAAGAGTTGGGAGAGAGAGGCAGGACATAAACTGATTGCCACCGTACAGATTGAGAAGGCTGGACATTTGGCTTTTGATGCCACTCATTTTCGGCCGAACACTGTGAAGAGGTGGCAACACCAGGGAAAAGAGACAGAAGTAAATAAAAACAGCACAGCCCTAGGCCACACAGCCGCTAAAGGGGTAAGGAAAAAGTGAACAAAGTATAGGGACAGCCACTAAAGAAGTCAGACACAGCCGCTAAGGAGACTATCTTAAAAAATTGGAGACAAGTAAAATAGGGAGACTTTTGGCTCGATACTGATAGAAGTGGGTGAAAATCACTGGTTGAGCATTTCAATTTTTTCACCTTCTTTTTCAGTGAAAAATGTTGTTTATTTTTCAGACATTTTTCACTGAAAAAGAAGGTGAAATTTTTAAAACTTTTTCAGCACTTTCTCGATTCAAGGTGAAAAATTCGAAATAAAATAAGAAAGTGATGAAAATGTTTTGAAATTTTCACCTGCTTTTTCAGTGAAAAATGTGTGAAAAATAAACGACATTTTTCACTGAAAAAGAAGGTGAAAATTTTGAAATGTTCAACCAGTGAATAATAAAATAAAGATAATAAAGATATGAAAATATTGCACGTGTTTCAGGGATCTTTGGTCTCATTTGGCGAGAGCTTCTGCGCTCCGTTCCACTTGCACATGGCAATTTTGATACTGAGAAAAAGCCATAAAAATATTGTTTTGAGGATCGCGAACTTCCAAGAAAATCGAGAACATTCGCAACGAGGATTAATGTATGTATTAATATAACTGACATTTTAGGGGTCCTGAGATGGACACATTTTATTGCAATGGATAGTGAGCGGATACTGAGTGGAGTTCAAACTCCCCATCACCTCACCTGCCAGGCAGTCGACGCACCTGCTTTGACTCCACATCCTTCAAACCCTCCCGTGCTCGGCTGACTGTGTGCTCGATGAATGCGCACCGCGGCTTCTGCTTTCTCCCACACCCCGGATCCTTCAGCTTTGGCGCTGATCTCGACCCTGTGGTTGGCTGCACCTGCGCAAGCACATTGTTTCCTGCGGTCTCAGCAGGACACGCGTATCCGGCACTTGGGAACGATGCGCAGTGCCTGATATATCTGCCACCGCACACATTCATCATTGCTGGTGCACAATTCGCGCTGACTGTTGCCTTCTAGGGACGCGCCACGGCCTGTTTCCTGCTAGCTGCTGTTGCAGTATGTGATGCACGCGATCTGTGTGAACCACTGTCTCATTGTGCTGCACAACGGTCTGCGCAACCCGTGTTTTCTGCTGCTAAGGGATAGTACACGACGCTCTGCTGCTGCCCTGAGATGCCTCTGTGAGTGCGAGCTGCTGTACCCACTGCTGTTGCCAGCGCCGCTACTTTCCAAGCATGAGCATATATTGTCAGGCGCCTACGAGCACTGGCAGCATCGGTTTTTTTTGGCATAGTGTGACCTTGGACTGTTTATCCCTGCACAACAATTGGTTTGATGTGCCCAGTTTGTGCTTGGCTGCTGTATTTTTCTATCATTGCCAGCTCAAACTTCGAGTTTTGGTGTCCCTTTACTGTACTCAATGTCTGTGATTCAAATGGATTTTTTTACACTCTATAGCATGTGTTGGCAGCATGAAAGATATTTATTGGCAGTCGGCAGGAAGTGCAGACCGATGTCACGTGGATTTCAAACTCCGCTCAGTACTATCAAGCCAGACTTTTTTGAAAGGAACGAGTATTATGTAAACATAAGTTCGTAACAGCCACATAATAGCAAACAGAGACAGAACATGACATGCATGACACTGCCTTGCACCGTAGTCTCGAACACAGACCCTCTTGACATCCCAATTCGGGAACCCTGTCATGAGGGTCTGGGCTGTAACCAGCCAAACAACCGTACATGGAGCTCTCGGACCAGGACCCCGGCTTTTTCGCCACTCAAGAGACCGGTGTTCACAGCCACCGACCAGGACCCCAGAACTTCGCGGCCTTCAGTAGATAGAAATGGGGCCACAGATAAATTTGAAAATATTCAAAGGAGTTCTAATGGTATATGTCTCAACATTCTACTCCAAGTTTTTGTGCAAAACAGTTGAGAATTGGTTGAACGAAACCGCAAAAAAGGGCAAAATCAAGAGCTCCATGTACGGTTGTTTGGCTGGTTACAGCCCAGACCCTCATGACAGGGTTCCCGAATTGGGATGTCAAGAGGGTCTGTGTTCGAGACTACTTGCACCGCTTCCAGTCGGTCCCGTCAACTGTCATATAAAGTCTCGTTTTCGAGACTACAAGACCATCTGCTCTCTTTTCCTCTCCCACAATGGCTGCTTCCCAGAAGTTATCTGCTCGTGAGAACCGTGCGACTTCCATCATCTGGAAGGTATCGGCATTAACTGTTTGAATCTAGCAATCAAGGCCGTGACCGTCTACAAATCCCGGAAGGCAGAGGTAGTTCGTAACTTCTCGCTTGACCTGAAGGTAATTCTCTACAATCCTTGTACAACCCCCTTATTCAACATGAATCGAGCCCGGGAGTAACAAAATCGAGATAACTGAGCTGCCAAGTTGCATTGACACTCACTCGGTCCGAGTCTCCGGTCTCAGTGATGCCAGGCTCTTTGACGTTGTCTGCACCACCCGCGACGAACCCAGCACCTCATCGGAAACCGTCCGTCTCCTGAAAGCTAAAAAGTCCGCGTTAGAGAGCGAGAAGCGAGTCAGGGACCATGAGTCCGACCTACTCTTCACCTACGCCAAGACACTGAGTGGCGAGCATGTCTCACCCACCCAGATGCATGAATTTCTCCAGAGCTTTGTCCAACAAGGCAGAATGAACCTGGAAGCCGTCGCTGAGCTGGATGAAAAGATCGTCGCCCTTGACCGTCAGATCGAGTCTGAGCAGCAGAAGCAGGCTGCCAAGAAGGGCGCCTCAACAGGAGAGGTCACGGTGGTGCTGGGGACCGACTCGGACGCCCGCATCGACCTCAAGCTCACATACAGTATGTCTTTGTCGTGCCACTCCTTCCTCGCCCCCTAACTCCCTTCCAGTTGTCAGCAACGCATCATGGGAGAGCACATACGAGTTGCACGCCGCAACTGAAAACGGGAAGCCCTCCTCGTCCGTCGCGCTACACTACCGTGCGCGCATCGTGCAGAGCACGGGCGAAGACTGGAGCGACACGGCACTCACTCTGAGCACCGTCGCCGCCTCCACGATTGCAAAGAGCATTCCCTGGCTCAGTCCCATCAAGATTAGGCCGCAGAGTCACAGTGCGTGGAAGGGTGTGCGCCCAGCAGCTCCAGGCTTTGCCAACACCTCGATCTTTCATCAGAAGAATCCCTTTGGCGACATTCCCAGTGTCTATAGTCAACCACAAGTGCCCGGTAGCACCTGGAACGCAGGTGGCCTATTCGGCGGCGGAGGTGGATTCGGAGCATTTAGCCAACAGCAGCAGCCGCAGCAACAGCACCCGCAGCAGCATGGCAACAACAACGCTTTTGGCAATTCCAGCGCCTATAATCAACCACAAGTGCTCGGTAGCACCTGGAACGCAGGTGGCCGAGGTGAATTCGGAGCATTTAGCCAACAGCACCCGCAGCAGCAGCCGCCGCAGCAGCACCCGCAGCAGCAGCAGCAGCTGCAGCAACAGGCGCCGCTTTTCGGGACTTCACAACAAAGCGGCAGCGTCCAACCGCAACAGAACAGCTCTATCTTCGGAGCTCCGCAGCAGAACACCTCGCTTTTCGGTGCTCCGCAACAGAGCGGCGGCGTTCAACAGCAGCAACAGGGAACCACCAGTTTCGTCGGCCTCTTCGGTACTGCGACACCAGCGCCGAGTCTTCCTGAAGCTTCAGACGAACAAGAGCAGGCGGAAGACTTCGAGGAGATCGCCATCCCGGGCGCGCAGGCGGGGCCGACGACGATCGTCACCGAGACACCGCTCGCGATCTCCTATGCGGTTGAGGGCGCTACGACAGTCCCCAGCGACGGGATGGCGCACCAAGTCTCGGTCGCGGTGCTGCCCTTCGAGGCGAAGATCTCGCACATCGTCACCCCCCGCGTCGACGCGCGCGTGTATCTGCAGTGTCATGTCAAGAACACGAGCGAGTATAGGCTGCTGCCGGGCCCCGTCAGCGTCATCCTCGACGACAGCTTCGTGTCCACGACCTCCGTCAACGTACGTTATCCATTGTTCCAAACTCCATAGCCCCGCTGACTCGCCCGTAGGAAATCAACACCGGGGACACGTTCACCTGCACGCTGGGCGACGACGTCGCCGCCAAGGTGACGTACGCGCGCAGCTCCAAGACGGTCACCGCGCAGGGTGGCTCGTTCACGGAAGTGTTCAACAACACGACGTACAACACCAAGATCACAATTGACAACAGGCACCAGTTCGCGATCAACGACCTCGTCGTGCGCGACATCATCCCGACGTGCGACGATAAGCGCGCGAAGGTGATCCTGCGCAAGCCCGCGGGGCTCGCGGTCGCCAAGGACAACGAGACGGTCTCGCTGACCCCACGCGGGCTCACCGTGCGCTGGGGCAAGGCAGCGTTCGGGCGTTCTGGCGAAAAGGACGGGCGCTTCGAGTGGGCGTGGAGCGTCGAGGGCGGCGCGAAGGTCGTCCTGGAGGCGGAGTGGGAGCTCAAGGCGCCCGCGGACGTCGCGTGGGTTGAGTCGGTGCCTTTGTTTGGATAACCGCCTTTGCCTTTCATGATTTACTGTACACTTTTCCATCTTACAGGCATCGTAGTCTGTCCCTGTTTCTCCCACACACCTGTACCAAGTAGTAGCATCCATCTATCATACAATCCCATCACTTCGAATTGCGCATTGACCGAAGTCCTGCGAGGAGTGTCAGTGCACGGTGTATGATCTTCGGCAGCAGACGAACCTGCTTGGTGAAGCCCTCAGGCTTCGGAAGAATGTCCTAGAATGTCATTAGTATAATTAGTCAGAAGACACTACGGAACATTGCAGACATGGGAGAAGATGCCTGTGGGCACCGCCAGAGTCACGCAGGCGTTGGGCGAATCCTGGGTAAAGTCAGCGACTGCACCGAGAAGCGGAGAACGAAAACATACGACAAGCGCCCCAACATGGCTCTCAATGGGGGCCGCTGAAAGCAGAAGATCTACGGAAGGTTCAGGAGCGTCAATGAGGCAGGGATGGATCAAAACTGACAGGCCTGCTCTCGGGCTGGGAGCTCGCACGTCAGTACAGCAGGATGAAGCGGCGTCAGGACGCACTGTAACCAATCTATCCAACGTTTTCAGCATCAGGCAACATATTAATAAGCGCACAGCATACCTTTTGCAGATATGCGATCGCATTCAGCGCCGCCTGCTTGTAGGCGACCGTGCTGTAGGATGTGTTAGGCATCTCGTGAGTGCTTGGGAAGATGCCGCTCACGCGTCCATGTTGTACTGCTTCCCATCTCCATCTGTGCGATTGTGAGCGCAGCGTCTGGATGCCGACATTTCCACGTACGGTAATCGACGCTAATGCCCTCGAAGATGACCTAGTTTATCTCTTGTGTCAGACTGAGTGCAGGGCCCACGTCGGGAGACTACCTTAGACGAATAGAGGGGGTCGATGGGCGAGGGCTGTGGAGCTCGGTCAGTACCCTGGGAGTGATGAGGATGACAAGACGTACCAAGAAGATAGGCTGCTTCAAGGCGAACTTTTCGATCCCGCCTTTGATGATGCTGGTGCTGAAGGTGATGACTCCGGCCTATGGATGCCAGCCAGTCAGAGAGTGCCGCGAGAAGCGCGCTTTGCTGACCATCTCAATAGCTCCACAGAAAGATAGCTGGCTACTGGTTAGATGCGAAACTATGATATGAGATGGCCATGTACCTCGCCCTGAATATCATCAGCCAAATACAACACAGATATTATTACTCACATCGCCCTGAGAAAAGTGCAAATCCCCGACAGACAGATTCGCTCCCTTGATGAAGATGGGGAAGTAGCAGCGGGAGCCCCTGGAAATTATCAATCATAGAAGCCAGCATCGCAGAGGGAACGTACCTCGAAAGGTTCTTGATCTATAGGAGCTAGATCAGGTCTCGACAAGTCCCTGATCAAAAGTCGCTCACATCACAATTCCCACCTGAAAAGCGAGAGGTAAGTGAAGAAGGGGGAAGCAGAGAATGGAGAAGCACACCATGTTCACGTCCGGGGATTGTGCGCGCACCCTCGATCGCAATCTTCTCCCTGACCTTCGGGTCGAGGTCTTGACCGACATATGCGCCTACGGCATTTGGTGCAAATGCGACAGGGGGGACGGCGTTGACATGCTCTGCAATCAGGGCACCCTCACGCTTGTTCCACGTAGCCAGTAGCTCCGCAGATGGTGCCGTCCCAATCAGGCCCGGGTGGGAGACGCCAGCGAAACGCACGCCCGGAATGTGGCGGGAGGTAGCGTAGATACCTAGATGGCCTAAGTTTTGGAGAGAAAACAGTGGAGCTGTTCATCACCTTGGAAGTCCCAGATCGCTTTGGCAGCCTTACTGTTGAATTCGCGGGCTACAGGCCTTCAGTTCACTCGACACAAAACGTCGCTGGCTCTCTTCTCACCGAACAGACCACCTCCGTTTTCGAGTTCAAAGATACCCTGGGAACGTTCAACGGCTAATAGAGCGTCGTCAGGTACATAAACATACTGTGTATCCCCACGGCATCTTCTCGAACGGGGCCACATCGAGGATGTCGACGACAAGGCAGTCGCCAGGTTCAGCGCCTTCCACTGCGATTGGGCCAGACAGATTGTGGACCTTGCTCAGGTCGACGTTCTTGACGTCGTCGCTGGCTGTATGCCCCGTCAGAGGGTGGTCAACAAACGTAGCAGATCCTACTCACTATCATTGTTGCCAATTTGTGCACCCGTCCAGTCTGTCGGAGAGTAAACCTTACGCTGTGGCGGAGGGTGGACCAATCTTACCGACACATTCGATCTTGAAAACCTGAAATTGGGGTCAGCGAGAGGGGGAGAGTGGGGCGGCCCAAACGTACTTCTCCAGGCTTGACAGTGGCAAACGCCGGTATATCAGGGCTAGAGAAGGTGTAGTAAACACTAGAGCGCATAGCTTCTTACTCACTGCCAACGATTGTGAATGCCCTGCAAGCAAGTCAAAATCTCAGCAATAGACGGGCAGAGAGGCTCACTTTCTGTTGGTCCGCAGGACTTGACGATGTCGCGTATGAGATAATGGCAACTGCTGTAACATACTCACTCACACGAACGGGTCGACCTAATGCTTCAAATCAGCGAGGCTCCGTAGCAGGTAAAACGAGCACACCTGAATTAGGGTGGGATGTGGGACAGAGTTCGCCTGGGTCGCCATGGAGGGAGGGAGAAAGGTCAGTGAGAACAAAAAGGACGCGATAAGGACACCCCGCCGCTCCGCATAATCTTCTCATGCCAAATTGATAGAGAAGGCCGCATCACGTGTCCGCGGCTCCTCAAATTGGCTTAAATCTCGCGCGGGCGGGAAGGAGCGAGGCAGGAAGCGTGGGGGAGCCCCAGGGGGCGAGAACATCGATGCATGAGTATGTTAGTACAAAGAAGAACCGAATAGAATGACCGCATGCTATCCCTTCACAGCCTGACGCGCAAAGAATCCGGAAGCACCGCGGGCCCTACGAGTCCGCCCGCCGCACGACATAGCGGTCCCAACTCGGGAGCGTCACCGTCATGCTATCCACGCGCATCGCCTCGAGCACCTTGAGCATCTCCGCCTCGAGCGCCTGCTCCTTCTCGCGGCGCGTCGCCTGGCCCATCCCCGCGGCCGCGGCGGACGTGCCTTTCCCCTTCCCCTTGTCCTTGTCCTTGCCCGGGTGGTGGTGGTGCCGCCCGTCGCACACGTGCGCGTGCTGGTGGTGGTGGCACAGACCGAGCGGCGCGTCCGCCGCGGGCGCGGGCACGAGCACGATCTTGAGCCTGTGGTCGTCCAGCCGCGTGCGCGGGAACGGGAGCGGCTTCGGTTGTTTTGGTTTCGCGATCCCGAGGCGCTCGTGCAGCTCGGCGGTAGCAGCGGTGTACGACGACTCGGCAATTGCAGCATGTGAGGAGGAGGATGTCGACGAGGCGAACGTCGAGGACGTGGGCGAAGAGGCGGAGCTCGAGGGAGGGAGGAGGGAAAGGAGCTCGTTTATTGCTTCCGTGTTGGTGGGCTGAAGTTTTAAGATCGCGCGCAAATCTGGAGGTTTGTTAGATAGAGCAGAGGTCGGTGAGAGACATACCTCGGATAGCTTCTTCGGTGCGGCCAAGCATCTTACGCGCCCGTGCACGACGGAAGTATCCCTTCCCACTACGGTGCTGGGTTAAGGCTATGGTGCACGCTGCTTCGGCCTCCATCCAGCTGGGATCGAATTAGAAACGGAGAGGTGCAAAAGTGATCGACATACTTGCTCAGTTTAAGATGGGCAGCCGCCAGATTCAGCTGATAATGAGGCAGCTCGGGTTCGATCTGATATGCGGCCTCGTAGTGCTTAACGGCTGACACAAAATCGCCTTTGCGGAAAGCCACATTACCCTGGAATACAGTCAGCGCACAAGATTCCAGCGAACACCCCCTAGCCCACCTCCTCCTTTTCCCGCTCCGCCTTCAAATACCGCCACTCCATCAGCTCCCCGATGGTCATCTCGCTCTCGACGCCGTCGTCGCACTCTTCGGGGTCCATCCCGCCAAAGTCCAGGCCGATCTCCCAGATGTCCTCCTCCTCCTCTGTCTCCCATCCATACACGCCGCTGCCTCGTCCATCCCACTCGCGCTGTTTGCCGAGCCGCACGCCGCTCTCCTCCTCGTCCTCGCGCACCGTGCGCTCGCACACCTCCCCCAGATGGTCAGTGGAGCACCCGCAGTCGCACCACTTGCTCGTCAGCTTCTCGCGCAGCACCATCCCGTAGCCTCGTACGTCGAACTCGCGCGCGACGCGCCACAGCGTCTGCGCGAGCTTCTCGTACCCGAGGCGCACCTTCGGGCGCCAGTCGTGCCTCCACTCGGGCCGCGCGGCGTACTTGAGCTCGCACGCCTCCTCGAGCGCATCCTGGCCCTCCTGCAGGGAGCCGAGGTGCGGCGGCTTGGCGAACGCCGCGGGCGGCGTCGCCTCGAGCGCGTCGAGGTGCGCCTTGAGCGCGGGGTAGTGCGGGAGCAGCCGCATGGAGTGCAGCCCGCGCTTTTTGCAGATGGTGATGTGGTTCGACATGGCCTGGGCGGCGCGTCAGACAGCGTGAGCGGCGGTGCGGGGGCACGTACGAAGTGGCGGAGCGCGGTGTACGACCACAGCACGCTCTTGGTCGCGACGCGCTCGCCTGCCTGGCGCATGTCCATGCCGATCGCCGCGCGAAAAAAGTCCTTGATCTCGTCCGCGTCGGCGTTGTGCGCTACCCAGCCGGGGCCCGCGAGCGAGACACAGCGCATAACGAAGGTCGGCAGGTGCACGAGCGCGATGCTGTACAGCCGCGTCGAGAACAGGCGGGCGATGTCCTGTTCATACCGCAGAAGCAGGATGCGCGCTATTGCACGCTCCAGCTGCGACACGGCCGTCATTGCCTGGGAAATACCATGGTCGGCATGAGGGTTGGGCGACGACTTGTGTGAGGTTTTCCCGGGGGGTGGTTTTTTGGCAGACCTCTTTTTGACATGAGAATACTTTGCAGGCATATTCGATAAGTTATGCAGCCACAATACAGGGTGAGATAAGCGCCAGTAGCCGATGCGTTATGCGCGGCGGATTCAATTCTAGTCACGGAAAAACCGGGATTTTCGGAACGCAAACTTTATGAGGGACTCCCGCAAGACTCCCGGGTGTAATGGAAGGTCGTTCCTGTGAATCCGTCGACACCAGAAGGGTCTAATTAGTCGAAATACAGCACCAGCCGCACAGGTTTTTCCGATGCCAGCGTGCAGTCGAGGGCTGATTCCGGGAGGAGATGGATGAGAGCGTCAAAAACTGCGCCCGGCCAATGTGCCAGCAGACGTACTAATCGAAGGATGCCTGAGAAACCACGAACTTCAAGTTCCAAGAGCCTACAGGCAATCGAGAGGTGCGTGATCTCTGGCGCCACACAAGCGATGCCCGGCAATTCCCGGGCCCAGCAGAGCCTGTTCCTGGGGCGAATAAATACTCTGTTGCTCTCTGATATTCCATAAAATGTGCCCAAAGGTGACGACACCAGAAGTAATATTCATTTTGAAGATTGGTTGCAACAGTGGTTGAGTATCGGTGCCGTTGCATGCGGCTGACTCTGCCGGGAGGTCGGTCGTGGGAATATACACATCGCACTGACGAGTGTTTGCTCGAGTTTGCCTGGACTGTGTGTGCGAATCCCGCCTCGACCAAACACACACCAAAGTTACTTCTCCGCTGGTCTGGCTCAAGTCTGGCCAGGGTCTGGCAGGCTCTCCCCCAGCCTATTGAGTACTGAGTACTCGCTTTGGGCCTTCCCTGGAATTGGGCTAATCCAGAAACCTCCCGAGACTAATTGGCACCGTCTAGTCTCGATACTTTTCTTCCATTCGTAGCTAGCTGGTCGCCGTAACCGTAAAACGGCCGTACGAGACCCGCATATACGGGTACCCGTCACCGTACCGTACAGACAGGTTGCCAGGATTTTGCGGTCCAGGCACCTCCCGCCTACCGTATTGACCTATACTTGACGGCTCCTGACGGCCGTATTACCACCGTATGAGGCTGTCGATGTTCAATGAGCATGTAGGGCAGTATACCTTGGTCACGATCCGACCGCCTACCTGCAAGATATGGGCCCAATTGTTAGTCGACTCGCTACACCATCGGCGCATCGACAGTGCACTTGAAAACAATCGGCTAGATCGAGCTCGGTCTGGCAGACTTGGAACACCTGTTTCCGCCGAATGTCAAGGTTAACCCAGTGGACCAGCGATCACATTCACCGTAATTCATGGTAGGTGACCCAATTTTGAACCATTTTGGCCTTGTTTTGAAGGCAAGTATGTAACGGCCGTAATACGGTACCGTACCGTACCGGCAAGGCTCAGCAACTTGACCTGACGGTACGGATACGGCGCCAACCGTCACTGTAAAGCTGCCGCACTCGTATGCCGTATACAGTACGGCGTCCAGCCCTATTTAATCACATAATAATTAAATCGTAGCCGCGGCGCGCAAGGCCAGTGCAGTGGTCAACCAGTGGTTCGAATGCTGCTGCGTGAGGCTGGCCGTTGGCGTGTCCTCTATTCTTGCCTGGGGACTTCCAGCTTGCCAAGTCTTTGACGCCCTTTCATCTCTTGAACGTTTGAACATCTTGGAGTTGTGCAACGGATCTACCTAGAAACCATCAGCGCTCAGCGCTCAGCCCTGTTAAACGTGCGAAACCGTGCAACTTACGGGGCTGAATATCTGGTGTATAATTAGACACAACATGGTCTATATTCTCTTACTGGCGTGGCAGAATTCGGGAACGACTAAACTGGGGCTTCCTGGTTCCACGGCACTGCAATAACATCGTGAAGACTCGAAGCATTTCTGCAACTTCCCATTTCTAAAATCCCGTTCTTCTTTCGAACCGTAGAGAAAAACTGAGTTGCTACTGACCTATGGCCCTCAAACGATCACCTGTGATCGCTGTACAGTGTGGGTCTCGGTGGTTGATCCTCGGTTAATATAACTACAGACCCTCGACAGACCCAGACCGCCAAGTGACGCATCTTGGCAGACACCCGACCGAGGTCGCCACTGAATAAACCTGAAACCCTCGCGTATCTTGTAATTCATGAGCTACGGTATCCATTCTTGTCTACGGCGTCCCAAGCCCGCACTCCTGGACGTATAAAAGTCCTCTGGTATTTCCGAGCATGCAGCAATCCACCTTCTTACCAAAAATGCAGTTCACCAAGTCCCTCGTATCTCTCGCAGCCTTCATCGCCGCTGCTGCCGCGACCACTGGCCGAGGTGTGTCTCCCAGCCCTACGTAACCTACGCATTTCCACTGAATGTCATCTCCAGCGACATTCTACAGCCCCGGCGGCGAGGTCGGCGCGTGCGGAACAGCTATTCAGAACTCCGACCTCTCGGTCGCGCTCTCAACCGAGGACTTCAGCTCGGAGCTGTGCGGAACAGAGTTCATTGTCGAGTGTATGTCGTCCTTTTCAAGGACACACCTACGTACCGCTGATCTGAGCGCATCAATAGACAACGGGCAAGGCGTCGCCGTCGCCGTCGCCGACATCTGCACCGCGTGCGGAAAAGGCAATATCGACTTGACCACCGGAGCGTATGAGATCCTTGCGCCGTTGGACACTGGGGCCATCGAGGTCACCTACGAGCTTTGAGATTGCGGGTTGAACTAGGTGTAATTTCAGGAATTAATTGATACTCACGCATCAATACATTAACTTCAACTTGCATGAACCCCATTGTTTTCCAAATGATTTACACGTTCGAAAAGCATACAGGCAAAATTGCCGCTTCTCTTCGAATCTGAAGCAAAACTGGCCCCTGGCGCAGGTCAGGGGTATTGCCTAATTGGGGACAACGTCGATCGATGATGTCATGCAAGCCTCTTTGCCGCCGAACTCGGCACCACAGAGGCCCCCGGTCACTACCATGTAACATTGTCCGGGATAGAGTAAAACTAGGGCCCAAAATGACACTAACTTAGTCCGGGATATAGAGTAAAACAACGACTGAGCTGGGTAACCTAGTCCGGCATAGAGTAAATCACGTGGAGCGCGGATTTTTTGGGGGCATTCAGGCGGACCGGGCCACAGAAAGAAGCACTTTCAGTAACCTCATGCAAGTTTTTTGAAGCTTTCTAGGTGTTGGAACTGCTTGGATGCAATGGAACTTGACCAGAACAGACTATTTCCGCTAGAATTGAGCCAAAAATTGAGCAGGGGATTTTTTTGGCGATTTTACCTCCAAGAACCTTGTCCGGAATAGAGTAAATCAGCTTCCGAACGGCCAAATTTCGTAGAGTAAAACAACAGAAATTTTGGATGTAAGGCGGACAAGGACCCCGGTTTATCCCTTGGAAGGCCAGATCCCCAAATGGCCCAAATGGCCAATTTTTGTCCGAACCGATTCTGGGTGGATGGCCCAATTTTTGTCCGAACTGGACCTAGCCTACGCTGCCGTAAGTTGCCTAAAAAGGCAATTTTGGCGTCCGAGGAGCGAAAACAGTCCAAATTTTTCTTTCTGCCCGATTTTTGCATTCTTTCAAACAGATCCATGCGGTTTCTGGCTAAAGAGACCATTTCAACCAAACTTTGCGCCCGAAAAGGTCGGTTCATCTGCCGCAGAGCGGCAATTTTTGTCCGAACTGGACCTAGGTTCATCAGGAAAATCTGAAGTTGCAATATAGACCCAGATAGACCAAAATAGTCGTCATAGACATGGAAGCAAACAGTTGTCTATGGTAGACAGGGTGGAGGGGTGGTTTCAAGCATATAGACCACCATAGACACCACCCAGTCTACCATAGTTGGGTAGACATGATAGCCACCATAGTACTCATAGCTTCCATAGGTCTGATAGTAGTCATTATATCAGGTACGAATGGCAAAAAAACACTGACCATTTCACAATTTATGAGTGGGTCCTGAACAATTGGGGAGAAACAACTCAAATGCCCTAGACAAGGAATTACTATTACCATATTATTATTATTACACACATTAATGACCAAATTTACAACTGCTGGGATTTGATCCCATGACCGCTTGAAGACTACCATATTTACCAACTAGACCACATAGCCATAACTAAATCCTGAACATGTATCACTAAAGTTTAGAACTGAGGCTTGACTAAGATGGCTTGGAGATTATGCTTCAACTAGGCTTTAGTCTCACAGTATGTCTTAGTTGTGCCTCAATACCTGTGAATATTTGTCAAATACAAGTGATAGCCTCTGGACCAGTTTTGTTCATTGCATGTTATTGCCTCTGGGTCTTACACTTGGCATACTGGGCTGCCAGCAGCCTGAGTATGTTGTTGAAAAATCCATGTACATCAGGAACTACCTACTTTACTAATTTGCGGGGATTATCCCAAACTTATAGATAATTCAGCCTAATTTGCCCTAACTTAGCCGATTAGGACGGTTAGTCAAATTGCCACTCTCCCTAATAAATTAGGTCTAAGTTAGCTTGAAATTAGGATGTATTGCCGTGCATTCATCAATGCTTCGACAGTAATTTGCTGCTTTGATTTCACTTTTTTCACTTTTAAAATCGCAAAACGATGGATTTATTCAGACTGTATTAATGAGGCCCGGGTACACTAATAATGACCACAGGATAGGGTAGTAATGAAGTTATATGTGTTGACTATATGACACTACGAAAATATTAAGGTGCGAGACGGAAACTGGCAATACGTAAGGTAATGAAAGGCGCCTGATGCTCTGGATGATTTAGTCGGACTCAGGAAGATCAACAAGGTTGATGAGGACAGAGGAGCTGACGGTCGTAGCTTGAACACCTTTGGAAGCACTGTGAAGAGGTAGAGTGTTAGCGTAACGGAAGATATCTGACTAATCAAATGACGAACGTCACGGAATTGAAGAGCTTGTGCAAAACTTGATGCAAGGACTTTGGGGCGCTACCCCGGGTATCACTGAGGGTTGTACGGTGGTTACGGTATGTGTCTTCATAAGCATCTTCGGTGAAGGGGATGTTCTTGTGCTCGCCGTTCATGTTGTATTCCATAAGCACTGCATAAACCTTGATCGACATGAGCAATGGTGCACGGTGATATAATATACACTGACCACAGTTGCGGCAAGCGCTACCATCGAATCTGGCAGCTCGAGCTCTTCAGGACGTTTCGGATTGTTGGACTTAAAACGAGCGAGATCCTTGGATAGAAATTTGAGGGTTGCGGCAATCATGGGATGAAGGAATGGCTCCTCAGATATCAACCGACCCTACCGACAAGTTAGATATATAAAGGACTTGATTTTGGAAGACTCGCTGTGCCCACTTTGATCGGAAATATATATTGGTGCTTCTCGAGGAGGTACTTAACATGTTCCTTTACCCGCAAAGGGGGTAGTTCTCCGAACTTGTAGATGGCAGGGACCTTCAGATTGGCATATTTCTTCATATTGCCATGTAGGATATTGTTGTGATCCAGAGGCTGGCAAAGACATTGAGCAGTGTGGGATCCAAGGAAAAGGGGGCTTACAATATCGGCCAGATGTACAGCAAACTTAAGATCTGTGAGGAGGCGGTCTTCGACGTGAGCAGCGTCTGGAAGCTGAGCGTGGGCGGCCTTCAGAAGATGTTCTTGGGCGTACCCAGCCCGTGACGTCATGACAGTAAAGGCATCGTCAAAGAGAAGTGACACCTTCATTGACTGGATGGAGCCACGGAGTACAGCTTTGAGTTCCTCACTCTGACTGGTTAGCGCAATGGATTTGTTGACTCCTGGCATAACCATCTGAGTGGAGACATGCCAGCTCGATTCAGGGTGCACAGCCATGGCCACCGGATTGGCCTTGATTTGAGGCTTCCTATCAGAAAGTCGTTCGGCGACAGCACGTATCTGCGGCTTCTATAATATAGTTATAAACCAGGACAAGGTGAGTATAGTGAGCGGGCCGTACCTCTAAATCAGCTTTTTTTTGACGGGCAGCAGATATCTTTCTCGGTTTCTGTGATACCAAAACATCAGCGTAATGGGATAATATGATAGCATGTATCCACCACATACTTGTTTCGGTACATCCACCGCCTCTGAGGTGGAGCCCTCAGAGTCCGAACCCCCCACAATGTGACGTGAAGAAGTAGAGGGCTATAATTTATCATTCACGTGAGCAAGGGGGCACTGAAGTAACATACAGGTTTTGAGTCTGAGTCGGGCTCTGTCCCACCAGCGAAGTCGTCAAAATCGGTATCCGGGATGATAACGTCTTGGCCAGAGGACCCGGACGCCATGGAAGAACAGCGGCGATGAAGGCGAGGTGGCTTGACAGGATCCATCATTTCGACGTCGCTTCCCTCAGTGTCGCTCGAGATGACTGTCGGCTTTGTCTTGCTGCATTTAGCCTTGGGCGCCTCGACAGCCTAATCGTGAATGTACGCAATATGAGTGTCATCGACTTATCGTGAACGTGAACAGCTCCTCCGCAGCCTGCTGGCGCACCTTCGGGACATCAACCATCTGTAGAATCATGAGCACAGAAACCCACACATAATGCACAGTCCAAACCTGGGCATCCACCTCCACTTTAATTTGGCGGGTAAGGACCCTTGGAAGCTGTAAGAGGTACGTCAGAACTGCCTGGTTATGGGACAAGTGTGTTAACCTCGGATATGAACTCCTGCGGATTGGGAGACACGTCATCTCCACCTGAATCATCTTTGTCCTCATCTCCGGAGCTGTCCGACTCTTTAGACGAGTTCTCTGGGTCCGATGCTGACTCAGCAACAAGGCGAACTGTCTTCAACGGGACTGCCTTTGATGGAACCGCCTTTGACAGAACTGCCTTTGATGGGACCGTCGATGAGGCCACCTTGGGCAAGACTTCCTTGGACGTAACTGGATTGGGGATGATAAGAGAGATGAGAAACGAAGATTGGATACATACCCTTAGCTGCTTTCTTGGACACTGCAGGCTCAACGCTTGGTTTGGCTTGAGCCGCTTGACTCCTTTGGCCTTTACCGGTAGACTTCTTCACCACCTTGGACTTGACTAGGTTGTACATACAAGTCAGAAGCGATGACACCAATGAAGATTGTCCGAAAACTAAACCCACCAGGAACGGGTGGTTTGTCGGCAACATCATCCGAGTGGATGTCGATGGTGGGTGCAGCGTGTTCTGCCCGATCATGTCGATGTCAAACACGAACAAATGTATCGTTGTCTGTGGAGACGTACTTCGTTCTTTGACCTTACGCTTGGGTACCACAACGTGCTCGTCACTGATCTCTTTGTCGTCTGTTGGAGCTGCGGACAGCATGGTCGAGATTTAGATGGCATCGAAGCGAGCTCGATAACATACCACTCTTCTTGCGAGGTTTCTTGACCATGGGTTCGGTGTCAGCTGGCTGGGCTGTTGATGATGCTCACTTGCGCCAGACTGGATGATAGATGGTGAGCTGAATTGATTGACCGATAGAGGCTCTATCACGTACTGGCTTTCTCTTTGGCAACATGTTTGGCGCGACGTCCACCAATGGCTTCTACAGGCACAAGAGACATAAATTTGGGCTTCACCAGGGAAGGACTGCCTTGCCTATCTCCTTTTCTACAGCTAAGTTTGCTTGTCTCTCTGCTTCAGCATTTGCAGCCATCGTGGCAGCCCGCTTCTCCGCTCGAGAACATTGTTTCTCGGAGTCCTCAGCCAGGTCCGATGCCATGGAGGGAAGTCGGGGATCCAAGAAGAAAGGAATAGAAGAGTGAAAGAGTGTCAGCTGAACGAGTGGGAAGCACAGTGGTGTAGGAATGGGAAAAAAAATGAGGTCCATGTTTGCCATCGCATTTGCACGGCTGCACTCAAGTGTTGTTTGGTCTCACTTCAGACGGGGATAAATCAGTGATAAGCCCTTATCGTACTTGTCGATTTGCATCGTAACACGCACTCTTAACGCCCTCTACAATGGTCGTCTGTCTTGGCTGCAACACCGAGTTTGACCACAAAGGCTACCGACTCCACTTGGTATTGAAACAATCGGGTCCCTGTCATGACATCTTCAAGCGTGCTGAAGCTAGCGGAATGGATATCGACGATCAGTTGGACCGTGGTCCGATCGGGGACATGAGCGAGGAGGAGTTTGGCCAACTACAGGATCATGGACTTCCCCGGGGGCACGATACATTCCAGAGTGATTTCTTCGGTGCAGATTATACTGCAGACGATTTTGGATACGTGGGATCAGACGCTGAGGATGAAGAGGAAGACGACTTGATTGGCCAAGAACGAGCGGCTCCGATCGTTCATCTGGATCAGCGCAATGATCCTGGCCCTGCGGGCGATGTCCCAATGCATGGCGCAGATGATCCCACTTTGGTATCCGATGCTCCATCATGTGAAGCACGAAGCACGCAAACTGGCAACAGACCAATTTCATCACAAGCCCATTATTCAGAAATACCCAGGGAATCTAGCCGGCAAACCGATCTCTTCCACCCGTGTTAAAACTTCAAATGAGAAGTACAGCTCCGTTCTTGAGGGATCCGCGGAGAGATCAGAGAAAAGCAATTTGTACGCACCCTTCAAGATGGACTGGGAAATTGCAAAGTGGGCAAAACTACGTGGTGCCGGTTCGACGGCTTTCACAGATCTTCTGAAGATAGATGGGGTGCGTTGAATGAGTTCCTTGAGACTGCCTTCTTTTCTGACCTCCTTCCCTCAAGGTACGCGATTCGCTGGACCTTTCCTACGGGACTTCGGCACAACTCAATAAAATCATTGACGAGAAGCTGCCAGGTCGCCCCAAGTTCACTAGATCTGAAGTTATAGTAAACGGAGAAGTCTTCCACCTTTACTCACGCAACATATTGGAGTGTGTCCGTGCGCTTTGGGGTGACACTGAGTTCGCCCCGTATCTGTTTGTTGTTCCAGAACGGCATTATATTGATAAAGATCAGACGATTAGAATGTACCACAATATGCATACCGGGAAGTGGTGGTGGAGTACGCAGGTGAATTATATTTTCTGTGTTTGGTCTTCCAGCCTAACTGATAGCTCCACAGGAGGCTGTCGAGAAAGATAATCCGGGCGCGACCATTGTCCCCATTATCATTTCATCAGACAAGACCCAACTGACCGTATTCGGGAACAAAAGTGCTTATCCCGTGTACATGACAATCGCAAACATTCCTAAAGAGATTCGGCGCAAGTCATCTCGACGGGGATATGTTCTTCTGGGATATCTACCCACTTCCCGCATGAAGAATATGAAGAATAAAGCCGCTCGACGGCGAATCCTCTCTAACATTTTCCATGCATGCATGGCCCATATTCTTGCACCATTGAAGAGTGCTGGCGTAACTGGGATTCCTTTGACAAGCGGTGATGGTGTTACATGCCAAGGACACCCTATATATGCGACCTTCGTTGGCGACTATCCCGAACAGGTTCTCGTTACTGCGGTGAAAACTGGGGACTGTCCTACCTGTGAGGTTCCTCGGGACAAACTCAGAGAAAACGCAGCCTTTCCTCTCCGAGATCTTGAGTGGATTCTAGATGCTCTCGATACCTTGGATGAGGGGCCAACAATTTATGCCAAAGCCTGTGCAGATGCTGGCATTAAACCTGTTTGGCACCCGTTCTGGGAAGACCTCCCTTATACCAATATTTTCCGGGCAATCAGCCTGGATATTCTCCACCAACTTTATCAAGGAATTGTTAAGCATCTCATTGCCTGGCTAAAGGCCTGCTGTGGAGAGGCAGAGATAGATGCACGCTGTCGAACTCTTCCGCCAAATCACAACCTGCGCCTATTCGTCAACGGGATATCTAATCTTTCCCGAGTTACTGGCAAGGAGCATGATCAGATATCGCGCTTTCTTCTGGGCATCATTGTCAATGTTCGACTGCCCGATAATCTCTCCTCCAGCCGACTTTTGGGCGCTGTACAGGGACTCTTGGACTTCATTTATCTAGCACAATATCCTATGCACACCACTGAGACACTCAAGCACTTGGAGAACGCGCTGCAGTGCTTCCATGATAACAAGTCAATTTTCATCGATCTGGGGGTTCGCAACGACTTCAACCTCCCCAAGCTACACTCCTGTGCCCACTATATCATGTATATCATTCTCCTCGGCACCACTGACAACTATAACACAGAATACACCGAGCGCCTCCATATTGACCTTGCGAAAGAGGCGTATCGTTCCACTAACTTCAAGGACGAGTTTCCACAGATGACCCTTTGGCTGGAGCGCAAGGAGAAGATTTTTCGTCATGAGAAATATATCCAATGGCGCCTGGATGGCTGCCCGAGACCCCAAATCATTGACGACCCACCTCCTGGAATTGTCTATGAGCGAAGTCTTCGAATGACCAAGCACCCGACCCTCAAATCAGTACGCATCAATCATCCCATCACCGAATATGGTGCCATTTTCTTCCGCGACGCTTTGGCACGTTTTGTGATCCATTTCAATAACCCCGCTCTTACCCGCTCCCAAATCGAAGCCCATGACATCGCCTTTACATTCAACTCTGTCCCCGTTTTCCATCGGATCAAGTTCACTACACAAGACCCATACACCTCAGGCGGCCCCACAGAATCCATAGTTGATTCTATTCATGTACAACCAAGAAAACTCCTCAAGAACGGTGGTGAAATTCCTGCCCGCTTCGACACAGCCTTGATAAATGATGGTAACGGACAGATGACGGGTGTTCTTGGTAATATAATTGTCCGAGTTGAACTTCAATCTGGCTAATTTCTTTATACAGGCTACCGTGTTGGCCGGGTCCGTGTTGTTTTCTCCCTTTCTTCTCAACATATACAAAATCTTTTCACACCCGGCCTTTTGCCCCCCAAGCATCTGGCTTATGTCGAATGGTTTTCAGCCTTTACAGCTCAACCAGAGCCTCATCATTTAATGTATAAAGTCTCTCGATCGCTAAAAGATGGGGCTCGACTTGCAAGTGTCATTCCTCTTGCAAATATTCGCCGCAGCATCCATTTACTCCCCAAGTTCGGGCCTGTTGTCCCTCCAGAATGGCACTCAAGTAACATTTTAGATAGTTGCCCTTCTTTCTTCGTCAATTCTATGACTGACCGTCATATTTATACGACACTATTCTAATTCTCTCTTTCAAGTTATGGTTAGTACGTAGTTGTCCTTGAATGATTTTGAATTATGTTCCATGTCACCAACGAAATTCTTTTGAGAGAACTCGGAGGCTTAACAGACTCAGTTAGCAATGCTTCAGGTTGTATGGCCACGGTGATCCGAGTCACTGTGGAGAGTCAGACTTAGAGTAGTACAGTGCGTAAAGCATGCTCGGGGATCATATATGCAAGAAATTCTGGTGAGTTAGAACTGAAGAAAATCACAATATAGGTGATCTACATGCCTTAGAAGTTGACCCCATGTCGATGACTTGGGACAATGAAGTCTTGTTTAACTAAGGTTCCTAATTCAGGGAAATTTCCGGAAATTCCCAGAAATTAGTTGTCTTCTGAAATGGGGAAGGAAATTTCAGGTAAATTACCAAAGGAGCTTTTTCCTGATGTAGTAGTATATTGTAGGGGATGAAACTGATAGACAGTAATAGACCACCATAGTATAGAAGGTACACCTGATAGCTCCACATAGACTAGGCCCCAAATTGCTAGACACCGATAGACACTAATAGTGGAAGCTCAGATTTATAGACATTGATAGCCCACTATAGACATGCATACACAGGTGGGGTGGTCATATAGACCACCATAGACAATGATAGACATGCATAGCCCCCAGCCATGTCTATATAGCATTTCATTTTTTCCTGATGTTTTCGGGTCAAAATCATCAATTTTTGTCCGAACTGGGATCTGGCCTCCCAAGGTATAAACTGGGGTCCTGGCGGACAATGTTACACGGTAGTGACCGGGGGCCTGACCACAGCCACACCCTTGTCCACTTGCATGGCCCTGCTTTCGACGTGACAGACCTCGCGAGTGGATCTTAGGTGTCTCTCATCACAATCCTCCTCGTATTGTATAGAGCGCCAATTAAGTAGTTACTACCTTTGTACCTATGTATTGCTATAAGAGCATATTGAAGCCATCTGACCACTCTAATCTACAGATAAATATGTCCGATATGGTGTAGCGGTAACATTCACAGTTGACTTCAAAATTTATTACAAGTTGACCGGTACAGGGTTTTGGGGGGGAATTTCAGCAAAATTTTAGTATGAGCATAATCTGGTGACACAGAGCATTATGATGGGATAGTTTCTAGTCCAATTGGTTAAGAATTGGGGGAGCAGCGATAGAAACACTGTCAAGAGCACAGTCATGGTTATCATGTCATCGATCGAAACATTGTTCCGGTAACTCGGCAATCTGAGACAGCCAACCTCCTCATCTGTACGAACCACCATTGCTCTGCCATGATGTTCTATGTGCATTTGGCCGTCCATGTGGACAGTTTTCAGAACCGGTTATCTTTACCAGTGGAGCGGTCTTGACTTGAGTTTGTTCCAGCCTTGGAGATTTGTCGGTACCGATAGCCATAGGATTATGAACCAAGACAAAGTAGGCCGTGGGTGGACAAAACCTGATCGATCCTCGGTGGATGTAGTATAGCTTTACGGTATATTCACCTTGCTCCAATGCTTAGTAGCTCCTTAGTAGCTCCGTGTTGGTGTAGGGGTCAACATTGCTGCCTCTCACTCTTACGTAATCAGTGCCTATTACGTAATGTGGTCGCAGCAGCCCGGGGTTCGATTCCCCGACACGGAATTTGTTTTTTTTCCACGTTTTTTGTGCAGTAGCTCAACGCTTGGGTCCCAGTCGGAACCGTTTCTTTTTCCAGTAGCTCATAAGCATTCAGGACCCTGTGGCTTTCGGGAAACAGCACCAGAAAATTATACCGTGGTTCAATATGAGAAGTCTGAATTCTCCGTAGCAGCAGACGGCACGAAGCAGTCTCTCCTAGGCAGACGCCTCATTGGCGTACAGACATGTAGGTGGGCAGACCAGTGGTAAGACACATTCTCCAGGCCATTGACTACACATATTCCGGCGGGCGTATCCCAGCAATGGTATGGGAGCCCTCGCATAATAATAATTCAGTGTTGGCCTTTAAGGCTTAAGGAATGGTCCGCTGGAACCTTAAGGCTTATTGAGGGTTAAGGCTTAAGTTTAAGGGCAAGGTTAAGGGCTTAAAGCCATATTTTCTCTTAATTTCCTCTGGCTACCCATATGCCTGATTTCCCCAACCTTATGGTGAGAAAAGGGATGATTCAAGTCATTTCAAAACCTGGGCAGACCAGGTATATGCCATCTATCTACTACATGCCAGCCAAGATTCAAATTCAGCTTAACCTGCATCTCAAAAATCTAGGCACCAATTTTTTTCCAGAACTCCTAAAAAAAGTTAGGCATTGTATTATTCTAGTACCTTTGGTGGATATATGAAGTCCTTAAAGCTTGTGACAAGTCAGAGGGATAAATGTTCGAGAGTCCGACAATTTCCGCGCTCGGCCCGGGTGCTGTTAAGCCTTAAGAGTGCCGGCGAAAATTCTTAAGCCTTAGCTTAAGGCCTTATTAAGCCTTAATTCATTTAAGGCCTTAGCCCTTAAGCCAACACTGCTCGCATTTCACGCTGGCATGAGCAGCCAAAACTCACCTTGTTAACTTTCAAAATTGGGTGGCGACAATGTTAGCCATGAAAGGGTATCCCGCCGTCCCTCGCTTGGAAGGAAGGATTCGTTAGGTGCTTGAAGTCGTCGATCTTCCGAAGTCGGCAGAGTCAAAGGTCGCAATTCGGATTGAATCGATGACAGCATTTTCTACTATGGTCAAAGCTAGTCTTACCGCGCACCTCGTTGTCTAGAAAAGCCCAAGCCAGCACGAGTGCAAGTATAAGTTATTGTGTAGGATTGCGAGTGTCAAAAACTGGATCGAGTGCTAATTATGGTCAAACCGCATTGAATGGACGAGGTAAATGTAAATGTATACTAAAAGTGCATGACAAGGAGCAGCACCACAGGTCCCTGCTGAAGCCTGAGGGCGAGGTTGCTGGATCAGGATCAAAGGATGGCTAAAAGTAGAAAATAGGATTCCTACGCAACCGGGCTACGACACGGCTGCCATCTGAATCTGAAGGGCACCGACAGCCAGATCGACAAGTGTACCCATAGATCTCTGTTTTAAGAGCCCCCAACTTACCCACCAGTTGTCTGCCTCATCTTCGGCGTCGTAGCCAAAGACATTCTTGATCTCCGCCCACTCAGGGGACTCCTCCTGGTCACCCGATGCCTCGAGGACATTCCCTCCCATCGCAGCTTTCGCCCTCATACCCTGATCACGCATTTCCTGGTCCGGCCCATTCGGCATTCCCATGTACTGTATGATACCCGTCTCCGACGCAAGGACCGTTGCACACCGCGGTTGTCGAAGATCCTGAAACGCATATAGAAAGTCGCTGATTTGATCGTGGGTGTGCAAGTGAGAGAACAATTTTGCCAGAACTGCTCCGTCCTCGACCCCCATGGCATAATATTGGGTAGAGCCAGTCTATAAGTGAGGTCAGAACCAGCCGTATTGGAGCAATAATTATGATAATCGAAACGTACTGGAATAGTGTGAGCGGCACCGCCGATCACGACGACTCGACCAGTCTCATCGACCCAGTCGTCGAGCGCTGGGTACTCAAGAATCGGAAATCGTCGGGGCGGCAACATCAGCGGACCGAGGTTTTTCAATCTGAAGGCTGTTAGAATTCGAAAAACGCGTAACGGATCTAGTACCGTGGTTCCGCCTCCTCCAGGGCAGCACGCATCCCACTTATGGGCGAGTCTTCGTATTCATCCCATGGTCGATATAGACAAAATGAAAACGCAGGTGAACCGCCCTAGAATAGATAAGGAAAGCCGCAGGCCAACAGCGAGCAGGCACTCACCAGAGGGTGGCTGATGACCGACTGATCGTTGCCAAAGAAGGAGAACATGGTGGTCTAGATGGCCATTAGCTCAGCAGCATATAAGAATACTCGACGAACAACTTCTGTCTCGAAGAACTTTTTGCAGTGAAGGTCTGTGACGGCCAAGGATTCGGGTATCGTGGCACTGGACATTGAAGATCAGCCATAATACCGGACACGAGGTGTTCAGGCTCGCCTATACATGCAGTAGCGCGGTTCTGTGGCTTCCTCGATGCCTTGCTCCCTGAGGAGCAAGGGCCGCACAAGACCAGACGCACCCTCCGCCCCAACAATTACATCGGCCTTGAGGTTTTCTCCGGAAGCAAGAGTAACTATACGTCGCTCAGGATCGACGGCTACGGCTGTGGCGTTGAGTCGAATCGTTGCGCCTTTAGCAACTGCGACGTCATACATCATCTTGCGAACATCCGCAAGCTGACGGGGTTAGCCACACACAAAACCAAGCGGAGATGCCAAACATACATGGGCGAACAGGAATTCTCCCCGCGTTTCTCTGAGAACCTCTTCATCCCAATAATGTCGTCCAAGAAGATCGCCCGTCTCAACTGAAGAGGCAGAATCAGGGTGGGACCGAAGATAGAAGGGTGCAACGCACAGCGAGAGATCTGGATGGCTTTTGACTTTGCCGCCACGGAATACACCTCTGGCTTTAGATCCCAATGGTACAGAATTTTCGACAAATTGGGTGGCATGCGAACTGCTCGAGAAGCCTGATGACAACGTCAGTGGGGGGTGTCAGCGGCGTCAGTGACGGAACAGCAAAGATAACGCACGTCTGATTCGCCAATCTGCTTCTCACGTTCAATAACGAGGACTCTGTGTCCAACCCGCCGCAGTGCGATGGCACAAGCGAGTCCAGCGACGCCTGCACCGATTACCAAAAAATCAATGCACAAAGGCGCCTGTTTCGGTTTGTTCTGGTTGCATGTGAGGGGAAAATACAAGGGATAGCTGATGTACATAGCGCTCACCTCTTGCATCGTGCTCGTAATTGGGTACGATGGGAACCTGAAAGAACATGCAGTGCGCCGAGGGCTCCGGGTCGCACCAATTTAACCAATAGCATGACTAGCGAGTCTCGACCGTTGACGTACAGGGTAGCGCATTCCAAAATAGGTTTGACCATCAAAAGGCCGGAAGTGGGCCAAAAATCATATAATTTGCGCAATTCGGGACAATTTGGTTCAGATTGTGGCTCAATCGAACATAAAATTTGCTCCGCATAGATTTTCCAGAGGTCTCGAGATGACGTTACGGCCACCTCCTCAACGTACGCTTGTGGGTCCACTTCCCATTCGAACACAGGGGGACCGCTTCGCAAAAAATTGCACGTGGAGAAAATAATAGATGGGTTTCATGGAAGTCAATTGCCCGCATCGCGCTCGAATGTCAACTTAAAGTCGTCTTGGGCACAATTCTTGCACCGGAAGAGGTGAGCGCTAGTCGCGGAGGTCGGTCGAGTTTACCGAACCAATCACACAGTTCACCGCCGGAAGCAAATAAATAAAGACAACAAATTCGGCTAAAAACCTAACATCTTCGCACTATCCCCATACGTTTTTCTGCCTCACTACGTAAGAAATGGGTTGAGATGAGACCTGGGATGAGGAAATCAACAAAAGACTGACCGGTACTCGAACATCAAGTGTGCAGCGGCAAAGAGGCACACAGAAGCACCGACTAGAAAACGCAATCCTATATAGTACACGTGATCAAGAAGGCACCGTGAGATTTGTATATATGTATAAATGCTGACCTTCCGTTGTCCCGAAGAGCTGGCGCACAAAGTACTGTATTCCATCAACACCAATAACGAAACCTACTAGGTTAGCCGTCATCATCATCAGGATATTGAGGACCGCTCCGACGGCGCAGACATGCCGATACCAAGGCTCGGTCCCATACTGCGCATGTTAACGGACTCGACAGCGCAAGAAGTGACTACGCACCTTGGATTCAGGAAGAAGATAACGAGCAGCAAGCTCTGGGACGATAAACAAACTAACGAGCCAGCCCCACGCCAACAACCGGAATGTCAGATCGTGCCACAACGCTACGAAAGTGAAGACTAGCAAGGTATTGAGCCAGACGTTATTGGTACCGCCGACAGGGATGTAGATATATCTGAAAAAGGGTGAGAGAAAAGATGCATGAAAATCTTTCGACGACATTACCGTATGATCCACAGATTGTAGCTCCGATGCCAGCTTCTCCAGAAGCCGAAAGTCGAGTAGTTGTTGGCCATACACCGCACCACATTTTCTGGAGTCTCGATCCCACCGAGCATGGCCCATAACCGAAAGAACCGCCACAGAATGAGTAGCTAGATGTTTTAGCAAGAGCGGCCGACGAAGAAAAAAACAACTCCTACCTTCAGCCAAACGATTACGAGATTCCAAAAGCCAATCATGCCAATCTGGGCCGGCGAGTCGCCGATCCAGGCCTTGGTATCCTTCATCGCGACGACGTACATGTAGTGTAAGATGAATTCCATGGTCAACAGGGATATCATGAAGCGGACAAAGTAGCGCAGGACAATCGACCTGGGAATAGCGAGCGGTCTGCGATGCTGACGTACTGTCAAGGCCGCGGGCTTTGACACGGGAAAAGAACTGACCTGCCAGATGTAGTCGTTGTAAGTCATAATGGGGCCGGCAAGGTAGAGCGGTGGATAGAGCGCGTAAGACATGTAGTTCACATAGGAATACATGACTTCCGGGTGTGCCATAGCTTGGCGCTGCTTTTCGTTCAGACTGGCCGTATCCTTCCTTAGGTAAGTTCGAGTCGCGAAGTAATCAGAAGGAAGATCCACCTCAGAGCCACTTGTATTGTTACATGCCCAGTAATAGTCCACGCTAAAAGAGACAAGCCGGAGCATTGTTATATTGAAACTGACGTGCCACCGAGGGTAAATTCCCCCATACGAGTCCTGCTATCATGTCAGGGAAGGGAAAGAAACGGAGAAAATGATGAACGAACTAGAAATGCAAGAGAAGATGTCACATGTCCAAAGCGGTATCCACTATACCGGTCATTCAGGAAAAGGGTCGCCGTGTTGAAGATCCAGCTGAAGAGCGGGCCTAATTTGGAGCCGCCACACGACTTGGAGATGAAGTAGTTGACCGTAAGGATAGGAAGTATTTTTAGGATACTTGTTCCGTGTAAAGCGATAAGCATTATTACAGCGACGACGAAGTTGAACCGGATGAGATATAAATTGTCTCGGGGAGCAGCCGCAGTGTGGAGTCGAATTCGCACAAACCTGGCAAGAAGGAAAAATCCCGCCGCAAGTGTGAGTGGAACGAAATTACTCCTGAATCCGCGGTACTGAGCATCACTGTTGTCCTGTCATAACTGGATGACGCGGGGCAACGCACAGGGCTGGTGACTCACGACTAGTCGACCAAACATCCAACCTTGTGAAAGCTTGGACTGGTATCTCGGGTAATTAGGATGCGTGGCTGTACGAGAGTTCAGCTGAGCAAGTCGCAGATTATGACTGTTGACGCACAAGAACTCAGAGAAATGGGTATCCACGCCATTAGAAGCACAACTATAGAGATAAAGACAGAATAGATTCTAAATTCGAGAGAATTCCATCGTGCTGGATGTTCGGACTCCTGGGAGACCGCTTGAGAGCGAGATGTGGTTGGTATGTCCACAGTCAGATCTACTAAACGCATGCGCGTTGACTGAGTCGGTTCCAAGTGAAAAGGCGATCTTTCTGTAGCAAATAACGGCGCGACGCCACTCATCGACGACCAAAACTCTCGCAATAGCGACGCTGATGCGGAGGCAGGGTCGAGGTTCGGATCAAGAAACGGAGAACGAAGTTCGTGACAGTCACAATACTAGTCACTTTTGACAGCATGCCGATTATTGACGTTTATGCCGATTGCCGACGCTTATGGAGCATTCATGATCGGCCCATCTCCTCTGCGGCAAATAGTTTCGCTGCTCAAAATTCAGGCCTCCTTCAAGATTTTTTTAGGTTACGGAGACGCGGTCTTGGAGATGGCCGACACGGGCGGCGACAGTCGATATCGATGGTTGTTTCTCTCTTTTTTTCTTCAAAATCCCATCAGTTGGCCGATTGTGATACTTGCGTGATACAGATCCGGAAAATAATCACGTAACGGGTACCTTAAGAAGTTAAGTAACCTTACCACACCGTTGCCAAATGTCATAAAATGAGTGAATCTCGGAGACTCTCCCATCCACTTGCCATCCACAGCGACTAGTAGAATCTCTGTTGCTTCTCCCTTTTAATCGTAAAATGGCCATTGAGGATGTGAGGGTGTCCCTAATTTTCCTTGTCATGTGCTTTCACTTACCGAACCTAAGCGTCGAAGTTCAAGTCTACTTGAAAGTCAAGACGAAGTCAAGCTGGACTTCACTGTGATAGGTGCAGGAGTCGCTGGTCTCTCATGCGCTATCGCGCTCAAACGAATCGGCCACAACGCTACTGTGATCGAAAAAAATACGGACATGACCGATCCTGAGGTCAGTTGCGACAGTGACTGCGCTACTGAATAATCTGAAGCTCGACATGTAGCCTGGCCGCGGTGTCAGGATGCCGCCCAATTTGACCAAGATCCTCATGCACTGGGGCCTAACAGTCCGACTTCGAGAGATAGCGGTCAAATCGGAGGCCATTCATGTAGTACTCGGTGCGTTTTAGTGTTGGCAGTCTTGGTGCCCTTTAATTATCTTCACCAGGGGGCACTGGGGAGCTTCTGGGAACGCAACTCTGGGATGAAGAGGTGCTTCGAGAAACACGGGGAGAATATATGTTTGCGCATGTGAGCTTCATATCTTCCAGTACAGCTGAATTGCCCTAAAAACCTATGTAGCTTTCGGATCTCGTGAAACTGCTCTACAATTTCGCCATTGACTTGGGCGTGAATGTCCGTTTGGGTGTAAGAGC
Source organism: Mycena sp. CBHHK59/15 (assembly GCA_029204085.1). NCBI lineage: Eukaryota > Fungi > Basidiomycota > Agaricomycetes > Agaricales > Mycenaceae > Mycena > Mycena sp. CBHHK59/15. The sequence continues at coordinate 266,769 of JARGXW010000101.1, read as the reverse complement.
TGTTTCGATCGATACGGAACAAGGGACGATAGCGACAGAATCAGGAGAAATATTGAAGGCGGATGTCATTGTCGGAGCAGACGGCCTAACTGGTCTTTCCCGTCGGGCGTTGCTACGAGAGGAAGACGTAGATGAGCCGGCGGATGAGCAGGCGATGTGGATGTATAGGCAAGTGAAAACTATCTGACTATCGGCTGGACTGACAAGCTCCATAGTGCTACTGTTCCGAAGCCGTCGATACTCGATAACCCTACTACGAAGGAACTCTACGATCAAGTACATGTTCGTTCCATGATCACAAATGGGACCAATGCCACTGACGCGTCTTCCAGACTACCCTGTTTTGTTGGCTTGACTATGGGCGTTCCGCGGTGGGGTATCCAGTCGTATGTTTGACTACCTTGCCATTTTTTTTACCTCGCTCATCCATCAGTCGATAGGGAGGAACTCACGAACTGGCATTGTGCGCATACGGGCCCTGCGGAGACGACCGCTCGTTGTTGGACGGACTCCGGGCTCACTTAGATCACTCGGAGCCAAGGTGAGCACAAGCATAAGCCTATGTCGATATCTTTCCATAATTCCTTCTTATTAGGCTGAAAGGTCTTTTACCCCTGGTCACTTCCGTTCGACGTCACCCAGTGATGCAGTGTGAGCCATTGGAGGACTGGGTTTCTCAAAGTGGCCGCCTGTTAATCATTGGCACAGCCGCGCATCCGATACCCGTAAGCACAAAGTGCCGTAGATATTGCACAAGCTGATTCCTCCCGCAGCCGGGGTCCATTCAAGAGAGTGCCATGGCCGTCGAGGATGGAGCCGTCCTGGCCAGACTGTTCTCCCATCTGCACACACGTGACCAGATAGGCCAGTTCTTGTGGGCATTCCAAGACATTCGCCAAGCTCGTTGTGCTGCCGTGGCGGAATCCGAGACCAACATCATGTACTTCACCTGTATGCCTGCTGGAGAGGATCAGGAAGCTCGAGATCAAGGATTCCGGGCGAAACATGCTGCTGGTGTTGAGGTGCTTCAGGCCGGGGCCGACCAGGAAGAAACACCGGAGTGGCGGGAGGTCAAGGAAGTATTCGGCTACGATGCGGAGGACGAAGCGGACAACTGGTGGGTGAGCTGGGGTTCTCTCAAACGCCGGTCGGCGGCGATCGATTTTACCTCGATACAAGTAGAACAGACCATCAGCAGCTAAGCGTCGGGCTGTATAATGGACTATGTTCATCATGTACACTACACACTTGAAGTTGTTCTCTGATGGAAGGTTCGCTAGTACCTTTCTCGCCTATTGTCTCTCTGATTCTCTGGCCAGCATCTCGGATGGCAAATCTTACCTAGCTGGTCGGGGATAGTAATGGCCGGATTGGTAATCACGCAGAAGCTCCTTCGTAAGGTAAATGTCTGAGACGCAGTTACTGCCCCCTCCCCCCTCCCCCCCTACCTTTATAAAGAACAGAACGAGAGGCAGGTCCAATTCGTTCATTCTGAGGCTACACTGAACGATGAGCAGAAAATTGAGGGTTATCAAGCGTCCGACTTCAGCGCCCACAAAGGTCCTCGAGGCTGCCTTTCCCACCACTATTCCGTTTTTGGAGGGCATATGTACAGACTATGCAGACTCGGGGTCCCTGCCTGGGCCTGGGATGTCGTCAGGACTCAGCTTCTGTCCACTTATCTATAGCGAGTCGGCCTTGTTTGTCAGCGTCCACCTTGATCGATTCAACTCATGGGACCCGACGGGTGTCATTCAGATGCTGATCAACTTGAAATCGCTTGAAGCTTCTGTGTCTTCTGTCCACGCCACGAAATCGTCTAGTGGAATCTGTTAAAACGAGCCGACACAAGCACCGTATCACCGACTTTCCCTTTCACACGCCACGATATCGTCTACTGGAATCTGTTAAAACGAGGCGACATAAGAGCAACGTATCACCGGCTTTTCTTTTGTACCACAGATGGTCTCCCCTACTGGATCGTGCTGCTCTTGGTCGCGGTCGTCCTGATCGGACGCCTGTTCATCGTCCCGTCCCGGCTTCGTCACCTGCCGAGGGTGCCCATCCTCCCGCTGCTGAAGAGCTACCTGTCTATGGAGCCTGAAGACACACGCATCCGGAACCTCATACTACCCTTCGCAGACGCCCACCAGGAGGGCATTGTCCTCGTTTGGGTTCTGGGCAGGTGGATGGTACACATCTTGGATCAACAAGTACGCGTCAGATACTTCAGTCGAAATTCAAAATAATTCAATCGATACCTCATTTAGATTGCCCGTCAGCTCTGTGACGATATCGCACTGTATCCCAAAGAAAAGCCCCCGAATGACTCCCTCCTTTGGCATTTAATTGGCAACTCCAACATTCTGGTGTCCAACGCTACACAATGGAAGAAGCAGTCGCGTCTCATTAACGACGCGATCAACTTGCAAATGCCAGTCGACCAGTTTGTACATCTCGCGCAGAATGTGGAGAAACTGCTGGGCGAAGGAACGAACACGGTGCGCTGGGATGAATTTTCCCAGCGATTCGCCGTCGACGCGTTGGGATCGACCGTTTTCGGACACGACTTCGAGGCCCTCAAAGAGCAAAGTATGTTTGTCCGCGAGTACAACGGCGTCATGAGCGGCATCGCGGACCCGGTGTACCTCATCGCTCCCATATTGGAGCGGCTTGTTCCTCGGACGACGCTGATCAGGCGGATTGACACCTTGATAGAGCGATTTGTGGCGCTCTTGCAAGCGAAACAAAATTCGCCCGGAGACGACATGATGTCCTATATGTTGCGTGATCCAGATATGTCTCAGAAAGAGCTCCGCGACAATATGATCCTGTTATTCATTTCAGGCCATGTAAGTTCCATTGATCACCCAATATTCGACATATCCACTCATCGTATTTCCAGGACACGAGCGCCGGCGCACTTTCCACGTTGTTCTACTTCCTCGCAACGAACCCCGCCACTCAGCGCCGCGCGCGGGAGGAAATCGCGTCCGTGATCGGGCCCACGGCGGACTTCACAGCGGAGAATCTGGGCGCCAACTCGCTCCCGTTCCTGAACGCGTGCATCCGCGAGTCGCTGCGCATCAACACGCCTATCTCGTACGTCGTGCCGCGCATGTCCACCGCGGACGCGCAGCTCGGCAGGTACGCGATCCCCGCGGGCACGTCGCTAACCGTCGACATCTACGCGATCCACCACACCGCATCCTTCTGGGAGGACCCGCACGTGTTCCGCCCTGAGCGCTTCGAGGTCGACCGGATGAAGGCGTGGGTCCCGTTCGCGCTGGGTCCCCGTCAGTGCCCCGCGAGGAACTTCGCGATGTACGAGCAGCGCGCGTTGGCGGCGGTGTTGCTACGGGACTATGAGTGGGAGCTTCCCGAGGGCTCGAAACATACTGATGCCATCCAGAATGCATTCTCACCCTTCGCCTTGACGGTGCCTCACGAGCTTCACCTCATGTTCCGCAAACTTCGACCAGAGGCTTGACCGATCATTGAAAATTTTCTTCATTTTTGTTGTATCGTCGTGTGTGTTATATACAGTAGGCGTTGTACTTTCTTTCACGAATTACATGAATTGGACCATCTCGGCCCAGAATTTCGGAAACGTGTATTTAGCATTGAGTCACATGGTCGCTTCTTCATGCATTTGAATTTTAAGGATGCTCAGATAACTCATAGAATGAGCAGGCAAACAAGAAAACCACATACGCAGGATATATACCAATGTACAGGGCAAACCGTGGTGTCCCCGACTCGAATCAACCACCCCGTTCCTCGAGCTCCTCCAGCCGCGCGACCTGCCTGTGAGACGAAGCATGTTAGCACACCCTACCGAGAGTAAAACGATGGGAGGACACACCTATCCCGCATCGCTTCCTGCCACCGCTGGAGCTTCGCCGTCTCGTTCAGCTGGAAGCCATAGATGCGCGGACGGTAGCGCTCCGCCTTCAGCGCGACGCTCGCCGTGCTGATCCCCTCCCCGACGCCCTCCGCGCTCGTGACGTCCGGGAGCTCCTCCCGGCCGCGGCGCCGGGTCTTGCCCTCCGCTGCGCCCGCGCTCGTGGGGCCGTCCGCAGGTGGGCCCGTCTTCGGCGGGATGAGCGTCGGGTAGACGAGGTACAACAGGTGCGGGAACGTTGTGCCAAAGTACGCGCCGTCGATGGACCCGTGTCGTGAGGATTTCGGTGAGTAGAGGTCTTCGCAGCGCCCGCAGTAGAGCTTGACGGATTTCTCGTACGGGACGTCGATGAGCCCAACGGGGAGGAGCGACTGTGATTGGCAGTGGACACGTGGACACCGCCCGAAGTCGCCCCGCTTGTATTTCTCGACCTGGAAGAGGGTTAGTGAGCTGGCAGCCGAAGGCAAGAGAGTGAGAGTAGAGATATCAGGCACGACATCTGGAGCCTGGTGGGACAGGTACAACACGAGGATGCAGGCCTTGTGATGATTTCGATGATGCAGATTCGTATGGGACGTGGGCCCAAAGCGAGCGGACGTTCGGTGAGCGAGGATTGTTACAACGCACCATCTTGGCCAGCCCCCGAGCCGTGACTATCCACCGAGCATGAATGAGGCCATATAGAAGTCGTGCCTGTACATCCAGTGACCCCCGTAGCTCGTCCTGGACTTCATCATCTACGAGGGTCGTTCTGACACAGATACAACAAGGATAATGCTCTGAGACACACCTAACTGGTCCGTTATGAGATCCAGCGCCTGAGCATAGTTGGCGACTTCGTTGTTAAGGCCCGTGAGGTTAAATCGGTCTAGGATAAAGTCTTCGTCGACCTCGCAAAAGTATTCATTGCCCTTGGACGACAGAAACCACGAAATCCACTATATATCGTTCAGAAAACCGCGCCGAGGGCGACGAGAGTGCGCTAGTTTACCGTGCTGTGGAAACGTGTGAAGTGGCTGGCATCGACTAGGCAAAGGAAGCTGACCTCGAATAGTCGGAGTCCGAGCCCGTCGATATGTCCTCCACTGCGCGGCGAATCATGATGGTCAAGTTATCGTGCAGGTGGCGAGAGAGGCACCAACTTATTGAATCAAAATCGACAATCGCACAAGTTCCAGAACGAGATGAGTGACGTCACGCGGTCACTAGTCACCAAAGAAATGAGCATCGAGAAAACCGCAAGAAAATTGCATTCTTCAAGGCTTGAGAAAAATATATTGTGCAAAGAGAGAAATAGACAAGCAAAGTCCCAAGCTCTCTGTTCGAGCCAGAATATACTTTCTGACCCAATGAACTCTGTGGACGGTTGAACCACGGAGTAACGGTTTAGCCATTGGTGCCCGTGGCGTCTAGGCACAAAAAGCGCAGCTGCAATAGGGGAAAGCAAGAAGGCTTGGAAGAATATTTTAGATGCTTTTCAGAGCCTGGGGACCTCTCCCTTGAGGTACAAGAATATTTGGGAATTTACAAAATACTTCCCGTCGAATTTACAAGGGATTCGCAGAGTTCTAAAATCAATTATAAAGCGAGAGCAGCCAATAAAATGACCTGATCCATGGAGCATCAATGAACAAAGGCTTCCGGCCAACTCCCGGCCGTCAAGACAGCAGAAATAGGGGCAGTCAGAGTAGACGATTAAGCGACGATTATGGAGTGATTATGATGGACGATTAAGACGCGATTCTCGACATATAAAATCGTGAATCGTCCAGAATCGTTTGCATAATCTCCTCTGGAGGCGATTATGCACGATTCGACGATTCTGGACCATTCACGATTAACAGCGATTATCCCACGATTAAAATCGAGCATAATCGCGGTCCATAATCGTGATCATAATCGGCCCAGAATCGTCTACTCTGACTGCCCCTAATGGTGAGTAACGGGTGGAAAAAAGTTCTCATACGGAGCTCAAGACGTGAAGTCGTTGAGAATCGGCGCATCGGCACTGCGCGTATCAGACGTCGAGGATCCTCTCGTAGCAGATCCGTACCTCAAACGTGAATGAACGCACAATGCAAAGATTATGACTGGTTGAGCAATGAATTGGAACTCCGATCTACTCCGACTCGGTGTTTGCCGCTTGTCCTCTCACCACAACTTTCACCACAGTTTCTTTGCCGTACTGCGCCGCAAGAACCTGCAACCAAATTGATTCCTATCTCTCTGTCGATGCGTATAACTGCTCATCACATGGCCCTTTCCACTTATTCTTGGCTTTAGTCTAGAGTGACAGACGCAAGAGGATCCTCAACGTCGCAGTACTAAACTACAGTTTCAGAAGTCTCCTTTGACCTGTCTGTGCTCCGCATTACCCTCTAATTACTGAGTCTATCAGCCTGGAACTCTCTAGCCCCGCCCCGTATATGTTTACTCCCATCGTATCGTAGCACCTATCGCTGTCTGTGTTGCGTCCAATCCCAATGCTTTGGCTCGGAGGGCGCCTACGCATAGCCTGATCGGTCCGGTCTTGCAGTTTTTCTGCGCTCATACAGTGACCACATCACGGTTCCGGATTTGGCAGTGATCGATCCCAAATATAGAAGTTGTAACTACATTTTGCCCGAATGAAGAGTCACATTAAAAACACCTCAGAACACCATAAGAGATGCTAAAGAAGCTATGGTGTGCTTCCCAGAACGATTGAACAAAATTTTGTTTTTCGACCCCGACAAAAATGAAACGTAACCCTATTACGTAAGGTAATTTTCCTTTTTGGGACGGATTAGGGTTAGGATTTTTAGGGCCTGGACGCGCGCTCGACGATGCCGACGTGCTCGTGTACGTTCGCCGGGATCCGGTGATGAGACTTGAACTCCTTTACTGCATATGCAGCTTGGCGCAAGTTTAAACCCACCCTGCAAGAAAGTCAACGAGATACCGAAGAATTTCACTGCAAGCACACCTGTAGGCATCCATGTATCGATAGCAATGACCGAAGTAGCGACGGATGTTATCATTTGAGATGAGGTCGAGTGATTCCGGGACAAGGGTTTTGGCACAGGGGAATGTTCCGTCGGTCAATTCACGGAAACCTGGCAATAATCAGATGGATGAGCCAAATAAAACTGAGAGACTCACGGCGCTTCAATTGGCTCCAAACCATTTCGATAGGGTTCAGTTCGCAATGGAACTTCGGCAGATTTTAAGATCGAGCATTGGTAAAAATATCTACTTCCACTGGCACCGAGATTTCTGGCTGTCCGGCTTCCGACTCAGGATCAGAATCCACAAATGTGGGGTCCACCGTCAGTGACGGATCTACAGGCAGGCGAGGGACGACAGGTGCTTCATTGCGTTTGGCAGCTTCACGATTGATTGCGGCCCGTTGTTTTCCGTTCGTCTTCTTCGGCATCTCGCCCGTGGACTGGAGAAGGACACGACGTCTGACGTGATGGTCTTGTTTGACAAGAGCCCCACTTAGGTACACACAAAAAAAATCGCCGGAAAAGTGAAACACCGTGGGAAAAAATGAGATCTTTGTGCGAAACGCATTCTTTTGGCCAGTTTCCTGGCTAGAAAAATCACAAATAATTCACAAAAATTTCCTCGGCCCGAGGAGCACATGCTGGAGAAGTGGTGACGGGCACTGTAGTTAAAGATTAAATCCTGCAGCTGATTGCAGCGATTTCACACGATCAACATCTCTTCCACTCCCAGTCATGCCACCATTGTCTGGGGACTCTTACTACTACAAAAATTCCCGCATGGGCCATCTTCCAAAATACTGGAGTACCTCGGAGAAGAGGGTTTGTACGTGGCAAGTGAGTCTGCCTCGTCATCAGGTTGTCGACCATTGTTGAGATCGATGCACAACCAGCCTTACCTTGAGACCCCATACTCGCTCGAGAGCATCCTGGGCACATACGTGTTCGTTTCGATGCACAATGAGGATAAGCCGGAAGTGCAACTAGGTCTGGGTCCTCGGCCAAGCGACCCTGGATTCCTCACACTGAGCCTACACCCGGGCGCGGTCCCGGCTTGGGAGAACGTATATGGGAGCTTTGATGCGACGAACGGCTGGCGGCGAGGCACTTTTGAGGGCCTGAAGCCGTGGGATCTCCCCTTCGCGCCCGAAAGCCCCCCGCGCCCCAACCTTCGCCGCTTCGACCTCGTGACGGTAGCGCACGAAGGCTATCTACCGCGTGAGGGCCACGCGCTCGAGGTGTTCGACGCCGTCGATGAAAACGGCAATAACTATATTGCTTTAATGCTGGAGTACTGCAACCCGGACAGTAATTGTGTTTCGTACATGGGCAAGAAACAGGTCAATGACGGGAAGCGGTGTGGTCTGACTGCGAAGGAGCGCCGAAGACTTGGGATCTCGCTCACTTTTGAGGAAGTCGAGAGGGGAAAGCAGAGAAGTTATCCGGTAGCACTCGCCTCTTCTTCGCAACATCGGTCCTCCTTTGTTTCTTACTAGTACTGTTTGCCATCTACTCTGGTTGATTATTGCTCGATTGTAGACCCCGGTTAACCCTCGGTAGCCCTAAAAACACGCCGCTCTCGTCAAAACCAATTGCTTCGCAATGATTTGAAATAAGCCTAGATGAATGGCTGGGTATTCTCCATGGAACCTTCGCATTTTCTAGCTCCAAGAAAGATGCTTTGACCGAGCGAAGATCGAATGATTGTACACTTCCAGAGAGATCTGCTACGACAAACGCAGCAACAGGTCATACTATACATTATTCAACCATTCATCCTCCGATAGTTCTGCTGCACTTGGACGCAGTTCCGGGTCTAGCGTCAGGCACCTTGTGCATGATGAATCGTGCCACATAATTGGGACTGCTTGTGCCATACTGCTTGAGTATCATTTCAGGAGTAGTTGGGGTAAAGTCCGCAGGCTTAGATGTCTCCGCGGCGTATTCCTGTAGGGTTCAATGCACTACATACACACTTTTGTCAGGTGGTAGCGAGTATATCATCTGTCTTGATGTCTGTGCAACCAGAATGAAAACATTCCAGGAGGCACAGTTCGCATTCACTTGTTGAATGTAACCGCACTCCCGATGGAGGCAAATAATTTGCTTCACGATTCGTTTAGTGACGGAAACAGAGGATTTTTGGTCGGGCCAGGATGCGCGGAGAGCCTTCAAATCAGAGCCCAATACGCCAGTGACAAAGAAGACATGGCCGCCATCGAGCGCAGTCTTCTATCCGAAATTGTGCGAGAAGATGTGGACAGTGAGACCTGGGTGTGATACATTTGCAGATCGGATTTTATCAAGGACATGATATTCGGGCGAAATATCACCTATGCAAGCTGCGGTGGCCCAGCGGGCGAGAACAACATATGTCTTTTCGGCATTTCGGATATCTCTATTCGGGGAAATGCTAGTGATCGTTTCCGATGTTGTGAGCAGAGCCATACACTGGAACCTAACTACGAAGGATACAGTCACGAAGTTATATTCCAGAGAAAATGGTTAACTTTTCGAACAATCCGATAGCACCCAAGGTCTTGACCAAGTTGCAGAGATTGTGTCCCATGTACTTAGTAGCAGGCCCCGGGAAGCTCCACCAAAGCCTTGTCCGGGCAAAACCCAAGATTTTGGCCTCAAAAACCCCACGTTTTGGCGAGTTTTGGACCTCAAAAACCCCAAGTCGGACAAGGGTCATCACGTGGGTCACACGTCGCCTGTGTGACTCGCCCAGAAATGTCACAAAATAATGGCTGTCAATTAGTGTTGCCGCAGATTGATGTGAGGTGATGCGGTGTGGCAACTCGTGTCAACTCGGTTGGGTCGAGTTGTAACGAGTTGTGCACCGGATTGGGTCGAGTTGTGTTAGATTGTGTTCCCACGCTCCCCATTTGGAACGACGATGAGGAGAGGGCGTTAATGAGTGCTTCCAGGGAGCTTGAACAGTGCCTTTGACAACTATTAATTGTTGGTAATGGTCCTGAAGTACCCATGGACTTTTCAGGAATATTGGAACACATCGGGACCCCTAGGAGGTGTGTTTCAGGGGGGAAAAAAGGTTCTTAATTCTACGCAGGCTGGCCATGACCAGGGAAAATTGCAGATGGTTGGTTTTACCCAAACTATTCATATTTCTGAAGTCCCTGATTTTTAAAAAGAGAGAGATGGCTTTCAACTGCAGAAATCATGGCTTGTGAAGACTTGCGATCGTTTTGGGCGGTGGCTGTAGGCAGTGTCAGTCTGCACGTGCCATATATTTGGCGTATGGGAAAATGATCAGGCTTGATTAGGCCAACTCAGATCGCACCGACGTGCAACTCGATTGGTCGAGGCGATCCGAGTTGGCCAACTCGATGGCCGATCCGAGTTACAAATCGATGTCAACTCGCATCGACGGCAACACTACTGTCAATCAAAACCTGGCCACTCTGGGCCCGGAATTTGGGAGGAATTCTTGGGAAAATTCCCTCAAAAACCCCAACTCTGGACAAGGCTTGGCCATTTTTGGCCTCAAAAACCCCAACTTCGGACAAGGAAATCACCATTTTTCGGCCTCAAAAACCCCAAAATCTGGACAAGGCTTTGGTGGAGCTTCCCGGGGCCTTTAGTAGCCTAGCTTCTAGTCCATGTAGAGGGGTTCCTCCGGCGGGTGGTACAGCTTTCTATTGGCCAGATCAAAACCTCGCGCCATAGATTGTTTCGGCGGCAGACAGGCCGGTCACTGCAGTTCGAGAAGCGAGAATCGATGGACCGGCATGGCCGATCTTTTGCATCACGGCCGTCACTGCGTCAGTGCGCCGAAACGCGCCTGTCACACAGCTCACATGATCATGAGCGTCACAATATCATGCCGAGGGCCCGAGTCGGACCTCACTGGCAAGCGGACGGTTTGCGCCCACGAGGCAAGAGCCACCAACGGCGACGAGACGGCCCAAAAATCCCTCAAGCGCCAACATGTCTTCGCCAGCACAACCCACCATGACCTCCAGCGACGGCGACGGCGACGGGGAGCCCGTCCCCATCTCTCTCAGTGAATATCTGCGCAAAATCGCCTAACGACCTTGTTACTGAGCTGAATCTGACACCAGACACATATGAGGGGCTGGTGCACTACTTCAAATACGCCTCGTCCGCGTACAGCCCCGTGTGTCTCCGGCCGAACGGGAATGCACTTGTTTTGCAGGTTTGTAGTCGGATCTGGTCCTCGAAATATGAGTGATTTTGCCGACCGTAAATCAGTTTGGGAACCACCTCAGCGATGTGCAAGGCTTCGTTGCGCGCGACGACGCGCGCCGCGAGCTCGTCGTGGCGCTTCGCGGAAGGTGGGTATGGCCCTTGCCCCTTTTATTTGTATCCAATTTCTCAACGACATTTGCTCACCGCCTACAAGCGCATCGATCACGGACGCGCTTCTCGATGCGCAGATATTGCTCGTACCCTTTCTCACGCCGGGCGTCAAGCTTCCTTGTACGCTCTCTTTCTGCCTTTCTCTCTGCCCCTAACTGAAGCCACGACAGCAAAGGCACGAGTTCACGCCGGTTTCCTCGCAGCGTGCGGCTACCCACCCCCAAGACAGCGCCCACTGATACCCCAGTCATAGGTGGGACTCTGTCGCGCTGCAGATCAGTGCAGCACTCGCCGGCCAACGCGAGCTGCACCCGACGCACGGCCTCGTCACCGTCGGGCACTCGATGGGCGGCGCACTCGCGACTCTTGCGGCCGTTGCGCTGCAGCAGCTCTTCCCCGCGCGCGCATCCGCACCGGACGCCGCGGTGCGCACGTACTCGTACGGCGCGCCACGCACGGGCGTGCGTGCGTCCTTTGACTACCTCACTCCCTGGCTGACGATTGGCTGACCAGAATGAAGCCTTCGCAGAGTACGTGAACGCCCAGTTCGGTGCTCGCGCGTTCAGAGGTAGGACCATGCCTCTCCTCAGCTAATTCACCAGTCACCCACTCCTCCAACTAGTGGTCCACGCAGACGACGGGTACGTTCCCCTCTCCCATCCATCAAAATATTCAATTAATGCAAAACCTGCACCAGCGTCCCGACAATGATCCCAACATCGCTGGGGTACCACCACCACGGTGGGTCTTTTCTCGTCTCTCCTCACTTCCCTATCCCCCCTCCCCCTCCCTCCCCCCCCTCCCCCCCCCCTCCCCTCTCTCCCCGTATATCCAATCCCAGTACTAACCACCACCCTCCGCTTCGCAGGCGTCGAATACTGGCAGCACGCCGAGCCACCCGGTGCGCCAACGACACTGCGTTGCGCCGGCGCCGGCGAGGACCCCTGCTGCTCCGCCTGCGTTCCCTCGCGCGGCGTTACGCCCGCGCATGCGACGGTGCGTCGTCTCACGGTCTTCCTGAGGGATGTGGGCTGATGAATTCATTCTATTTGGTCGTCGATGCGTAATGAATTGATTTTTTCCTTCGCTCGTACGCTCGTATAGTATTTGGGCATCACTGTGCCGACGCCATTCTGCCTGTAGTCGGCCTCCTGTACTCATACTCAATTTGACTTGTATTCGTACCCTCACCTTACTGTACTCATCCGCAAGACACGCACTGCGACTGAATTCAAACATAAAGCATAGATGCATACAGACTACAACGAGGGTAGGGCGGTAGGCGTCGCGCGGGGTGAAGGGTCCGCTCCCATGGGGAGAGACGTGAGGTATCGCAAGCGGTCATAAGGTATCGCAAGAGCGGAATCGTAAGGTATCGCAAGTCGTCAGGGAGGTATGGCAATCGCAGGAATCGTAAGGTATCATGTAAGTGAATCGAAGGTAAGTAAGGAGGTTAGAGGAGAGCGGCAAGTAGCAGGGTGGAATCGTAGTAATACAACAACAGGGTAGCGCGTTCGTGAGGCGTGAGGGGCGTGATATGTACATATGCAATAAACAGTCCGGGTCGGAGCGGGGGTGGGGGTGTGTGAGGCGGGAGAGAGGGGGAGAGGGGGGCATCTACAGGGCAGCATCTAGATTACATGTCCGTGGGTCCATCTAGTGAGTCCGCGGGGGGGGGTATGATACAAGGCAGGCAAGCAAGAAAGGTGGGTGGAGAGTGCGTGCGTCTTGGCGCATACGACGGAGCGCAGGGAAGCAGGCGATCAAGAAAGTGGGCGAGGGCCGGCGGGCACAGTGGAGCGCGCCCCAGCCTCGGCGGGAGGAGATTCGCATCGTCGCGTTATCGGATGCACTTCGACACTAGAGCCGGAAGCGCACCCCAACACACCGCGACTACGTCGCACGCCAATCATCCCCTAGGCCCCCCGCCCACGGCACGCGCAGCCCAGGGCTCCGCGCGCCGCCGCGTCCGGGGCTCAGCGCGCGCTCGTTGTGGCCCGACCCAGAGCTGTTCTCCTGCCGCCTGCTTCCCGCCCCGGAGCCCGAGCTGCCGGAATTCTCCCCTGCACGTCGCGCGTGGCGCCCGAACGCGCTCACGGCGGGGCTCATCGGACCCTCGACGGAGCCCGCGTGTGTGAGCATAACAGAGCGCGCGGAGCCCGGGTTCGAATACGAGGAGCCGGAGGTGGTAGAGGGCGCTTGAAGGTGGGAGGACGCGGGGGATTTGCCGGTGAGGGACGAGGGCGCGAGCGAGACGAGGCGCGAGTGGAGCGAGGCATGCTCGGAGGGGTGGTCCGTTGAGTGGACGTATTGAGCCTGGGGAGGGGGGGTTAGTATGTGGCAGAGGGCGGGAGGAGGCAGAAGAGAAAGAGCATTCGTGCAGAGTGAATAAGAAGGAAAGAAAACTCACCGAACCAGCACCCCCAAACGTCCCTCTGCGCCCGGCCACACCCTCGTCCCACCCCTCTCCTACTCCCCATTCATTCATGCTCGCACTCCCACCACCAATTCCACTTGGACCCGCACTCAGATGTTCACTCGAGCTCCCGCCCAAGCGTGCCCATCCCACACCCGCACCGGGCGGCGCGTCGTCCAGACTGAGATCAAGCCCGGTTCGGTCGAGCACGAGCGAGTGAATTCGGGGGGCCGGCAAGCCACCGAGAAGACCGCCGCCTGCTCCACCGAAGCTGGGGTTGGGAGCAGCCAGAGGGACGGCAGCACCCCCGAACGGACTCGCAGCACCGGGAGGGAGAACTAGAGGCGAGGAACCGGCAGTGGAGCGTGACCCGTCGACGCTCTGCACGGGCCGGCTGAACCCCAGCTCGAGCGCCTGCACGTCCCACCCGAGCCCGGGTGGCACGCCGTAGGCGCGTTGCGGCTTCCCGACGGCCTGGGCTGCGTTCGCTGCCAGCGGTGCACCCACGACGTTGAGCGTCGCGCCGGAGGACGAGCCGCCCAAAGTGTTGGATGCGGTGTTCGTCGTGTGCGAGAGCGAGGGTGCGCCGGACGCCGAGTGGACCGAATGAAGCGAGGACGAAGAGGACGCAGACGAAAACGCCGCGAGCGGCGCCGGCGTGGGGGCGTCGAGGGGATCTTGACCGCCAGAACGAGCGAAAGAGCCCTGCGTTGATAGCGTCCCGGCTTGCGCTGGTCCTCGCGCGAAAGAGTTCTGCGTACTCAACGTCTCCCGTGCATCATGGAACACCGTCCCGCCCCCGCTACTTCCGCTGCTCCCCGCTCCCGAGCTCACACCGCTGACAGGCCTGGAAGACAGGAACGCGAGGAGAGGCCGAGCGCCAAACTCGCGCATGCTTGTGCCTTCTCTGTTCCCGCTGGTACTCGCTGCGGGGAATGCGGATTGCGGGAACGACGGTGGCGGGGGGGACGCCGGGTTTGGGGTTACCAACCGCGGCGGGCGATCGGCCCCCTCCTCCTTGGTGGGTGACAGCGGGGGAGAAGCCGCAGCGTCGAACAGCAACCCGCCCTCCTCCTCGATATCCCTCGACTGCGGACGCGAAGAGGAAGAAGAGGGAAGGAGCCACGAGAAGCTCGGGAGCCAGCTGCGCCGCTTCTCTTTGCTGATGCTGGATTCCGCCATGGGTACGGCAAGTAAAGCAGACGAGGCAGGCACTCGCGTGGCCGTAAGCACCTGCACGTCCTCCCCGCCGCCTTGCGAGTGCGAGGACGACGACTTGCGGGAATGCGGCTCCCCGTGGTCAGAGGGAAGGACGTCCTCTTCCGTGAGGATAGCGAGCTGCGCGGGTGAGAGGATGCGGCGCTGTCCGAGGCCATGTGGAGCACCAGCGCCCGGAGGCAATGCGAACGGATGGCCTTCGTCGGATGACGGATCAGGGGGAAGCGAGAGCGAAGGGTGCGCGAGGAGCACGCCGTACCCCGAGGTATTCGTGCCGCTGCTCGCGGAGGTGCTACCTGTGTTGCGGGAGGAGGCCGAGTTGCCGTTCCCGCTCCCTGTGGCCGCGACAGCGCCAGCTGCGAGTACCCCCACTGGATGTGGATTCGGCAACCGCTCCAAAAACGGATCCGCCTCGCCGCCCGCGCGCGCAGGGACCGCGTCAGGCGACCGCGGGACGACAAAGTACTCCGCGGCGTCCAAATCGGATATAGAGCCGGTGTCGACTGGAGGCGTGACCATGGTGAAGCGCGTGCGGGCGCGGGTGCGGGCGCGGAAGGGGTTTAAGAGGAAGCGAGGCTTGCGGCGATTGCGCGTGGGGACGGCTGTGTAGGTGGCGGAGGTAGATGCGGGGTCTGATGAGGGATTCCGAGAGGAAGACGACGTGGAGCGCCTACGCCCACAGAGGCAAAGCACAAGGAGAGCGAGTACGAGCAGCGCGAGGACGGCGCCGATGGAGGTGCCGATTATTTGGCTGCGGGAGAGGGCGTGCGAGGAGAAGGATGTCGCTTGGGAGGTAGGGGTGGGTGGTGCGGACGAAGAGGATGCTGATATAGATATAGGTGTAGATGCAGACGTGGGTGAAGATGTGGGTGGCGTAGAGGATGTCGTGGACGCAGACGAAGACGGTGTCACAGATGGCGTCGACGACGGTGGCACAGATGGCGTCGACGACGGTGGCACAGATGGCGTCGACGACGGTGGCACAGATGAGGACGACGACGGTGGCACAGATGAGGACGACGAGGACGACGTTATCGTCACCGTCGATGACGCAGGACTCGTCAAGCCACCGTACGTCCAGTCCGTGTCCAAAGGGATGCTCGGCCCATAGTACGTTAGGGGGAGATACACAAGCGTCGTCAGCGTCGTCTGGGGTAGCACTTCTATTGAAGGCGAAAGCCACGGCGGCAATGCCTGGGTTGGCGCGGTCATTATAGCGGAAAAGGAGGAGGGGGGAGGAGGGGGAGACGGAGGAGGAGAAGAGGGGGGAAAAGAAGTGTGATCCCAACATCATCACGTGCAGATCGCTTCGGGTTCTGCCGGGCTGGCAGTAAACAGACAACCTGAAGTTGAACGGGCAACGACGGTGGCGTATCTCGTTGACCTGCATCACCTCGACGACCCAAGTCCGACTCGCGCCTGTGCTAATTTTTCCGCGCTTCAGGTTCGTCCATAGGCCTATACCGTCCTCGATCGTGATCAAAGCGCGTCCTACGGTCCAGGCCTGCTTTATCAAAACAAGTTCGCAAGCTTATATATCAGGCGGCGTCGAGGCGTTTCGGTCACCACGGAATTGATAGCGTGCCCACAGAAATGCTGGCAGCCCGTTGTGGGTCAGGACCGGTTGATTTCGGGATTAAATTGAATTGTATAGGGAGGCGAAGAAGGGAGGGGAGGGAAGAAAGGAATCAGAATGAGAGAAAGGCGCAGAGGGGGCAAAGAAGGAGAAGAAGAAGAAAAGGCAGACCCACCGTGGTGGTCGTACGCCAATGACGCGGGGATCATCGTCGGGACGCTGGCGACGGAGATACGCGTTGACCAGTTATTAGGCGGAGGGAGGGGCGTATCCGTGGTCTGTATGGACCACTAGGCGGAGGAGTGTGTGACCGGGAGATTAGCTAGGGAGAGATGGTCCTACCTCTCAACGCGTACCCACCGAACTCGGCGTTCATGTGCTCTGCGAAGAGCGCATTCCGGGTCAACCGATCATCAGCTAGTGAGGTAGTGAGGTAGCCAAACGATGCGCGCACGCCGGTGCACGGCGCGCCGTGCGAGGACGTGTGTACCGCGATGGATCCGCGTGTGTCGAGCAGCACGTCAGTGATCGATGCGCCAGTGGTGAGCAGCGAGCAAACCTTTGCAGTCGTCAAAAGTTGATTGGCACTCAATGAACAAAAGGGCCCGAGGGCGAGCGCCACACCCACCTTCCGCGAAGCGCCAGGACAATCTCGCAGCGCTCGTCGTCGCAATGAAGCCTTGCACATCGCTGAGGTGGTTCCCGAACTGGTTTACCGTCAGCAAAACCATTGAGGTCACGGTCCAGATCCTACAAACTTTAACGTGCAAAACATTCCCATTCAGTCGCAGACACACACGGGAGACTTTACGAAGACGAAGCATACTTGAAGTAGTGCGCCAGTTCGTGCCTGGTGTCAGATTCACACTAAGTAACAGGATCATTATGCGATTTTGCGCAAATATTCATTAAGAGACGGGGCTCGTCGCCGTCGCTGGACGTCATGGTGGGTGGTTTTGGAGAAGACATGTTGACGCTTGGGAGTCCGTGTCGGATCGCTTTGCCGCCGCCAACGGCTCTTACCTCGTGGGCGCAAAACGTCGGTTGCGGTAAGAGCAGTACTGGTGAGGTCATCGTGACACGCTGGTCATGTGAGATGTGTTACGCATTTGTCACGTCTGACGCACTGTGACAAGCTATCTCCTTTGGGATTCTCATTAGTTGTACAGAACCTTGACAGAACCACTTTCCAACCCTTGAGTTCTTCCTGTATTGCCAAAACTTCTGCACACCCTTTAGTTCAATAAAAAATTACAGGCGAGCCTCTCAGGTGGCTGCCAAGCACACGACGGCAGTACTGTCCTTACCCACGCAGGGCAGAGTTGGACGTGTCCCTCTACACTTATCGTGTCCCAATTGGCGAGCTCAGAATGACCGAGCTGTCAAAGCAAAGTTTCCCGTAAGTGCTCTGCGCGATAGAGGCTGGTGGACCAGGACTGGTAGGAAGCGCCGAATATTTTGTCCCCTCATCATTATTAACCATCCCCACATTGGCTCAAGTGGAACAGAGGGAAATTCCGCAGGCGCATGTGAGAGGCAACATATCTTGTGTTCGAGCCCAACCCGTTGCAAATTGTGTTGCATAGTGGTTGAGTACTGAGTGATGGAGACCGACTAGCAACCATTAGCCAAATGAGATAAGGCGATGGGCAACTCTCCCCGAGACACTGGGATAAGTGCAAGTTCTCCGAGCACCTCCCAAACATCCACCACACAAACGGGGTTTTTTGCAATTGAAACCAATCAAATATTTTTTATTTCAATATGCCCAGTCTCTCCGAACTTCGTGACGGGGTTCGTAAATTCCCACTTGCACGGTTCCTAAGTTCCAAGTTCAGCGCTCGCATCTAGCCAAATAAATAACACAACTGTAGATTTTGACACAGTACCATCTATCCAGTGAACGATTCTGGACCATTATCCTTGATGATGGACAATGGCCCCAATTAAAATATTGATTCCATGCCTGGATTAGCGGCTGCTTGGAGGATATCTTGCCCTGGCCCGTCGTCGCTCCGCTGCAGCATAAAACATGTGAGAATGTATACGAACGCATAGGATGTTCGATTCGGATTGGGTTCAGACACCCTTATAGCGTGGTTGCAATGCCACCGACAGAATATTGGGGTGTCGACTCTGTTTTCGAACATAGATCTGGTCTATCCTAACGGGGAATGGAAGGGATGGGCATCACGACCATCGTTCTTTTTTCTGTCAATGCATTTGTTTAGTTTCGGAATGGCCGATTAATGAACGAGGGAACGTTGTTTCAGCTCGAGGCACGCACTCTGATCAGCTCACAGATCTTGACGCAAATTTAGGAGGTTTGTACGGCGACCACAATATAACTTACGCTGCTCAATCAGCCTCAGCAGACGACGAGCGAGTTAGCGGGTACTGAAATTAGTCCAGACAGACTGGCGCAGCCTATCATATTCAATGGGTTTGAGCGTCCAACATACTCCCGATGATGCACAAAAGAAACTTGAACCACCGTGACTAAGCGTGTCAGAATAGGCAGAGTGCCTCTGTTTCAGGGACTCAGTGGCCGCGATTCGCAGAGGATCAACCAAAGCACCGAAGGTCAACAAAATTACAAGGGTACGTGCTTTGTGAGAAACGCCAACTGCGCCATGAGCGATTCCATATGATGCGAGTTACCAAAATAGACATCAAAGTGGCCACCTAAGCAAAGTGAGAAATATAATCGTTGGAAGCGCGCAGGCGAGGCAAAAAAAAACTGACACGGCAGTAACACCAGCTCGCACTTCTCTGTCGCCTTCGAGATCTCGATTGCGCCCTCAGGCAAACACAGATTATCCTGATCGGGAAGCACGATCAGGATGGACACGCAATTTGGCCTGCTTTCGCGCGTGGCTGGTAGCTTGGGACTTGCAGCAGCGAGGATGCAGATATCTGAAGTAAAGTATTTACATAAGATATGTTGCATACCTATCATTGGGAACGCACCTCATTCCTGTACTCCCTGTGAAATTCGCGAAAATCAGTGATCAGTTTCTTGGACGCCGAATGAATGGTTTACCTATCCTTAGAGACGATCGTGAGAATTCCCGCCTTCGTACCCTCCGTCGTGAGTGCGCCAACAGTCCCCGGCTCAGAAACGACTGGGATATACGCGGGCGCGAACCCGATTGCCTGCTTGGCCATGTCGCGCACCACAGACGCGACGGTTTTGGCATACGTTATGTCCATCGGGAGGGATGGTGTGGTGCCGGTGTATGGACATTGCGCCACGGCAGCAACCGCGTTCGTTCCCGGCTAATGAATGAATTCAGCCATCCTTGTTTTACTACCAACTTGGCGAGCTTACCTCAGCGCTGAGTGTGATGGCATGGCCGCCTATTGACCAACGCATGAGAATCAACAACAATTAGTGAAATTGTTCGACCCACCAGAGAAACTCGACCCCCAAACCACAAGCCGCTGTGGATCAAACAATTCCGGGTGCTGCTGCGTGTATTTCATCACAGAGCGATAGTCCTCCAGCTGTTCCTTTACAATAAGAACATGGCGCGGCGTCCCATCTGTATAGATACGCGATGAACGTGCCAGCGGTCAAGTTCAGCCACGCGTATCTTATGGCGGAGATCAAGACTGGTATGAACGGCTCTGACCTGAAGCGCCCCAACGGCGGTAGTCAAACACCAGACACGCGTACCCTGATGTGGTGAACGCCTCGGCATAGTGCACCAGCCCCATCGTCTTGTCTGCGCCAAAACCATGCGCCCTGTTATCGTCGGTAAGTCAGTGCGTGCACACGGCCTTTGTTCCAATAATGTACATGACAATGACCGGGAACGGCTTGTTCCCCGAGACGGGGAGATACTGCCAAGCGTCGAGGTCCCATCCTGCACGCACGGAGGGGATCTTGAGGGCCGATTTCTCGAATAGCGCCATTCGCTGTCGGGGGACGGAACAACCCGAATATGAGAATCGATGATCAAGATTTGATGTGATCACTGATCTGGACATTGATATTGACACCTTGTTCCCCCAAAGACGATTTTTCATCTACTTATCATGGCCACTTAGCTGCAATTTACAAAGTGTACTGCGCGCCCACGATACGCGGGTACATTACCCAAAGGGTATCGACCCAAATCAAAGTAAGGCATGGATTTTGGACATAATACAAGTTTACAAGGTATGCTACAACCTATGAACGAAGAGTAGAATGGGGGAAGAGTACAATGGAACATCTAGAAAACACGAAACAATGTCTACAAGGAGATGGGTGAACAGCCAGAAGGTGGGACCGCATAGAAGTTGGTATTTGGTAAGTTACAGTGCTGAGAGATTCCAGAGTAGATCCAAGGTATAGAGACAGGGCGGCGAGACGCGGCTGCACAGAAAAACAGGTAGAAGCGAAAGATTTGGGGTGCATATTTTTCCTGCGATTGGATAGTAATCCAACTTCGCAGAATCTCGGAAGAAACTACAGGGTATCAGGTGCGTCCACTGCGGCGGCGGCTTTTCCCAGCAGACCCGTCGTCGGCGTGCGAAGAGGAAGACGAGGAAGACTCGGCGTACATGCTAGCGGTGGACCTGGAACGAGACAGTTCCGTGCGCGCGCGGAGTCTGTTCGCAATTCCTTCATCCCTCGTCCCCGCTGCATCGACAGGCGTCGCCGAGTGGAGATGCGCTAGTGTGTGACCAGGAGGTGTGTAGGAGGATGGCGGAGGGTAGTTGGTAGGTCCTCCTGGCCCGATGAGCGCAGGGTCGATAGCAAGTGGCGGAAAGCCCTGCTGTCCGTATGCAGGCTGACGGCCATAAGTCCCCGAGGTCGTCGCGCGCCTCTGCGATGCGGGGGGATCGATCGTCGGGACCGTCGGTACCGAGCCGCTGCGGCTGGAGCCAGTGGTTGGAGGGGAGGAGGATTCGTGTGACCGGTCCGTGTTCACACGGAGGCGCGGGTGCTGGTAGCGCCCACTTTCTTGGACGTAGGGGGGACGGCGGCCTTTGCCCCGGAAGTCGGGGTCAGTCGGCTCGGTCTCGGAGTACGAACCTTCGGACACGGCATCCTCTTCGTCATCATCGGCGCTGGTTCCAGGCCCAATGTTTTTCTTGGGGCCAAGGCGTTTCCGAGCGCGTTTGTAGCCTTCGCCGCCGGAAACGTCAAGCTCCCAATAGCTTCCTTTTCCAGGCTCCGTCACCGGCCGCTGCATGGTTCTGAAAACTTTGTTCAGCGACAGGTTGTGACGGATGGAATTCTGCTCGGCATGTGTGAGCGGAAAAGTACAATGAGTCCCCGAACTATGGCTCACCTTCCACGCCGCTTCATTTTGATGCTCTCTGAACCAATGAAAGCGGTCGATCAGTGCCTTATATATCTCTTGCAACGTCAATTTCTTCTTGTGGCTGCCGTATATGGCCAGCTTGATCAACATCGGGAGGGGGATGGTTGGTTTCTCCCCGTTCGGCGGTTCAGGCACAGACCATAGATTCACTGGTGCCCCGGGTGGAAGATTCAATTGTTGACGTAAATAATCACCGGCATCAGGAAACCTTGGAGAGCTCTGGAACGCACTCGGAGGCATGGCGTTCGGGAAGGATGGGTTAGATGATTGCTCGGGCTGGTAGAAATAGGATGGCTCTGCATGGTACGGCGGCGGCGCCGGCAGCATGTGCTCGTGCGCCGGCCATTGCGGCGGCTGCTGCATATGTTCCCCATGGCCAAACCGATAATGACTCCGGTCGCCGACTGCGTGGCCGCCGAACTATACATTGTTGCAAATTGAGTTCATGACACGTCCACGTGCTGGATACACATACCTGCGGGTGCGCGTCGTGCCGAAGATGGAGGCTCGCCGGACTGACTGTATATTGTTGCTGCGGCTCACGCGGGGGGATGTACGGGGTGTCCCCTAGAAGCCGGTCGTTGGAAGAAAACGACGGACCCTGTAGGCGACCATGACCTCCGAAGTGGCCATGACCAGTTGGGCGAAAGTCACCTCCACCGTGGGATCCGGGATCGGACTCGTCCGACGAGTGATACGATCGAAGGAAGGGCAGATCCGGTGACGGGTAAGGGGGCTGCTGGTTGATGTTGAGAGTTGCAAAGCCTTGGTGCAACCACTGATTTGACATATCTTCTATCCACCGCCGAACGTTGGACAGGACAAAGGAAAAACGATGGACCCACATCAAATAAGCGAAACGTTATTCAATACACGTGGCATAGCAGGGACGCAGAAAATTCAAGCGGGACAGAATACGTCAGCAACGCAATCCAGTTACCAACAAAGGAAACATACCAATGTGGTGAGAGGTTGAGTTGTACACAAAGGAAAAAAAAAATGGGAGATGTGTGAGGAACAAGAGCGGGGAAAGTACAAGGCTCTGGAGGTCCTTGTGGGGGATAAATGCTGGAACAGACGCGGCTTTTTATCTCTTTCGTGGGGCTGTGACACTGGAGAAGTAACGATGTCCAACACATACCAAAAAAGGAAATTTCTATCCATCACAATCCACAATCCCTGCCGCAGATTGTCTGGCGCGCCGTGGGACACTCGGGATTCCGGTGTATTAAACGTATAGGTGAGGGAGGGACTTGCCGGGCAATATTCAAACTCCACGAATTACCGTACAAGGCAGGTCTTGACTTTGTGGGTATTCCCCCCGCAAAAAGGCAAAAATGTCGGATTGGCGCGGGGCAGGCCTCCAGAATCTCTTCTTCTGGTGATACGCGCTCCACATCGGGCAAGGCGGGCTCTGATAGCGCATCAGACTTGGCGCTTGAATACTTTGGCGACGCTTCAGGAAATCCCGGTGCTTTGTGGGCATTTGACCCTGCGGTCGCGAAATGGGACGCATTGGGAAACCGAGACCCTCATGATGGGCCAAGTAGGGCCTAGGACACACAGTAGATCATCGACGTAGCCGGAGAAAGTAGAAGGGGAAAGGCAAAGTGGAAGTCGACAGCTCGTTGCCCGGAATTTTAGCCGAATTTCCAAATCGTTTCTACCGGCTATGCTCTTACTTTGGACCTGCACATCCATGTCCGCCGACGCTCTGGCTTCATTCTCTCGCATTTTTAAAAAAACCCCTTTTCGGCCTCAAAGTCTTGCATTCATGGTAAATTCTGGGGAGCACGAGCTTGCAAACATGCTGCCAGTCACTTAAAAAGCGACCCTCAACGGGCATCTTTTGCTCACCCACATAGATCAACAGTAAACTGTAATGGGATTCCTTGGGGGGCTGTCGATTGTGGACCCCCAAGTATCGTGATGTCGGGGCGGATTTGCCAAATTAAATTCGTTGACGCCCACAATGTCATTGTCACGACGGCGCCATTGACATGCAGCGTTGATACTTCCTGGTCGCTTTCCCACCCAACTATAGATCATCTGCTCCCCTTGCTTGGATACTCTGTTTTCGGCGAAAGAATAGCACTCGCCGTACGGAGGCATGACCAAAAACTCGGGGCTCTATTGTGGACTACTAAATCTGTCGCTTGGTTTCTGTTCGCTGCCGCTTTGATATAGGCCCCCCTATCTAACAGACTGTAGCCCTGGTACGTACTCGTTTAGCCCATGGAGAATACCCTGGCGACAGCCGACCGCGGCGCTTACAGCACTGTCCATATTAACTACCTCAGATTCCGAGACTGTGCCCCGTGTTATTTCTTCTATCTGGTCCCGCTATTGCATCTTTTCCCGCTGTGAGAATCGAACCGTCTCATCTCTCATCCCTCTTGTTAACATCTCCCTGTCCACTATGTTTACAATTGTCTCTCAGCCCGGTGTGACAGCGTTCAGTATCTCCGAGCTCAAGGGCCAGGATCTCATAGGCGATCTCTTTCGAGTTCCTCAATAAGTATCAATGGCATGGAATATTCTTCCGTCCTCCTTCCCCGTTCCCCGACCAGCCTTTCTTCCTTATCGCCTGTTGGCTCGCCGAAACTACGCAGCGGCGTCGTCCACTGGCATCTATCTGCAAACACTGCCTTCCTTATGGCCTACAATGCTCTCCTGCCCTTCGCTCATGTTCCCCGACCAGTCTGCTCTGCGACGCTGGCGACACTATCCCGCTGTGTTATCTATTCTTCGATGAACACTGACTAAGACTTCGCCATCGACGACAACACTTAGCTGTGTCAATATGTACTCGCCTACCCGTGGGCCATACATGCTGTCACTGTGAGCAGCGATGAGGTTCCGTCGTCCATTACCGAGTTCCTCCGCATATGTACCTGGATGAGCGGCGCGCAGCGTTCTCAACCATCCATCTTCCACCCCACCTCGAGGTCCGAGTCTCAATTCATTCCGCGTTTTGCGATCTGCCTCAACCTTGGCCCGTGCCTGGCGGGGCACGTCGCCCGGGGGCATTCACACATCGTGGGACAAGCTCCAAACATATCACATTTGCTCAAGAACTTGACTATTGATTTTTTTTTTGTAAGTGACTCCGTCCATAATCGAGCTCAGAATCGAACTCAGCAGTCGGGGTGGTCAGAGTCGATGCCAATTCCTGATCGATTCTATCCGGAGAATCGGACGAGAATCGACCCCAGAATCGAGCAAGAATCCGTCCACGCTGACCGCTTTGACTTCCCCTAGTATCGGAACTAAAATGCAGCCAGCTGATATTTGCTCAACCCCGGTGTGAAGGGTGTTTGGCGGTAACGGACTTGATGCGCGACCCGTATCCCGTAATTCTGTCTGATAATCCCAGCGTTTCGATAGATTATTGAAACCGACGATACATGCTACGGTATTGGTAAACTAGGATGGGACAGGAATTGGTGGAACTCTCTTGACAATGAATTGAAGTCTCCGACGCTACCTTGATTTATTTAGATTTCCTAGGTCTAGCACCAGTGGCTGGTACATCGCCGCCGGTCAACGGTCAGCCCAGAAATACCGGCACCTTCAAGTTGATGCGATCGCGATGCCTCCCTCGCCTTTCACCGTCATAGACGCCATCGTTCCCACATGCTACGTCCCACTTTATTTATCTAAATATCGCGCTTCCGGGATTAGGGCTTATTAGCAGATTTTTGCCGAGAGTTTTTAAATCCTCTGATTGGCTGCTCCACACTTTTCAGCCAATGAGAGGCTGAGCAAACTCGTTCGGCAAAACGTTAATAAGCTCTATTCTCGAGCACCGTGGCCAGGCATTGCTTCTTCTCCTTCGACGGCAACTTGGCATTGGCATGGCAAAGTTACATACGATATTCGCACCACCACGCCAAGATCTTCGGGTGGGATTTTCGTTTGGCGAGCACCCAGGGTTTAATTTGGGTCCCACGGTGTGGACTCGGGATTCGCAGTGCGTCATTTGTAGTTCAAGACTCGGACTTCACGATCCCACGAGATTAACTCCATTGCCGACGTTTAGGTAGATTTTAATAGAAATTGAGAGGAGGGGGTCGTTGATACATTGGTGGTACATATAACTGTAGCTGCGAGAGCCCTTGTGTAATAGAAACATTCGTGAAAGAGAGGGAAAGAGAATGGTTATATGTATGTATGGACCTGCAACGATAGCCAAGAAAGTTCTCAAAGCGGTTACAGCGAGCGTAAGTGTAGGGTGGGAATAGCCAGGCTCATTGATACAAGCCCATGCAGGACATTATCTAGGGGATGATACCGTCGAACTCGCCTTCCTGCACGCGGATCTCGACGACCTCGACCTCATAGTCGGTCAGGGCCGAGTTCGACGACGAGACGGAGGTGGAGATGAACCCGGTCGAGTTCGGTGGCGACGTTGATGCGACATCTGCGGGCGGGATCAGAAACGTGCACGGGATTTGCGCTTTACGGGAAAAGGCACTGACATCTGTCTTTAATGTACGGTGGGACAAATAGATCCTGGGATCATATCAAAGCGTAAATCAGGAACATTATAAATCGCGGGTACCACAAAGACTGACTTGGTTCCACACGAAACCCTGGCTCCTCTGGATGGTCAATATGGGACGCAGAGTGTACACTTGCTGGCGCTGCTTCTTGCGATGCCGCCGCTTCGTGACCTCAGGCTCAGGCTCAATCGCACGCTGCTTGCCCTTGGCATCTTTCTGGGCTTCCAACACCTTGCTCTCGGCAGCGTTGGCGTCGCCCGCGGCGCCTTCCGCGTCGACGTCCATCTCCATATCGTGGGCGACATCGTCCACAGGCTGCGCGTGCGGTACGATGTCGTCACTGTCCTCCGAGTCACTGTCCGTTACGGCGACCCCCCGCGGATAGTCCTCGTCGTCCTCGGAGCACGACTCCTCCGACCCACTATCACTGCAATCGTCGTCGTCGTGGATCTGTTCGTAACAGGCCCACGTCGGCGGGGACGCTGCACGGCCGATTGTGCGGCGGCGGAAGGAGTACGGGCTGGGCTGGGCACTCATAGGTAAGAAGGTGAGGAGATACCAAGGATATAGCTAAGGAAGTGGTAGGAGGAGAGGGACTGCCTGGCTTGTGCAAGGCAAAGAGATGATGGCTGGGAAAAGGGAGTCAATGTTATGTAAGCCATCATTCGGCGTGATGCCTCATGTCACGCAGTACTGCCACTCGTTGGCCACTCGGAACAAGTCGCCTTCTCACGTGACGAATAGAAAAGCATGACTTTCACGTGCTTCGCAGTGTTTACTATTGAGTACCTCGCCTCTGTCTAATATAAGACTGAGGTATGGCTGAAGCCGACCAAGGCAGGACATGTGTGAATGTATAAGTCAGTGTCCTTTCTCCGCATGAATCTCTCCGTTGTTCTGAACAGGGGCTTGGACCTAGGTTCAGAGCAAGCCTGTCTCCGCACCGGTAAGCTGGTGAATCTTGGTAGATAATTTCATTCAATGCTTCTCTATAACCCTGGATGCTAAGTTCCAAATTACATTAAGCTGTTCTCATTGTGCACTCGATCTTTGAGCAGGAAGTTGCATTTCAGATTCATGGCAAACAAAAAATATTGTTCTTGACTTCTGTTGACTTTATGGGCTCAATGGACTTATAAGAGTATTTCCAGCAGGTCTTCCAGCAAGATTTATGTTGAAAAATGGGTTGTGCATCCAGCAAGCCTAATTTCATCGTTTTGTGAGGGTGTGACTAGACCTGTTCCAAGTGTGACATAATAGTGTCCATAGTCAGCTCCTCATCCAGATGGCTGGAAAATTCCCCAAGGAATGGAAAGACCTTTTATGAGATCCTAGGAAGTCATTTTGAGTACAGGAAGAATTCTAGAGATGCACAACACTTACAAGAAAACACCACTCATGGCTGACTAAGCACATCTAATATCTAGTTTCATTTGTATTTAAGCTGCAAGCCTCACCTTGCCACTTCTGCTCATGGGAAGAAGTGGTTCCAGGATGGGAAATATGAAAAGAATGAAACTGTCTCCTCAGAATTTTTATCCAGACAGAGGATCTGACAGAGCATATTTCATTTCTACTTATTTATAAAGAAGCACAAGTTGCGGCCAGTTCCCTGGGACCCTGAGTCACCATAATCAAATTCTGAGTCAGCCAAATCATTTTCACACTTACAACTGATAAATCATCAGTTCAGACTGGGGGGCTTCACCCATTTTCTGAAGCAGAAGGACACACCAAACACATTGCCCTTTTTTTGCATCTTGGCACAAGCCCTTCTCAGAATGTGCTGTTAAACACATGAAAGTCATGTTTTTCCATTCGGCATGTGAGAAGAGGACCGGTGATTATCCCTTGGGAGGTCATATCCAGAAGTTAGCCTTTTGAAAAATTTTGTCTGAACTTTGGTCCCACAGAAACTTTTTTTTTGTCTGAATTCTGGCTCTAGCTGGGTTTGGGACAAAATTTTGTTTGAACTTTACATCTGACCTCAAATTTTCCCAAAAACACCTACAGAAGCCAAAACGTCACAAAAAATCTGATCTATTCTAGTCTGCTACTCTGTTGTCCTCCACTATGTCCAGAATATTGACATTTGGCTTCCATTTCTGCTGTACATTGACAGAAGGCAAGGGTGACTGTTCAAGAAAAATCAAAGCTATATTGCAAATGTTGGACCAGTTCTCATTACATTGTTCAAGAAAACTAATCTGAATTCATGCTGCAGTCACTTAATGGCAGGTCAACTTTGATCCATGGCCACGATCAAATGTCCAAACTTGGACCTGAGCTTGCTGAGGAAGGTATCACTGTCCTCTCCACATTGTTCCCTTGTTTTGTCTGAATTTTCCACTGACTTTGGCAGTCCAGATTCAAATTTTTGTCTGAACCATGGACATGACCTCCCAAGGGATAATCACCGGTCCTGTGAAAAGGCAGCTTGTTCTGGACCTAGCTTGGACCAAAGTGTCAAAAAAGGGGTTTTGTTAGGCTTGTCCTCCTGCCTCAAATACTGTGTCAAATCTCTTGGCCCCAGGTGATACTTTGTACATGATAAGCATGAAAATGTTTTGGCCACCTTAGAATCTCCCCAAGGTGCATGTTGTCACAAGGAAACCTGCCCCAACACTGGTTGAGCATTTCAATTTTTTCACCTTCTTTTTCAGTGAAAAATGTTGTTTATTTTTCAGACATTTTTCACTGAAAAAGAAGGTGAAAATTTTAAAACTTTTTCAGCACTTTCTTGATTCAAGGTGAAAAATTCGAAATAAAATAAGAAAGTGATGAAAATGTTTTGAAATTTTCACCTGCTTTTTCAGTGAAAAATGTGTGAAAAATAAACGACATTTTTCACTGAAAAAGAAGGTGAAAAATTTGAAATGTTCAACCAGTGCAACTCATGCTTCTTGCAAATGTGGTCTGGATGCAAAACTGATCACCAAATTATCCTTTCAGCCAAATTTAAAATTCTGAGTAGACAGTTTTCTGTGAAAAATTTTTGCCATCCTTGTAGCCCATTATTTGATGCGCATAGGTGCTATACTGGGGCTCCTAGGGTAAATATGAGAGATCAATGTATTCAGCTGTGATTAGTCATTGAAACATTGTGTTTTCCAATATGTGGTATGCAACACTGAAAATTTCTGATTCATCTTTCTGGCCTGCCTAATGTTGCAGAAATGACTCCTACAAATTCTGGATGACTTGCAGATCTGGTGGGCTGCAAATTAACCATTGAGATGCAAAATGTTACACTTTGTACACAACTTGTCACACCTCCCAATTGGGTCATGACAGTTGAAAGCATGTTTTGTAGCCACCACAGGCAAGTAGTGGGTTAGCCTTTGGTGTGCAATATGCTCCTGAAGATATTCCCTTTCTATTGAACCCATAAAATCAATATATTTCGATAAGAAACTTTTTTGTTTGCTTGAGAGCTAAATTACAGGTTGTCAACAACGAATGTAATCCACAAGAGTCTGTCTGTCTTATATTTCAAAACTAAGACTCTTTGTAGGGAGGCTTACATCTAAACAGACCTTACACACAAACTGAGGGAATCAGTGTTGAAATGGTAGTACGGTGGGTCTTAAAAGAAATCCTCTATCTTGGCAGTCTTGTGGAAGCCTCTCTCTGAGATTATCTGGCCTGCTGGACCAGAGACAGGCTTGCTCCAAACCTGCCATTTGCCTAATTCTGTCAAAACACAATTTTTTGCACAGGTCACGTGGCTGAGGTAAGCATGGTGTTGGGAGTGCTGAACATGTAAAGCAAAGGCTCACGAAAACACATATTTTGCTAACCATAAAAATGTATTTAGCTATTATTTGTGATAGATATGGAATTGAGAGTCCTTTGATATAATTTCAGGGCAAAAACTCCATTCTGACAGCTGTCACATGCTTTGAGGTCAAGGTAGGCATGTGCAAGCCTAGCACTTTCCAGTGATGCCAACATGTGCAGCAAAAAACACACCTCCCAAGTTCTTTTGCCAACCCACAAAAATGGATGGGTCTGTGATATTCTAAATTTGAGAGCCTTCTGAGTCCCAAGTCTCGAAGTCTGGAGCTTGGGACTGGCCAGGCAGTTGTCAGCATCAGGCTTACCTCAGCCATGTGACCCTAAGTGCCAACAATACAATTATTGAGCCATGTATTTGGGTGAGGAAACAGAGAGACCTGGTTTTCTCTTGGCACAAGCAAAGGAGTAGATAATAGTCTATTCTTATCCCTCAGAAAGTTTGGATTTTTCTGCAGCATGCTTGTGAAGGGGTACAAGTTATCTGAGCAGAGGACTGTTCATTTTTGATGGCATTAGCAAACTGGGTTTTAGAATTCTGGTGAGAAGACTGGCACTGAGTGCCATGAAAGTGAACAGGATGATGAAAGATTTTCATCACCAGGTTCACAATTGTTTTGGGCATTAACTAGGGAGGAGTTGAGGTGCTATTCGAAAAACCAAAATCTTGACAAGATAATACAGTAAGCATCAATGACTAACACTTATATAAGCCAAATCACAGACGTTTTCGGTACACAGAGCATGAGGGTGAGTGGCCAGCAAGCAGCAGGCACAAACAGAATATAGGGTAGATAGTGAGAGAACATATATATGCCCATAAGAGCAGCAATTTTTTTGCAAGTCAAAGCCCCACTACCTTAGGGTCACAGTCATTGAGAGGTCAGCAAGTCCAACTTCATGCATGCAGATTAGTTTCCTCTGTTCTCAGCGGGGTATTAAATAAGGCTCCAACCATTTCGTTTCCATTTGTGAAATCGGACAAAACAAATGGAAACAGTATGGAAATGGTTTAAAACTGTTTTAAACAGTTTTCAAATGGTATTTTTCAGGGGGTAAATTTCGGGGACATTCTGAAGAGATTCTCCAGTGAGAATTGACATATTTTTTTGCCTCTCACTGATGCAGATGAATGTCTATCATGTTTCCTATGTATTTTGGATAACCCAAACCCAAAAAACTAGTGTCGGAAAAACAAGAAGAAATGTCCAAGGTTGGCAGGACGCAGGAATTGCCAGAAGCGATCAGCCACGTGACATTTCATCCAAATAGGGATTAGGAGCTGGTGACAAGAACCATCTGTCCGTCAGGCCTTCAGGCCTTATCCATTCTCACTCAAGATCTTCAGAGTATGCCAAGGCTAGCCATTTGGGACCTTGAGAGCTCCAAGTGAGCATGCTGGCACTCATCCCAGGTGAGTGATTATTTTGAAACCATTTATACCGTTTTACAACTGTTTATAAACAGTTTCCCAGATCTGACAAACTAAACGGAAATAAAAATGGTTTTTACCATTTGAAAATGTTTGCAAATGGAAATGGTTGGAGCCTTAGTATTAAATATTCCACCAGAGTTTTAAAATTTCCAGGGTACCCATGAAGAGTTGTAAATGTGTTGAAAACTACCTCTGTGACAATAGAGTAGGAAGTGGTACAAAGCATCAGTGACAAATGTATAGCCAAATGCATGAGGTGGCAGTCTGGTGCCATACAATTTACATAAGCCAAATCGGCAACATTTTTGGTACACAGAGCACAAGCCCAGCATCCTCCCATGGACTCTCTAGCTAGTAGATGAAGAGTAAGAAGTAAGTAAAGGGTACTTTACAATAGTGATGTGCAGGTTGGGCTCAAACCGGAGACCAGACCTGAGACTCAGGCCTTTTGGGCCTGACCTGACCCTCAACTGGGCCCAAGGCAGGCTCAGGGTTGGACACAGCATAGTTCAGGGTCTGAGACCCAGGCTTGGGCCTGTAATATTTTTGCAAAGTGTTGAATATGATTTCAGCTTGAATACTATCAGGCACTGGGATCCTGGCCACCTTAGAGCTTTTGGCCCTGCAGCAGTTCTGTCCGGGGACCTCCCCAGAGCCTGAGGGCTCTAAATGGATGGCATACATCCTGTGAATGCTTAGATCACATTTGGGCCAATTTTGGTTGTGTTTTGACTCCTTGGTGAATTTATTTCCGCTGGCCTTCCAGAAAAGGCAATTGACGTAGAACCTGGCCACTGCCAAAAATTGATTGTTCCCGGGCAGAGTGGTGGATTTGCGGTGTATAATAATGTTAAAGGGATGCAAATGCCGTATTCTAGGCCTTTCAAGGTTACATTTGACCTACAAAAATGGGAGAACTGAATGGTCCTGATGGATGAGGAGAGCCACAGGATCCCTCCTGGCACTGAAATGAGGCTCCCAGGCCAGTGAGAGGATGAGGTCGCCCAAAATAAGTTGCAGGTCGGTTCATGAGAAGTCTATGAACATACCTAGACCACCAGTTTCCCTCCTGGGTCATCCCATAGAGAACCCAATATTTAGATTTCCAGACCACAGAAAACAGGGTGATTTTCTGTACTCCTCACCTCGAGAGAGGTATTAGCAGAATATAATTATAGGCTGTGTTCAAAATTGAAGCCTTACCTATCAAGGTGGACCATGCCAAGTGCTGGACTCGTAGCGTCAAACCCTCATTTGATATAAGGGTCGTCGGGTCATGGTCTTCAAGTCCGCATTGTAATCATTTACCGGAGTTTGTCATGGAAGAAGTCAAGATATAGAGGCCCTTGCATGACTGGAAGGAATCCCGAGATCTGTTAAGTGCTGAGCCGAGGGGATCGGAATTGCCGAGAAAGTCCGAAGGTAAAAGGTCGGAGTTTGTCACGGAGTTCCGAAGGGTCAGAAGGTCGTTCTCGCAAGCACTACAAACAAGAGTGTGCGACTACCCGGCTTGCGACCAAGGAGAGTCAAGTCCAGAGATAAGAACGGGAGGACGAGTAAGGATACAGGAGGGCCGGAGGAGGCACACAATATCCGATAGGTCAGAAAATCCGACTCAGGTTGTGTTGGGAAGGGAGAACACAATAACATATATAATTATCAAACTGAAGAACAGAGGCTAAACTACTTAGCGTAAATACTAGTAAGCTAATTGTTTAGTGAAGTACAATAAGGTGTGAAAGATTAGTAAGTATAAGTCCGTGGACAATAAGTCGTTAAGACAATCCTGTGAAGGATTAGTAAGTATAAGTCCGTGGACAATAAGTCGTCAAGACATCTTGTGAACGATGAGTAAGTATAAGTCCATGGACAATAAGTGGATGTCGGATAAACTCCGAGAGTGAAGTAAGGGAATATGAGTAAGAGGAATCCGCTTGGTAATCCCTCTTTGCGTAATGTCCCTTGCGATGAATAGAAGTCCCCCTCGGAAATTCCGAAGTAAGTCCAATTGGAGCTCCGAGTTGCACAGATATAACAAGATCAGGGAAGAAGAACGAGCCCCCAAAGTCGTAGATTGACTGAGAATTGGTGGAGAAAGGAGCAAAATGGCTGCTCAGGGTTAAGAAATTGATGTTCCCATCCTTCGGACTGACATCAACTGCGCCACTGCTTACAATCAACTGATCACTTTCGCCTGAAAACTGGTATGGACAGGCGACATAGGTTGTATTCCACTCCCCAAGCAAAAAATTGGCATATGGCTAAGTATCTAGGCTTATAATTGACAAGTGGCCAGGTTTCTAGTCTGGCCAGGATGGCAGTCAGGGATAGTATACCTTGCCAGGGCATTATTTTGCTGTCAAAGAATATAATACAACAAAATATATTTGAATATATTCAGAATACTAGGAATATAATATGGCTTGAGACTGAATGGATGAATAT
This sequence comes from Mycena sp. CBHHK59/15, assembly GCA_029204085.1. Taxonomy (NCBI): domain Eukaryota; kingdom Fungi; phylum Basidiomycota; class Agaricomycetes; order Agaricales; family Mycenaceae; genus Mycena; species Mycena sp. CBHHK59/15. The sequence goes on along the minus strand of JARGXW010000101.1, from coordinate 232,823 downwards.
GAATACAGCTGAATAGGATACAATACAATATGATATGATATGTCCCCAGCATATTCAAATATTTCAAATATTCTGCTTCTCAGTAAAGACTTGGGAAAGCCCTGGGAAAGCTATGTTTTAGTCTCAGAGAGTCTACACAACCTAGTTTGGGGCATCAAATATTATTAGTGGACTTGAAGTGCAGTATGCCAGCAACTGGACTTTAAACCCTTCAAGGCCATCAAATTGATCTGATAACCATATTTATATCCACCAGTGACACAATTGCAACCAATGTACCACTCTCCATCCTTGATCTCAACTTATAATAGGTTCTGGAGAACAAAAGGAGAACTTTTGAACTATTTTTTAGTGTGTTCAAATATTTTTTGTTCACCAAATTCCACTCCTGGAATATATTTTAATATATTCAAATTCAGCCTCTAAATATGAATATGTTACATTACAAATATGATACAGAGGTCTGTGAGTGAATATGATATGGATATAAATACAATACAGCAAAATACAATACAGCAAAAGTCATACAGTCAAAGCTGTCTTAACCCATAGCTGTCATATCCCATAATCTGTAATACCCCATAGATTTTCATGTCCACCGACACGGTTCCCTATAAAAAAGCCATAAATCTCCCATACTCCATAACCCATACTTTTTTGACAGCAAAAACCCATACTTTTGACGTAGTTTCAGTGCATTTCGTCATAATTCTTGGATGTTTTGACATGAAATGTGGATAAATCAATGCCAGAACCCATAATGAATATTTTGGGGCCTAATAGATGACATTTATATCGAAACTGACTCCCATTAGTTGACCTTCCAAAACAGGATGTCTTGTTGTAGCTCAGCAGAGGTTATCGGCTTTTGCCGAGAACTTTCCCACAGCTGCTGAAACCCATATGCTGCAATAACCCATACTTTTTGGTGTCCACTGTGGGGTATGGGCTAAGACAGCTTTGACTGTATTCATATTATATTTGGACAACCAGCAAGCACCAGGCAACACTTATAAAGCTTGATTCTCTTACAACTTGCATCAACTATTTAAGTTAGCAATCCACATCGGCCAAAGGTCACACATCTCCTTGACTGGAGCCAACTGAAGATTGGCTATGAGAGGTGCCAATCATATCACAGAACACATTCTTCAATAGTATTCTTTTATTCAATGTTTCTCTGAGTCTAATGACAACTCAGATTCTGAGTCTACTACTAAACAATATTCAATGACATCTGTTCTTCCATTGACATTTGTTGTATTTTCAGTAAGCAGCTGACTCTCTGACTCCAGCTGCCGTGCAGAGCACAATCTGCCACAAAAAATTGACACAATGGATATTAATATGAGACATGGCTGAAAAGGGATTGGTCTACAGGCACTTGAAGACTAGTGCCTGACCCACCGATTGTATGGCCAGTCAAGCCGCTACTTCAACCCCCCCCAAAAAAAAAAAAAAACTTTATTTATTTTCTTATTCGGTGTTTTTACAGCTCTATTCAGAACTATGCGGAAAGCGTAAAAAAAAAATCCGATGTTTGACCGTGTTTGTTCGGGACCCCAGAACCGCTTGTTTTGACATGCCTTCGCGCACCATTTCGCGCGACCTTAAGGACCGGATCCCTGTGCTTTTCTTTGAAAAAAACTTGTCGGTTCCACAAATATGCACTGTCCTCGGAGTGAAAAAGACCATGGTGTACAATTGCTTAGATTATCATACTATCTACGGGACGTCGTACAATCCGAACACGAACCTCTCTGGGTGTCCACGCATCCTCGATTCCACTGATCTCAAATTCATCCTGGCTCTTCTTGAACAGTGCCACACAATCTACATTGACGAGATTCAGGAGAAGCTCTTGACCCAACACAATGTATCAGTATCCATCACCACTCTTCTTCGCACCATGCGCCGCTTGGAACTGACACGTAAATGCGTGTCTGTACGCGCACTCGAGCGCAACGACTTGCAGCGGTCCATGTTCATGAACCGCATGGCAGATCTCGTGCCCGATCCGAACATGTTGATGTTTACCGACGAGGCGGCGAAGAATGACCGCACAATTGGACGACCAAAGGGCTGGTCTTTGAGGGGCCGGCGATGCATTCAGCGACGAGCCTTCATACGTGGGAAGCGTTACTCAATTCTACCTGTCATCATGTTGCATGGCATTGTGGCACACGACATCATCGAGGGTTCCGTGAACACAGCGCGTTTTATCAAGTTTCTCAAGGAGCATGTGGTGAGTTCTGGACTCCGATTCCAATGACCGTTCTCATCTATCATAGATTCCTCTCACAAACCCTTACCCAGGACCACGAAGTGTCCTTGTTCTTGATAATTGCAGCATTCATCATGCCGAGGAGGTCCGGGCTCTCATTGAGGACCAAGCATGTACATATTCATCCAGCATCTTTATAACTATTGACTGTTTCTAGTATGTAAACTGGTATTCCTGCCCCGTACTCCCCCGACCTCAATCCAATTGAACAAGCATTCGCGTCAATCAAAGCCTTCCTTCGCCGTCATTGGAAGGACTCGTCTCTGAGTCTGATTGATCGTGCTTGCCACAACATCACTCCGGACAAGGCTTGGGGATATTTTCGGGCATCAGGTTATGTTGTGTAGCTTGCGAATAAATTAGAGGAGGATTAGTTGAGAAGAATTGAATACATACCAATACTGTAGCGGCTTCCGCGTTCAAAATATCCAGGCTTTACACACTCTCTCATGACTTGTTGAACCTTGCACGGGAAAATTTGAGTTGTTGGTTCAGATGCCATCCTCTCAATGAATTTTTTTCGCAGCATGATTTGCCTCTAAAACAGCGCAATGTTTGTATATTGCACTAAAAAATCGGGTTTCAACTGACATTTGAATTCAACTGCCTAAGGAGCTGCAGATAGCTTCGGAGTTCTAGTGCAGAGATCTGGACACCGTGCTGTTGCAGACGGCTATGTAGTGTGTCGAAATCCATGGTGAGAGTTGTTTGGCAAGCATCTTTTTTTGAAACTCGGCAAAAGTTGTCTTTGTTCTCCGCCATGACTTCGACCTCACCCGAGCCTGAAGAACAAGAACATTTAGCAAAGGTGGTCTCGATTGTGACCCACCATACCCTTGTAGCAGGCCCTGTGGCTGCCTTTGGTGCAAAAAGTAAAGCGGCCAAACCAAAAGACAAGAAAGAAGTGAAAACAAAGGAATTCAACCACAAGTTCGAAAAATCTGAGGACAACTACCTTGGACTGCTGAAGACTATCCTCGCAAAGCACGGGCACGAGCAGTACAACATTACCCCCAAAATGGTTTACACCATTAAGGTTCAATTGCCCGGTGTGAAGTGAGTTGAGTTTCCGTAAAATTGTTTCCGATCTGACTGTTCTTCAGAAAAGGCGAGGCATTGGATGTCGAGGACTTTGGGGAATACACCGATCTTGCTAAAGAAATTATCAAAGCATTGCCGGTTAAACTCACGATCTATGTTGACATGGCGGAGATTCAGAAGCGCTGGAGCCGTGTATCCACATTTCCCTTCTTCACAGTCTTCGGCTGATTTGTTGACACAGAAGAGGGGCCAAGACAGTGACGAAGAAGACATCAACGGAGAGAATCCTGGCTTATACGACTCAAATGGGCTGTCTGAACTCGATAGATCTCTGGCGCACTTCCGCGGTATACTCGAGAAAAAATACCAGAATGATCACGATTCGGGATACACGTACATTGATCCTAGCACTGGGAAGTCCCATCCTTTGTCGCCCCAAATGATGAAGGAATGGAGCCGCTCAATGGTTTGTCGAACAGCCTGTCTGACATGAATCATTCAACTGACAGCGAAATCACACCAGCATGATGGAGAGACAGATCGCGGAACCCCGCCGTTGCACTGGGGTCTTGGTGTGGCCAATGGTCCCCGCTCAGTAGCCCTTCACCCGGATCGAATTGCGGCTGATGTGAATGCTGCTCCCCAAGGTTCTTCTGATCTTGCACACCTTGCGACTATAATCACGTTGATTATGGGCCGAAACGATCAGGTGCCACATACACCGCCGAAGGCCGCTACCGTGAATACTCAGCAGGCTGTGACAACTTCCCCAGTTATCCCTACGCCTTCTAAATTGCCCTGATTCCTTGATCATGCTGCTACCAAGCTTGGCATCGCGTCAGCTCGATCCTTTGAGTCTCCGATGCGCCGAAATGGTTTCGGTCCTGATATACTGCACATGTTGCCAGATCAAGACTTGGTGGACATCGGAATGAACAAAGGCAATGCCCTTCGTCTCAAGGCAGGTGCACAGGAGTGGTGGAAGGGACCAGAGGCAAAGAAAAAGTGTGGTCGTGCGGAGATGGAAGCTGCCTCGGGTTCCGGTTCCGAGACACCGGCTTTTGATGGGCATTTGAAAGACGTCAACGCCACTCCGCCTTCAAAGAAGGTCTCGTTCGAGCGTCGCTGGGACGATGGCGGGAGCACAAGGTACTACGGGCCACGGATTGTAGCTGAAACCGATGCAAAGGGCATGTTTTATCATTGCCCCGAGAGGTTTGTTCCCATTCCTCTCGGTTACCGTTTGACCACGGAGGAGGAGATGCCTGACTCAGATGACGATGAGCAGGTGATGGATCTCTATAACCCGCTGGATAGCGCTGTGTAACTTCGAAATAACATTACATGAGATAGGTGAGATAGAATGTGGCCCTTGTTATATAACAAGGCATGTAAATAACAGGTTCATAACATGACGTCACCGCGCGGAGCGCGGAATTTTTTTGAGGTTTCTAACATGTAAATTACATGAATTACATGTTATTTACATGTTAGAAAGGTTATATGTGTTAGGAACTATGAAAGGAAGTCGTCCATGGACCAGTCATCCGGACGACCCGCTTGGCTATCGTCTACAGGAGTTGCGACAGTTGACTCGGGCAATTTCGACGGCTGCAATAGCTCCGCTAACTCGGGGCTGTCAAGCTTGACATAGTCTGCAACGGCAAAGACAGTGCTCGAACGAGCCATAGCAGGTCGGGGGTCACTGAGATCAACACGCTCTGTTTCGGCGAGGTCGTATGGGTCAGGATGCTGAAAAGAAGCTCTTCGAGAGCCTCTTTGTCAATTTCCGAGGGCGAGAAAAATTGGCGGACTTCTGATCGGCTTACGTACCTTGGACTGCCGTTTATGGACATCCGCCGAATCCGTTCAGCTTGGACCAGGCGCGGTACACAATGTAGGGCTCAGGCCCGAAGGAACTGGGGAGAATTTGAGTTTCTCACAACCAAATTACATGCCTCCGAGCAGTCTCCATGTGAGAAACGTTAATAACATGTTAATAACATGTGATAAAGATCCTGTTATTTAACATTGTCCATCTTACACAGCGCTACCGCTGGACTTGCAAAACCGTAGCGATGCTGAGCGGGCCATCAACGCGGCGGAGGTTTTGGCAAGCTTCACCACATCTGATTTCTATTTGCGAACCAAATTTCTTGGCATATATGACGAACAACTACATAATGCATGTATATAATAATGAAAACAGTGTCTTGGAATTTGTCGAACAGAGTCCTGCGCGAAGGAAAGCAGTCAGACACTTTGGGCAGTTCTGGGGTCCCGAACAAACACGGTCAAACATCGGAATTTTTTTTTACGTTTTCCGCATAGTTCTGAATAGAGCTGTAACTTGCTGGGTCGTCATGCTGCCACTTTGGGATATTACATAATCTCTGCCGATCAATCCCCACTACTTACCACTTGCTTCAACTGAGGATTCAGTAATCCGCAGGGTTACTGAGACTACAGGACCCTAGAGAGGACACCTTCGCTTCCCTACAATAGGGGACTAGATAGACTCGCCCTCACATGGACCTCATTCCAGCGTGTCCCCATATTGGCGCCGCACTCGCCACCCGCGATGTCGCCGCCAGTCCTCTGAAGAAATTCAGAGATGTTGTGGCCTGGGAGGTCCGACGATCTCAGAGCGTGAAGAATCCTGCAAAACGCAGAAAGGTACGTGGCACTGGATAACCCAACTGGAAACTCGTGACGCATCTTTGCACCGTCTCAGGTGGCTGTACCTACCTGCGATACCTGCCAGGTCGCTCCGTATCGGCCGTTTGTCTGCTTGCACTGCTCCTATGCGGGATGCTGGAAATCCGGTCACGTTCAGGCTCATCTCCAGGAATCGCAACATAGATTCTGTTCGTTGATGTCGTCATCACCGTCGTTACCGCTGACGGGCTTGCAGGCGCAGATGTGAAATCTGGCTCTATCTTTTGTTTCGAATGTCAGGATTTCATATATGACGCGAAAGTTGACGAAATGTATCTGGCGACCTTGGTCACCGCCGAGGAAGAGCAGACAAAGTTCCAAGGTTCTTTCCATCTCCGATGCCACAGCGCCAAAAATTCAACCACAATCTTGCAGTCGCCAAAAAGCGCAGGGAAAAATACCAACCCTGGGTACCCACCGCCCAGGATGCGTCCGCACTCGAAGGCTCCGTGGCAATTCCGTGTCAAGGCTAGTCAGTTCCCACACTTCCATCATCACTCGCAATAATTTTGCACAGGCAGAAGAGGATTATTGAACCTTGGACAGACCTGTTTCATGAACGTCGTGCTCCAATCTTTCATCCACAACCCTCTTCTCCGGAATTACTTCCTCGGCGACAAACACAACCACAGACAGTGCAAAATAGAGGAAGACTGCACTTGCTGTGAGATGGACAAGCTATTCTCAGAGGTGCGGCTCACATCTGCATGTCTTGCCAGCGAACTCACCGAGCTTCCACAAGATATTTTCGGGAGACGCTACTCCTTACGGTCCGATCACATTCCTTGTCAGCACCTGGCGCAAATCAACCGAGCTGTCTGGCTACGCGCAGCAAGACGCGCACGAGCTCTTCATCTCCACGCTTAACCACATCCACAGCAACTCCCGCGGCTCGACGAACGTGTCGTGCAACTGCATCATCCACTCGACCTTCGCCGGCCAGCTGCAGAGCGACGTCATCTGCGAGCGGTGCAGCAACGTCACGAGTACCGTCGATCCGATGCTTGACATCAGCCTCGAGCTCAGGGCGAAGGCAGGGGAAGTTGCTGCGGGCGAAAATACCCTTGCCGCTTGTCTGAAGCGGTAAACTTAGGCGTCCTCCTATCACCCCAAATATAGGCTCAATTCTTCGGCAGATTCACGCAGCCGGAAAAATTGGGGTCGAAGCAGTACAGCTGCGCGAAATGCGGCAAGGCCGCGCATGTGGGTGCTCTCTCACTGAGCCGCGAGCGCCTCCTCACCTCAGCCGTCCCTGTATAGGAGGCTTCGAAGCGACTGAGCATCCGCAAGCTCCCACCAGTGCTGAGCTTCCAGTTCAAAGTGCATCATGTACTCCCATTCCCATGCCGAGCGCGGCTGACTATCTGTCTGATTCGCGCAGCGCTTCGAGCACAAGACGTCCGATAAGAGTGCTGCCCGGAAACTCGACGCGCAGATCCGCTTCCCCGCGTTGCTCAACATGGCGCCGTTCACAACGCTCGTGATGCGCGATGCGGAGAAGGAGAACAGCTCCCCCGGCTTCGCGTGCGTGCGCCTTTATTTTAGCTCCATGATCCTACGCGCCCCGCTGATCGTCTGCAAACAGTCATGCGGGCCCGGCGGCGATGTACGAGTATGACCTGTTCGCCGTGATCAACCACGAAGGGCAGATCAACAATGGGCACTACACCAACTACGCGCGGTTCGAAGACGAGGTGCGTCCGCTTCCCCCCGCGTTGGTCTGTGTCTCGTATTGACTCCAGACCCGTCCGGCAGTGGTACCGATTCGACGATGATAAGCGCGTCGCTCTGCTCGCCATTGCCTCCGCCGCTGATTTATTTTTCTGTTGATTTTTGAAACAGGGTCACCCATGCGAGCCTCAGCGCGTGCCTGGGCTCCAACGCGTATATGTGCTTCTACGTCAAGCGCCACCTGGACTACAAGCCGTACATGACACCGACGTATGTCCTGACGCGCGAGACGGAGGCCGTGCGCGAGAAGGAGATGGAGCGCGAGAAAGAGGCCACGCGGATTCGGGAGCTTGAGGATGCGCTGTTGGCTACCGTCTGAATCAGAAGTACATACGATGTCTTTCGTGCAGTAATTTACGATAGACCTATGGAGCGGGTGATAGTCGATGTGAATGATCAATCCATTTTCACTGGTTACCGTTATCTTGAATGAATGAACGACCTACCTTCATATTTTTAGAAACTCGTGTGAGCTAGCGGGCACAAGGACTTTTTCCACGGTTCGGCGGATCTGAAATTGTTGTGCACGATTATGATTGCTCCATCACACGGCAGGTTCAGCAACAAGGTATGTATTCATGCCACCGAAGCCGATGTGCACCCGAGACAATAGAAACAGTAGTCAAACAGCGGTGGATCGGCATGGGATACTCAATGATCCATTGCGCAGCTATGACATTCATGCGTTGTTCCGAACATGAGCTCAAAGTTCTGATAGAACTTCGGGCCTGGTTTCCCAGAATTCGTCTTTGATGATATCGCAGTGCAAAACGACGACTCTCGTGCGCGGTTTGATCCTCGTTCTCATTCGCTTTGTAGGGATTTCAAATGGAGCGGATGAATCCGGAGGGATTTCATTGGTGTCTTCTGCAATCTGGATTATTTGTTGTTTGAATGGCTTGTGATACAATGCGTTGTATTCACCGACCTCTTCACGGACAAGCGTACTTCCTTTTCTGTACCTTGCGTCGAGTGTGTTGTAGTTTATGTTGAAACGAGAAAATAGGATCTCGTGTTTTTGCTTGGATACCGTTCCCTGGGAGTCAGGTTCTGATATATTCCTGGGCTGCGAAATTTTAATGTCTACCTTGAGAGTGGTGTGAGCCTGAGTGGAACTTTCTCCGCCTTGCTGCACCAAAGCCCAGAATGTTGTGTTGTACAGATTGTTGATATGCGCTTTCCGAACAGATATCAGTTTCAATCGACCGGATTTTTTTTCGGTTTACGGACTGTCCGTTTGTCTCCAAGAAAAATAGTCTCGGACTTCGCGTGTACCCGGGTAGAGAACTATCCTCCCGTCGAATGATGGCGGGTATTTCAGTGGAGCATCCGGGAAATACGAGGACCATCGGAAAACATAGGAGGAGGTAAACAGAGATGTCAGGGTGGATACGATCTTCGCATGCCGCCTGTTATATAGAGAAGTTGATTTGCGCAGAAGGAAGCTACGCCAAGTGCATCCGGAGAACAAAATTAGCTCGAACTTGTCGGAAATCATCGCAACAAGACGAGAACCTAAATTCGTCCGATTCGCCAAAAGCGAGAACAATGTCAGAGTACTGATCCATGAGATGCCGGGCAGCATGGTCCATCAGAGCGAGGGCCCGTACATCGTTCGGCTTTGTGAAGCCATGTTCGTCAGAGAAACTAGGGTCCGAGTCACGCGTTCAAGACCCTCTGTATTAGTTGCGGTCAAGGACGTACCGGTGAAAGCCATGACCATCAAGGCGGATGACCATAAACGTCCCAGGTAGGAGAGGGTCCGGGAGCTCGAAATTTCGGACATATGCGTACTTGGAGCCCGCCATTTGGGTTGGGATTTAGTGGAGATCAAGTAGCAGATTGGGGAAGTATTTAGCTGGTCAAAGCAGCATCAAATAGCCCCGCTGATCGGCATGATGTTGTTGTGACATGTTGATCTCCACCAAACCCCCCTCCCCCAAATCGGGAATTGTGTGAGCATCACGACGTGTCGCCGTCGCGCCAACGCGCCATGCTCTACGTCCCTCACTAGGTTCACAGAATGTCATACCACCCACTGTGCATTGTCTGGGTATACCACTGTCTCAGATATGATTTTCCTCTTTCTCCTCCGTCTCGCATAAAACCTAAGGTAGGGCGCATGGACGATGCGCATACGTCACGTGTTTTGCGTGACTTTCGACTAAAAATCTTAATGGCACATTTTTTGCGGGCCCAATCAAGAAATCGGCTCCCAAGGGATTGTGCGAAAGATGTGCCCGAACATTTCCTTGCGGCCAGATTTTTGATTTGGTCCAAATTGCGGCCGCCATTAAGCCCAGAGTCCGTCCAAAAGTGCTTTGATGGCCAGATTTTTGGCGGGCGTCACATCATGTGACGTATGCGCATCGTCCTACCTTACCCGTTTCGCTCAAATCCTTCAAGGAGAGCTCAAATGCATTGATTCTTGTCTCTAAGGGTGAAAACTACATTCTGCATCATGATACAGGCGTTTGCATAAAAACCTGCAGTCCTGATTTCGCCGGCGTCGTATTTGTTTGTGTTAAAATCGGCCAAACTTTGATGGGTGTGACTTCAATTTCATAAACACCAATCGCTAGCTTGCTGCCCTGGTCCTCTAAAAATTTCAAATTCAATGGCTTGGACGTTTGAAGTTTCCTTATTGCGATTCAGGTGCATTCGAGAATACTCACTGATCACAATCAAGACATCCATCAACATTTTAACACGAACAAATACGGCCCAGCGAACGTTTCTGAACCGTTCTATGTAAGCGGCTGAGCGGCTGCGGTTCGGCAAACTCTGTGGAGCACTGGAGCTGCCACGCAAGCTGATCAGTGTGCGAAAATAAGGTTCCTAAGACCTCTTGGCTCAAGTCCGACCTTGTCTCGGGATTCTATCGAAGTATCTTGCCCCCTCGACGGCCATACCGGCATGAAGCCCTGCAAGTTCTGCGATGTCTCCGCAGAAGCCGGGTTTGACATCATCTGGGAGGCAGGCTCCTTAACTGCGGTTAGGAGACTGATTCTTACCACTTGCAGGACGATAGGTTTGCGGCTTTTTCCGACCACAAACCAGCGTCAGAACATCATATTCAAGTGATACCAAAAAGACATATCAGTGCGTGTCGGTGAACCACGTAAAAACTTATTCGAACCTTAGTGCCACAATCAAGAAAGCGTCAGAATGTTGGGAAAACAGGACGTCGAGCTTGGTCCGTGACCCAACTATCCAACTGCAATATCGCAGTAATAACTCACATAGCAGTTAGAACCATGAAAAGCATCGGCGACAAACTACTGAATGACCGAGATGTATCCCCGTCCATGCGAGTGTAAGTACCAATGTTGGAAAATCTGGGGGACAACCCAATTAACCTTTCGTAGCATGGGGTTCCACATCCCGCCTTTCAACTCGGTAAATCACCTTCACTTACATGTGCAAGGTTTGCCGTATAAAGGAGGGCGGCAAGTCAAATATCGGATCTCACCTGGATGTAACAGCTATCAGAAGGGCTTTGGTTGGTTCATAGAAGCCGACCAAGCTGCGCGGGTGCTAGAGGAAGGACGTAGAATTGGCCTGTTCCCGTGTTGATTAACTGCACATGCTTCAGAACGCCGCCACCAAGCTGCCACCCCCGGAAGGGCCATTGGATGATATCAGGACCCTGATTATAGGTATTGGGACCTCTAGGTCGGGTCAGATTCCCGACAAAATGCGTCCTGAAGGCGCCAAGGCCTTGTCAAACTCCCGACAAAACCGCGGCAGTGGGAGATTTTTTTCCCAAAAACAGCCTATTTGGGGCGAAGACAAATTCGGTCCGATTTTGGGCTCTTGGTCTGTTTCAATCCCAACAAAATTGCCAGAACCAGTCCCAACAAATTCATGGCGAAAAAATCAGGCCTTCTATAATCTGGGGTCCTACGACATCTTTTGTGCACTGGCTGCCGTTTACCCCGGTAATAGTGTGGTGATTGACGTTACGAGATTAGGCTCTATCCTCGTTTAAATATGATCGACAATATAACTGTGTCGTCTGACTTGTCATGCTGGAGCTTTGCGACCAGTGGATTGGGATAGCGGCGCTCCGCAATGTGCGCTGTCTCCTCTCCTCCGTCCTTTCCCTATGACTGGTAATCGTCCTCAGCTGTGCATCACTTACATGGTAAAAACTCCGAAACCAGGTCGCTCCAAATATGAAACTCTAATCTTGAAGGAGGTAATTATAGTACTTGAGACTGCCTCGGACTACCAGGTTCTCACAGGTCTGCCCGCTCCCTCATGTCCTTGTTCTTCGTTGATCCTGACGTACGGTGTGAACGGTTATTCTATTTTTTGTGGAACCCTTGTGATGGGCGAACGCTCTGCCGTATTACTCCCAATCGGTCCAATGGCAACAGTGTTGTTTGAGTTTTCATTCCGACGGGTGCCCATGGATCGAGCTGCTTTCAGCACGGTATTTAAGAGGAGTCGTTTTGGGTCATTTTTAGGAACCATCTCCTCTGGCTGGCTATGCTTTCCCTTTTCCTCTTTTCGCTCTACCTGGCGACGTTCGTTGCGTCTGCACCTGCAGCAAGCAGTGGATCGTCTATTGCGTCGGTTTCACCCTCCTCGCCTTCGGATGCCACGTCGACTGTATCTGGTGCTGAACCGAGCACCACTGTTTCGTTCGCCAGCACAGATCCCAATTTACCTCTCTGGGGTCCAGATTCTGGTTCTCCCCAACCAATTCGGGAGAGTTATGGAGCCTCTATCCTCGGTCCAGACAACATACCGATAGATCAGCAAAATCCAGACCTCTTCGCTCCTCCCACCACCGACGCTGGTAGCCTGTAATTGGATGTGTTTAATTCCTCGTTCAAGTTGCTGACAATTTCAAGTTCCAATGCAAAATGGCCGTTCAGTCTCAGTCACAACCGTCTGCAAACAGGCGGATGGGCTCGGCAAGAAAACAGTGGGTACCTTGTTACTCTTCAACGTCCGTCAACCTGATTGTTATCTCAGTTGGCGTAATGCCGATTGCGACTGGTACGTCGTCCTTTCTTCGGTGACTGACAATTGTCTTATATGATTGGTCAGCTATGGCGTCAGTTAATATGCGGTACGATTCGTCTTTTAGGCGCAATTATCCAAGTCTCATTGGTTCTCAAGTTTGCTGCCTGGAGCGATTCGGTGTGTCACGTCCTCTGAGATTTGATATTCAGTTGAGCTAAATGTACTACGCAGAGAACTTCATTGGCACAAGACAGCCGAGGTGGGCTGGACAGTTTTCTGGTGTTTCTCTTCAACTGATGCGTATACCCAAACAAGTGGGCCTATGTTTTGAGTGTGAGTGCAGGTGATGTCGAGATTCCCTGATTTTGCTGATAAGATCTCAGGGTTCAACACAAATAACGGCAGTCGATCCCGAAGGTCGGAACTTCCTGGCAACCGTGGGACCCGGAGACCTCTGGTACTTCCCCCCTGGTATTCCCCACAGTCTCCAGGCAACAAACGACAGTGCAGAAGGCTCCGAATTTATTCTTGTACGAGCCCAGAGCTTCTGCGAATCATCTTGAACTAACTATCGTGTGCAGGTCTTTGGTGCGTAATTTGGAGTTGTGATCAAGTCAAACACCTCACTTTCAACTCAAGATGACGGCGCCTTCAGCGAGGACAGCACTTTCCTAGTGAGTCATCCCGATGATGCAATCAGAGTCAACTAACAATTTCTTCGTAGCTGACGGACTGGTTGGCACACGTCCCTGCAGAAGGTACGACGTCTTTCCGTTTTTTAGCCCATCTTACCCTCCGGCGTCAGTTATCCAGAAAAATTTCCAAGCTAGTGTCTCCGCCTTCTCGCACATTCCTGACAAAGAGTTATACATATTTCCCAGCGGTATGTCCAACTACTTGAAGCTTTTTGACCTCTTGAGTTTCTTGCTCAATTTCAATTCGTCAGCTCCCCCACCCGACAATGCGGTCGCACCGAACAGCCCACAGGGAACTATTCCTAATTCGTTCGCTTTGCCATGTCCAAGGTCAATGCTACAAGCTCTCTGGTGGTTCCGTCAAAATCGTTGACTCTTCAACATTCACGGCAAGTGGACTTTTATTTATTCCGAAGATGATCTCACGTCGATCTAGGTCTCCACTACAATTGCTGCTGCCGAAGTCACAGTTGAACCTGGCGCTATCAGGTATGTCAGATATTCGTAACTTCGATAGTGAACTGAATTTCAGAAACACAATCGCAGGGAGCTACACGTGAGTCGACGTTAATTCAAAAGACATGATTCTGAAGTTGAGTGACCCGAGTGGCATCCCACTATGGACGAGTGGAGTTTCTTCCTGTATGTGACCTGTTCTCTTGCTGTTCATGACAAAAATTTATATCCCTTCAGCGAGGGACAAGGTCGCGTCACCGTGTTTGCATCACAGGGAAGGGCTAGAACGTTTAACTACCAAGTAAGTCGTTTGAACTCAGCCAACAGCTTATTCTGACATCGGTTGATTATCCAGGCTGGCGACATAGGTGGGTATTGAATCCGAATGTTCGAAGCTTTTTACAATGTCTCCGAAATATAGGTTATGTTCCAGCTGCTATGGGTGCGTCGCCCATAAAAATCAAAATCATAACCAATATTCACCGAATGTGTCAGGCCACTACGTTGAAAACACCGGAAACACAACTATGAAGTACCTGGAAATATTCAACACTGGTGCATATAGACCATTTGCTTCACAACAAGTTATGTTCTGACACCCGACTAGATAGATTCCAGGACATTAGTCTCAATCAGGTAGGATAGTCGACCAATTTCTTTTTTTAACCTCACCGTGCCTCAGTGGCTGGCCTTGACGCCTCCCGACCTCGTCAAAGCTCATCTGCACCTGGATGATGTGAGACTTCCAGCTCGCACCAAACAATATTTTCTTAGTCGCTTTTGACAGGATACAATCTCCAAACTCTCCAAGACGAAACCAGTCGTAATGGGGCCCGCCGCTTGAACCTTGAGGAACTTCGCAGAATGACCATAACTAGGCAACATATGTATTACATTCTACTATAGGTTGTAAGATTGGACAAAGTGCATAATTTCATTGCGACATGTGAACGAAATGGTCCCTATTTTGGAATTCGGAAGTCAGCTAGTTCTGTTTGATGAACTGGGACTCGAGGAGAAGGAGAAATTCTTAGATAGCCCGAGCTTCAATGGTTCTGGGCGTGGTACATTGCGATCCGTTGTCAGCATCCTTCCCCATACCGACTTGGGCTGCGCGCGCTCTTCCGGCCTTCGCGCTGCTGCCCTCAAGGAGCGCAATTCCCGCTCAAGAAACTTCAGACGTCTCCGCAGCTGCTCTTCTTCTACGTCGCAATCGGTTTGCACCGACGCGTCGATAGACACTCGCTGTGCTGGACGTAAGGATTCTTCATGTAAGTCTAAGTCTGACGTGCTAGTCCCTTTAGACTGACGAACGGCGCGACGTTTCCGTGTACCATATCTTAATTTTACGGGAGAATCTCCTGGAGTCATCGTAATAGGCGTATGGGGCTTCGAAAATTGCCGCTCAAATGCGGAAGACCGCGTCTCCCTGTCGGTGGGCGAGAATAACGGCGAGAGCTGGGATAGTTCTTCCGTAAGAGACGTCGGGGAAATTGGGATAGCGAGTCCGAGAAACGACGGGCGGAGCTCAGTCTTACGAACAACCTCGCTGTCGATAGGCATATCTGAGACCGTTGTACCGGACAGATGATGTTCCTGAGCACTAGAGGATCGTGAGAGGGCGACATCGGGACACGAGGGAACTTGAGCCGACGGTGTAGGGCTGACTTGATCTAGGTCCGCCATACAGCATTTGGCAGACGAACCGCAAGGGCGGGCCGTATACCCTGGAAGATCGGAATGTGCGGGTTTTTTCGAGTCACAGGGACGAGGCTCAACGTTCTTCTGATCAATCTCGGCATGGCTGCGCGGCGAATCTGAGGTGCTTCTAGTAGAATGATGTACCCCGGTACGGCTGCCGAGTCCCAGATTGCGTTGAGTATAACCAACTTCGGTGACGGACGAATTCCCATATCCGTCCTCTTTAATATAAGTTCCGCTTCTGTCTCCGTTATTAGCCTGAGATCTATTTACGTCCCTGCTATTTTCGTGGAGGGGTAAAGTTATGCCTTCGGCAACGGCTGCAGCAGCCCGCGAACCGGTAGTACAGGTGGACGAAGGATGTGCAGCGCCGTCGTGCGCAGTCACGGTCTGGTTTTTGATGTCCGGCTCCCGCAAGTCTCCCGAGGATCTTTCGCTTAGCCGCTCTATTTCTGAGTCTGCATGCCCGTCCCATGCGCCACCAACCATCAAGTTTGGATAGAAGTCAGGGATGTCACGGGTACAGGTACCGATTGAGTATGCCCCAGCTTTGGATGGCTCTCCAGGTGACGAGAAGTTTTGGTCATGATGTAACTGTGCACCGATCGAGAAAGGCGAGAAGTCCAGAAGGTCGAAGGCGAGGAAAGAGTCGGTGTCCACGTCATGGTCGGGGCGGAAACGACAAGCATCGGAGGGAGTGTCAAGAAGGCTATGGGAAGCGCTCGTGGAAGACGTAGAGTCGGGAGTCTCGAGCTCTCGGCCTACCGGAACGTATGATATTGGAAGATCATCAAAGGCCCTCCCCGCCATAGGGTCGGGGCTCGAGCGTTCTGGGGTGTTAATGGTCTCTTTTGTAGATGGCGAGAGGCTTGTAGGAAGTTCTACCCGCGGCACCAAAGGTGAGGATGTATGTTCACCCGCACCGACCTGCACAGTGGTCGATGAAGACTGATCGGGGGCATACGTCTTCGGAGCGGTAGGTATCGGTGGAACAGACGCCGAGTCATCACTGGGAGCTGGAGAGGAAGCTGCGTGTGGTTTAGTGACCGAAGACTCTTCGTCTGCTGCCGCCGCTGGCGGTGTCCGGCTGTCGGACCTCACAGACTCGACGTCGGGAGATGGTGTAGGAGGGGGTCGCCTGAGACCGGATGCTCTACTGCATCCGGCGTGTCCACCAAATGGTCTCCGCCGTCCGTTGTGGATGGTTGGGTCGAGGTGAAGGGTGTTTGCAACGGTGGGCCGACAGTAGATTCTGAGAGCTGGGACTGATTGTCAAGGGATGTATCGCCTACGTGGCTCAGTACGTGGGTGTCAGACGTTTGCAGCCGTAGGTCGACAGTGGATCCAGAGAGCTGGGGCTGATTGTCAAGGGAGATGTTGCCTGAGTGGCTTGGTGTGTGGTCCACACCGGCGACGTCCTGTAGTACATCCAGCTCAGACTCCCGTCCATGCACGCCTCCAGTGGTAGACGATGCGGAGGGCGGCGCTGGGACACTGCCACTCGCATGGCTGTTACCCTCTGAGTGGGAGCCAGAGTAACCAGTGCTTGCATCTGCGCCTCCTTGCAGGCAAGACGACGTGCCCTCTAGGGCAGGAGGTGGCTGGTTTTCCACCCCACCATCTGACGACGACAGTGCCGTCACCGCGGCTGGAGGATCTGTGTGGGGAGACGGCGGGGGAGGGGGAGACGAGGAGGATTCCGAAGGATCACTGGGCACCTGCGCAAGAGGCAACTGCGCTGGCGGAAAAGCTGGTGGAACAGAAGACAGGTCGACACCAGGAAAGGACGAAGGTCCGCCCGTATTTTGCTCCCCCGTATGAGGCGAAGTAGCGATCTTATCATCTCCAGGGTGATGAGCCTCTGACGGAGCCGCTGAAGACGGAGCGCAGGGGAAAACACCCTGCTGGATGCGGACGAGCTCCTCTGTCATCAATGCATCTCGATTTGCCAATCTACGAAAGGCCGACTGCCGTTAAGTTTGAGAATGAGGGGGTAGAATTGAAGGCACGCACACATGTAACGCCGAACGCTCGAAAGTTAGGAACGCTTTACCAGACAGATTCATAGCACGGGCGTATTCAGCCGTTTGGTATGCTAGCGGGTGACAGATCCAGGACAAAATACACGACAGTCCGAACGGAGTCAAGTGCGCTATCTGTACGGGTGAGCCTTAACCTTGTGCAGTCTCATGAGATGCGGATGAGGCTTACAGACTGCATTTGCACCTGGGCTTGGGAAGATTCTGCAGAGGGCGGTGACGTGTCGACTTGAGGTTCTCAGTTTCGTCAAAAACGGACGCCGAGAGGCCCACCTGCGAGAGCTGTATGCTCATGTTCATCGTCGAAATCCAGATCCAAGCTGCCTCCCGGGATGCGGAACCGATCCTGAGGAGACGACATGTACCGCAAGGAAAGAGACGCGAAGAATTGACTCGTAGGATTTCTCTCAAAATAAACGATCTAGGGCGTCTCTTGACACGCGCGTCGTGCATGGCCATCGAAGGTGCTGCTAGACAGGCTAAGATTCCCAGATTGAAATCCGATAGAAAACGGCCATTGTCTTTGGGACGTAAGCTTGACCGGATACAAAGTTTGCTTCACCACGTTAAGCAACCGTTTTCGTATTTCAGGGAGCCATAGGTTTCCATGAAGCTAAAAGCAGCATCGCAGTTGAGCCAGTGCGATCGGATATATTCCCACGACCGAAATAAGGCAGGTCTGAGTCGGGAATTGCCGGGCCTCGCTTGTGTAGGCGTGATCAAAGTTCGAGTCACAGACGTTCGGTGTGATCCGGCGGAGTTTGAATAAATGATGGACTCTGGGGCATTTGGTACAGTATACAACTGGTATACATTGTGGCTAACTCATATCAGCTCGGTCAAGCGAGTTGACACGAGTTGCACCTCGAGTTGATGCGAGTTGGTGTTCCCACGATGCCCAATTTGGAGCAGAGGCTGAATAGGATATTAAGAAATGCCTTCAGACGCCATCAACGATGGAAATGGCTGTATATTTTGGCTCCAATGCCTCGTGAGGAAACTAGAAGCACCATGTAAAACCTGAGGGAAGTGCGGCAAGAGACAAGCTTGGGCTGTGGCTGGCAATCATGATTTACAGCTGTTTCTGAAAAGCTTGACACTAGAGCGTATTTGCACCGCCCATTTTCTTTTCGCCATCACTCGTAGTTTTTAACCGACCCAAATGATTGATGTGATTTTGATGTGATTCCGGTGTGACACTTGAGTCACTGGACGCGTGTGCATCACAAGTCCCGGGTCTCGAGCTAAGTGAAATGGCTCAACTCCGTCAGCAGATTCAACAAGTGACAGCTATCCGGGGCGCCGAACGGGGGCGTTTTTTTTTTTGAACGAGCTAACCATGGGACGCGACGATCTTAGCCGAGTCACGCCTGCCATATTCGGTTGCATCAAATTTCTGACAAGCCACATCAAATTTTGCCAAGAAAGTCGTTTTGGGGGGTGCAAATTAATCTCGGCTCCAGATCTTTACGGGGTTCGGCGGAGTCTGAAATTTGGGGCACAATCCATCAAAAAAACCACAGCAGCCATCACCCCGTAAAGATCTGGTGCAGTCTGACCGTGAAAGTTGCGCTTGCTCTCATCGGTCACACATGTCACACCCACATTCGAAGACACCGTCCGCAATTCACGAGTTCTGGGGAGGAAATAAATATGTAGGACCTCACAAATATGTATAACTGATACCAAATGATGATCTGGGATGCTTGCATGCAGTTAGGGCACAAGAAAACACGAAATAATCGTGAATTTTGAAGGGAAGGTGGAGGAAAGTGGTGAGTTCGGAGGGAATGAGAGGTATTGACACGTTTTGAGTCGCGAATAATGTATATGTGGTCGGTAGAGACCGAAAGAATGTATTCCGGCGTTGAAGATGCGCTATTGGGGCATAAACCGAGAACATCAGGAATCTATGTGGTCAAAACCGCACTCTCGGGGCCCCCAAAATCATAATTACGACATACAGGACCATGCCTAAGATTATTCTAACCCTCCAAATCTACCCAAATATCTATGGCTGCGTAGATGTATCATAAGTCATAGTGAAGATAAAAATTAATGTTACGTCACAAGGAGAGCTCGGATAATTGGAAATCAAGTGCCTAGAGGCTTATATGGCTAACAGGAATGCATGTACAAATTTTCATGTGGATATGAGTGACGGGGGATGAGATTTTCATTATTTTGCAGCAGAGGAACCACTGCGTGACGCAAGCGCATAGCTGCCTACCAAACTGCACCAGACGTTCTAGGGCAGCAATCTCCCATCGAATTTTCATCAAAAACCGCCTCGGATCATTTTCCGATGGATCCGATGGCTATATATATCTCCCTCCTCCTACTGCCCGCGAGCGCAGCGAGCGACTGCCCTAGAACGTCTGGTAACGAGACTAGGTGCAAATACGCTCTACTCACTTTTTTTTTCGCTCACAACCAACTTTTGATCGAGTGCTAAGGATTACCTGGTTTGGGATTCCGATCAGTCATGTGCTGCGCTTGCCGTCGGCAATGCTCTTGCTGCCGCTCGCAGCCTACCTTAAAAACTTGCCCTCGAAATATTCTGCTTGCCTGGAAAGTGGTCAGAACATACGGAGGATGTTTGGTGTATGAAGCCTGGGCGAGAAAATGTTTGGGTTGTATAGTTCACTGCAAGTTCGCATCTGTGGCTCAGCTCGGCTAGCCCAAAGCAGTAATCCTTAGCCCTCCATCAAAAGTTGGTTGAGAGCAAGAAAATTTCGCGAGTGTCAAGCTTTTCGGAAACAGCTGTAATGTATTATCTACTACTCGGACACTTGACCACAACAAAGAAACCACTGCTGTTCGACAACCAATGGACCTTTTTTCATGAACTAAAACTGTGCACAGAGGTAAAAGACGGATTGCAAGCGATTTGCGTATTATAGTAGTTTGAAGGTGGTCTCAGAGTTGAAATGCACTCATCCGGCCATTTTGAGCGGTGGCTGTGGATCAACTCTGACGGGCTCGAGTTGGGCTCGAGGCTGCTCGAGGTGCAACTGAGCAACTCGCATCGACTCGACCAATTGAGTTGGCCAGCTCGATTGCCGAGGCGAGTTACAAATCGATGTTAGCTCGCATCAGCGGCAACACGAAGATTCTGGTGGGATCTCTCCCATCATTTCCCCATCAATTAATTCGGATCACACCGAACGTTTGCGGTTACTTCATGAATCGCAGCTGTATTTTAATCGAATACAGAAAATGGGTGTGGCGTAGGCGGATTCAATGTTTATATCTTCGACCTCCACACTTACCACGATGCCCTTGAATCCATTGTATCTCTCCCTGGCACTCACCCGCTTGCGCTTATCCTCACCTTCCGTTTGGAAGCGGCCTCCGAGTCGTTGCCGTGGTTGACTGCACCTGACGATGGGGCGTTGAATATGGATATGGACACTAGATCTGAAACGTATTTACACCGCGTACAAAGTACATCTTTTACCAGCCGTGGAACTAACAAGAGTGCGGCGGAGATACGTGCAGTCCCTCGCTGGCTAGGCTTGTTCTCATCTTTGAAAACTGTTGATTTTCTCCGTGATCATGAAGGCGTTTAGATTCCTGTGGCCGAACAGAGTGCTTTTACGGCGGCCATCCGGAATTCATGCCCGTGCATTGAGAGCTCAGAGAACGTGAATTACAACCTCTACTACACGTGATATTTTCTCCTAGGACTTAACAGCGTGTAAGCCAAGCAGGTCTGTGTCCAGAACTTTCGTTCCGCCCACCTCTTGGTGTACGCTACGTTCTATAGTACCGCCCACATGTTCGATTTGACTTATTCATGATTCTGGCTGAGGACTGCAAAGGTGGCCACCGTCACAAGACGAATAAACCAGACAGAAAACAAGCTGAAAGCTGACGAGCAGGGTTAATTCATGTAAATTAGATGAAATTGCATTCTAGTGGGCGAACAGCCCTACATAAGTTAGATACGTTCACAGCTATCGATACAAGTTCAAAGCAATCGTACGGTGACACTCTGCCCAGCGACGCCCCCAACTGGAAGGGCAACAGCGACGGGCCGACTCTTCACCGTGCCCCATCCAGGCGGGGCCGTTCCCGTCAACAAGGTAAAGTTCAACAGCACTGAAGTGAGAAGCTGCGTCGGATCGGAAACAGTCACGTCCCAGGTGTCCATGCGGAATATCAGGCTGGAGCTCCCGTTCGCCTTCACCTGAATCGCGCCAACCCCGGGCGTCAGCGAGGGGATCGTGATCGTCGAGCCGGCGGTCGTCCAGAAGGTGATGAACGCGGTATTGTGCGCACTGTCCAGAAGCGCAGAGATCGACCCGTCGTTCCGCACCACATGCAGGTTCGCCGGCTCGG
This sequence comes from Mycena sp. CBHHK59/15, assembly GCA_029204085.1. Taxonomy (NCBI): domain Eukaryota; kingdom Fungi; phylum Basidiomycota; class Agaricomycetes; order Agaricales; family Mycenaceae; genus Mycena; species Mycena sp. CBHHK59/15. The sequence goes on along the minus strand of JARGXW010000101.1, from coordinate 210,837 downwards.
CCAGCACCTTCGCGGCGAAGGCCTCTTGCGTCGTCCCGGGGTACACCGCATACGTCACGGGCGCGGACACATCTTTGTGGGAGAGCCATGCCGCGAAGATATCGACGGTTGTGGGCGGCGCGGCGGAGCTACCGATCGCCTGCCACGAACCTGTGCGCGGGCCCAGCTGAAGGGATAACGACGTAGCGGGGTTGGAGGCGTTGAATGTGTACCCTGTGCCCGCGTGCCAGAGGGAGCTGACACCGGTGTAGTTCCCCATGCCTGCGACAGCGCCATTGATAAACACGTCTCCGACGTGTGTCCGCTGGTCTAGGACAGAGAACACTGGTGCTGTGGTGGACGAGGTGATCAGCGCAATCATGACAAAGAGCACGTCGTCCTCGAGGAAGAAGAAGGTCTTGCGCCATGTTAGCGCCTTCGTGGTCGGATTCTCGTAGCGCATGGCCGCGATGCCCACGACACCGTCCGAGACACCGCCGACGTACGGCTGAGTGCCTGTCTTGCGAGCAGTAGCACAAGTGAGAGGGGTAGCACCATAATCAACCGTTGTTCCGGGAATCAAGTTCCAGTCCCATGCAGCGAAGATGTCTTGGTACTACAGGATAGCCTAATGAGTAGGAAACTTGAGAATCAATGCAAAATATACCTCATTGCCTTGGAACATCGGCTTGTCAGAAAACAAAGCTGTCTGGAAGAAATGTCAAATAGGCATACCTGTGGTGTACGTGTAGATGGTACCATCGGACAGATGAAACCCGAAGTTGTTCTGAGCGTCGACACACTCCGTGTTCTGGGTTCTTTTGCTATACATCTTGAGCGTGAAGATGTAGTCTTCCCCGCGATGTACCTGTCCACGCGCATCAACAGCCGGAAGAAAACGAACTACAATTATGTCACCATGTAGTCATTGGCATAGAACATGCGGTTCCCGACCACGGATCCGGGGTTCACGCTCGTTCCGTCGTCCGTCAAGCCGTTGTAGAAACTGGTGATGTCGTCCGAGTCCCACAGCTGGCCGAGAACTTGGATCTGGGTTAGATTCACCTCAAGTGTCGCAGCAGAGCTTCGGACAGGTCAGCCGAAGATTGTGGCAAAACGATAAGCATACTTTTTGTCCGATACGGGTTGAGCGAGATTGCGGCCGATGATAGTCTGGGCGGACGTGAGTAAACGTTGGGGGAGACGGAAAATATCCCACATAATCCCAGTGAAGGATGTTGGTTAATGTGTTGCGAAATATCATCCATTGGTCCTGGTTATGAAATTGAGCGGAGGTTCCGGGAGCATAAATCAGTCGACTTACAGCAAGTAGAAGATTGGTGAACACAGCCATGGCCGAACTTCCCGCCTCGAACTGCGTCCCTCCAGAGGCGATCTCCAAGTTAAAGACATCGTTGGCGCTAAATCAAACCACTTGAACTCCATTGAGAGAAAATGAGACACTTTACGCACTAATCTTTCCCGTAAGCACTACGCACAGTACACCATCAGCAATCGATCCCACCCACAAAACCAACAAGAAAACCATACCCATTATACAACAGCCCCTCATGCTGCCCAAACGACCCGTCTGCGCGGATCCCGTCCGCCTTCAGCGCGTTCTGCACGACGAGGTCGCCGTGCACGCTGGCATACGCGGCCGCGACGGTCGTGGCGTCCCCTAGCGACAGCCCCAGGTCGATCCCGACCGATGCGATGTCGAGCAGGTTCGCGCCCGTGATCGCGGAGACGCCGTTGATGCCCGTCTGCAGCGTGCCGTACGCGCGCTGCGTGATGCGCGTGCAGCCGGCGCGCTCGGACGCGGAGAGGCTGTCGCCCAGGGAGAGGCAGACCTGCCCGACCCAGGTGGGGATGAGGATCACCTATGTGGGAAGCTGGTTAGATGTATGGCAATATTGAGGGAAGGACAGGTACATTTTCAAACCAGTTCGTATTCCTGAGCATCTGTCCATCAGCGCCGAAGCAAAGCGCAGCGCAAAGGAAAATACGCACCACAAGCCCGGCGTGCCACACGGACACGCCGCCTCTCCGCCCGAGTCCAAGCACGCGGCCACAGTGAAGTCGTTGTCGAACCAAAACGTCATCGCCGTCGCGATCGACGCGCGCAGGCCCGCGTCTTGCGTCCACTGCGCGGCGTTCTTGAACCCGCCGTGCCACGCGGAGGCGAATGTGTCTAGTTATTCCAGTTATATATAGGATTGAAGCGCGTGGACGGGACGACGCACTGATGCGCACCCAGTGCTGCTGCGCGGGCCAGCTGCTGGGACTTGCGGCGCAGCCGGTGGTGTAGTCGACGTCGGCCCATGTGGCGTTGGGCAGGAGGGATGATTGCCTGGAGGGGATGGGGCACGTCAGTAACCGCTTTTAAGGTTATGGAGGCCGCGAGACGTGCCAGAGCGCGATGTTGGCGGCGCCGGTGGAGGAGCCGACGATGTTGGACAGGCGGCGCTCGCGCACGATGTCGATGTCGGCCGCAGAGGCGACGGCGATGAAGCAGGCTGAAAGTAGGAGTCGTCGAGGAAACATGACACGAGTCCGTGAGGGAGACACGAGTCGAGTGGTTGCTCGTCCTTGTAAAACCAAGGAGGCTTTATACGACACGCCTCTGGAGCGCAGCCAAATCACGGCTCGAGCGGCCACAGAAGAGAATCACCAGTGACTTCTCCGGGACATGATGGTCATTGAGGTTCTCAGCGCGTCCGTGTCATGAGCGGATGACTCGATGCAAGAAGTTCGGGTAAATGGCTCACGTGTGACAAATCCCGCCATGGCCCGACGCGCCATCAGATGTCTACGCGGCGGGCGCTGATTGCCGGAGATGTTTTGACTCGAGCGAGATGCTTGTCATCCTTGGATGTACTTGGCGCTGCGCTGCATCGGTTCCGCCTTCGCCCTTCCTCCGCCGCTCGATTGCCGACGATTCCAATCTGGGAAGTGTTGCTTGGGAATGCTCAAGCGCGAAGGAGGGCTACTCGTACAAGAGGCTCTTCTGCGCTGTCGCCCGCGGCATCCGCGAGTCCCATCCAAGCTGAATAATGCTGCATCTGGTCTGTTTGAAAAGCGACGCGGTGAAAATCGGGCTCAGACTCGGGGATATTTCTATGTTCCGTGTTCAAGTACCAGTGTCAGAGAAACCATACTTAACCCCAGAATCGCTCAGAGATTGTTGTTTGTCATAAAGTTAAAGACAACTCCGAAGCGAATTTGATGAGGATGATCCAAGACAATAGTGTATCGAGTCATGTAAGATGTCCACGGCGGGTGTAAGATCCGCTCATCATGGAGTCTCGTTTGAACAGGTTTCCAAAATGAGTCACCAGCCGCCTCCGAGCGAATAGCACTGAATGAATTTTGCTCTTCCTTTTTTCTTTTTTGAACTTGGGGTGACGGCGGGCATTGGACTCCAGGGCTCCAAGGATAAGAGCTTGTCAGAGATGAAATTGAGCCAAGTCAATTTCGAGTAGCGAGAGGTCGCTAGTAGTGCAGCCTGAGGGTGTCCTGTGAAGACTGAATTATTCAGTCTTTCAGTCTTTAGTGTGAATGGTCCATGTTGTTCAATTGGCACGAGGTGGTCCGTGCACCGTGGACATATCGCTCACGTGCCTCAGACCTGCCCTAAACCCCGTCACTTAAAAGCAGAGTTTTCTCGAATTCTCTCATTCTCTCCACCCACATCGACGTTCGCGCTCGTCGCATTCTCTTTGCACCACGCCGAGATTCACATTCCCCAAGGTGCGCTGCAGACCCTTAAGTTTTTTCGTCTCTCTCTACGACGTGATGAAACTTCGAAAATTTTCTTCGAGCCTCCCAATGTCTTTACCAGACGTGGACGCGATGTGGTTCTATGTCATAGTTACACTGATCGGTCTCCTTTCTCTTTATCTGCTCTCTTTTCTGTCTATTGCTCGCTGACGCACCTTTTTGTCATCGACTAGATGTGCAAGCTTGGAAACTAGGATGACTTGAATATCAGAGGTTAGCTTTCATCTAGATAGTCTAGAGTCCTTTCTAACATGTGCTTCCTCTAGCTTCCTCACTCGCCCTACCCACGGCCTTTGGCGTTGCCTAGGCGGCCGTGTCGGTCGTCGTTAATGCACAAGTCTTGTAAGTCTCGCATCTCCCACTCGCACCCCACACCCTACGTGATGAACAACCTACAATTCAAACTAGAGTATCTGAGCTAAATGCCATGCTTTGACTTACTACTCTGATTCCTTGCCCCCTTCTTCGTTTCATTTTTTTGTTTTCCTTTTCTCTTCTCATCTAACACGTATTCCCGCAGACGTTCGTGATCACCCCTCCCTCCTACATCCCAAGTCATCTCCCTGCACTGCGTAAGTGTCCATCCACACCCTTGCATGATGATAAATAGGAATTACCGCCTGAGCCTGGTCTCCAGGCCCTGACGACATTTCCAAGGCTGTATTTTTCGAAATATACTGATCCCTCCTGCCCTTTCCCTTTCCTCTTCGTTTCTCCTTCCCATCCTCGTCTTTACTAACCACCTTCTCCTCAGATCCCTTCGATGTCGGCAGACTGATTCCTCTGACGTGGCACCCTATGTAAGTCATCGTCCCTCCCCTCCCTTGCATGATGTTATACACGACGGTCTACGTATCCCCATGCCGAAACCGCCCGCCACAGCTCATTCTATTCGGGCACCTTGCTGATCTTTTCTTCCCCTCCTTTCCCTTTCTTGTCATGGTGCTCGTCGTCTCTTGCTGACCAAATCCTTTCACAGTCCGGCACACTGACAATGAAGGCACCACACCGTGGAGGACAGCAGTCCGGTGTGCGACGCAGCGGGAGAAGGAAGGGATACTGGATGGTGCATGGTGAGCACACCTCCAGCACATGACGTACGATGATACATGGGAATTACCGCCTGAGCCTCCGGGCCCTGACGACATTTCCAAGGCTGTATTTTTCGAAATATTCTGATCCATCCCTGCGTTCCGTTCTTCCCGTTCCCTTCTCTCCTCTTCCTTCTCCGTTCCTTGCGCTGACACATTTTTCTCAGCTTCCCACCATGGACACACTACATGCATCCACATGCACCCGTGCACGTCACCCCCACGCCGTAAGTCCTTTTCTTATCCATGCCCATCCTCCATCGCATGATGTCTAACACGACGGTCTTCGTACCTACATGCCGAAATTGCCCGCCACAGCTCATTTCTTCGGGCACCTTTGCTGATCCTTCTTCCTTTTTGACCTATCACCCATATATTGAGACGGTCGCTGACGACGTTCCTTGTTGTAGACTTCCGAGGGCTGGAAGCTCTAGGCGGGTACTAGTGGAGGGCATACCCTTACCTACGAGGCCCCTTACGTCATCCAGACCATTGGGGTCGTAGCGCTCAGTCGCCCCTTGCTCGCCGTTCTGCCTCGTCGATTCCCCTTTAGGTCTCTTAAGCTGATGATGTAAGCATCCCTCCCTTTCTCTTTTCACTCTTCTTGTCGACGTGCACGCACGTACATGCGCACGATGAAATACTTTACACAAAATATCAACTAGAAGCTGTTGCTGAGCCCCGCTTGTGTGGGGTGTTGATTGGAATACTTGGTCTGATTCGCTCCCCCATCTTATATATCCTTTATTTCTGTTCCTTTGTGCGGGTGTGTGGATTGGACTAACGGATTTCCGTAATTTTTTGTAGGACGAGAAGGGACTTCATCGGACTTTACGTGGAGAGTGAATGAACTAGTGGTTGCTTGGGTATCGTCGATGCTCTTGCGGTGCGCAGAAGCAGCGTCGCCGCGAGCATACCTAGCTACATACCTGTACTGGCTTTCAGCTTCAATGTTATGTGCCCCTTGGCGTGGTCTCAACTTAGGTCTCTCAATGTGTGGCTGTGCTCTCCGGCGGTCCGAATGCACTTTTATTATTTCCCTCTACACTGGTTGAGCATTTCAAGTTTTTCAGTGAAAATATTGGTGAAAAACTTCCTTCATTTGTCACTCTTTTTTCACTGAAAAAGTCCGTGAAAAATTCAACCCTTTTTCAGTACTTTTTAATGTTAAGGTGAAAAATTCAAAGTAAAATCAAAAAGTACTGAAAAAGTTTTATACTTTTCACATACTTTTTCAGTGAAAAAAGTGTGAAAAATGAAGATAGTTTTTTACCAATATTTTCACTGAAAAACTTGAAATGCTCAACCAGTGATATATATTTCCACTTTCCAACTGTCTGCTATCTAAATCAGTCCTTTGAGTGATTTCCTGCTACTTCCAAGTCCTAAAAATGTTCAATATATGTAGCGGGAAAAGTGAGAATTCTGTTACATACATTTGGAGTTTCTGCTACCAATATAACCAGTCAGCTAACTTCCGCTACTATTTTTGGCAGACTTCATTCCCACTACTTATACACTCGCGAAACTCACTTCCCCTACATATATATTTGAAAAATCGAAATTTTCAAAACATCTGCTTACAGCTTGTAGGTCTCGTTCCAAGTACTCTACAACTTGTCAATTGCCTACCAACTCACCCTGCACCTGCTAATTGAGCTGTCTGTATCAGATCAGTCCCACCTGCAAAGTTCTAGTAGTCTCAGTTCAGCCTCAACAGGACTGCAGCTGCTGGTCGAGTGTGCCACCATGCAAGGGGGTTGTATATCAGTGAGAAGCAAGAAGCACAAAGAAAGACTAAGAAAAGGAGACAAATAAAAAACGAAACACTGCATGTTGAAAGCAGAATCTCAGATGGTCTCAGATGGGGGCCCAAAAGGCAGATGGGGTCTCAGATGGGTCGCAGATGGGGAGGCGAAAAGCCAATAAGAACAATAAGAACAATAAAATGAAGATCGGTATCACCACAATAAGATCTGTATCAATACAATAAGTAGTGATGTGATTGTCCGATCCAAACACCAGAGTTCAACACTCCCACCTTTGGGAGGACGAGACGAACAAAAACAGCAACAAAAAAAAAAAACTCCCACCAAATTTCACACAACTTCCACCAAATCCAACAACACCTAAGTTCGAAGGGGCTCCAAATCATGGGGGAGCCACCCATGTGCCTATCCCAAAGATCCATGTAGTTGTCCGGAGTGAGCCCAGCGTCAAGAGCAGCAGCAAATGCAGCCAACTGGGAAAGAGGGGTGTGAGAATTGGATAAGATCCAATCCTTCACAAAAGACGGCATGGTATGCATGCACTTGTGGGCGATATGACCGACACGACCACAGCGATGACAGTTGTCATTGGTAGGATCGCACCAGCGGGAGCCCTGGGAGTCAACTGGGAAACCATCAGCTCCAACTTTCCCAGTCAAAGTGGACAAGGTGGTGGTGGCTGCAGGCGCAGCACAACGAGGGGGATCAGCACGGGCAAGGAAAGCAAGACCACTATTGTTGTCCTCCTCCTGCTTAATACCAGGATCAGCAGAGGAGGCGTTGAGAAGATCTGTAATGTCTTCCAAAGAGGGCTCCGTCACTCGAGCAAGCAGGATGGTGCAGACAGCACAGAAGGATGGGTAGAGGTTGAGAAGGATAAGATCCTTGTGGGTGGTTTCCTCAGTGGTAACACCCATGGCTTTGAGTTTGGTGACAGCATCAGCCATGGCCCGGATGAAGATGGAAACATCCTTCAAAGGGTCGTGCGTGATGGTGTGAAGCTCACCACAGGCAACAAAGTGGTTGGTCATGTTTGATTTCTCGAAGTGACCCTTGAGCACCTTCCAAGCAGCGAAAGCAGAGGACAAGTCCTCGACCAAGTACTGATAGTCCTCAGTGACCTTGGCATAAAGGTACGGCATGAGCATCCGATTGAGAGAGACCTGATCGGTGTTGTCGGCAGCTGGACTCTTGCTGTCGATGACCCAGAGGGCATCAAAGGCCAAGAAGGAAGATGCGGAATCCCTTCCCGAATTTAGACCAGTTGGTTGCATCAAGAGGAGCGATGGTGGTCAGAACATTAGTCAAAGCAGATGTGATGGTGGGTGGCACCATGGTTACTGATGTGACATGTGACATGTGATGACAAGGGCAGAGAGAAGAGACAAGAGGCAGAGGGTAGTAGAGAGTGGTAGGCGGGGCCTGTGACCTGTTGAAAGCAGAATCTCAGATGGTCTCAGATGGGGGCCGAAAAGGCAGATGGGGTCTCAGATGGGTCGCAGATGGGGAGGCGAAAAGCCAATAAGAACAATAAGAACAATAAGATGAAGATTAGTATCACCACAATAAGATCTGTATCAATACAATAAGCAGTGATGTGATTGTCTGATCCAAACACCAGAGTTCAACACTGCACTCACCGATCACACACTGTCCTGGGCACCACACATTTTCCCTCTGATGGTTCACCATGTTCATCACAGGGAACAGCATGACAGCAGATACTGCTGGGAATCATCCCATGCACCGGTACTTCTTGTGCTGCAGCTACCTTGAGGTCTACAAGGAGCCAATCAATGACTTGCTCATGCCAGGTGTGAACACCAAGGCATGAACCTCGTGAGCACAACATGAGTATGTGGGAGGTGCTAAGGCATGGGGAGGGCATTGAATCACAGTATGGTGAGCACAGATTGGAGCCACTCTGCATGAAGCTCAGCACCCCAGGGCACTTACTCCTCATGCAGGTCTCATCCAGATGTAGCGGGGGTTGGTGTGGGGATTCGTGTGCCAAGGTGTGCCAGCACACGAACATGGAATTGAAGGTACCAACTCATACTCCAATTTCCATCAGCAGCCATCCCCCCAAACCAAGGCGCCATCCTGAGGCAGCTGCCCTGGTCCTACCCAACTAACAACGATTCAGAATAGAGTTGCTGCCAGTAATGCTACAGGTTAACCACAGGGCAATAATGGCCAACTCTCTCGCCAAAAACTGAACTGTCAAACTCCTCACCAAGGCCAAACAGGGTGGTTATGAGATCCTTGCTCAGACCTGCTACGATGCACACTCTGTCATTGGCCTCGTTCGCTCCGCTGAGCGGATGAAGAGCCCCACAATTCTCCAGCTGTTTCCTGTAACTCTTGCCTACAGAAAGGGCCCATTCCTCCAATTTTGTTTCAATGCTGCACATCAGGCATCTGTCCCAATCACGGTCCATCTTGACCATGCTACCGACCCCGAGCACATCGAACTGGCACTCTCTCTCGCTGAGCAAGGCATTGCATCCGACAACATCATGGTCGACGCCAGCCATGCTGAGACCGACAAGGAGAACATCACCATTGCCCACTTGTACATTGAGCGCGCTGCCAAGTGCGGTGTCACAGTTGAGGTCAAACTTGCGTGCTTGGAGGGTGGCGAGACTGGGCTGCACGTCATCTCCGATGCCAAGCCCATGGACCCCACCAAGGTGTCCACCTTCATCAACAGCACCGAGTATCGGCAACCTGCACAGGTCGTACATCAATCCCTCAAACTTCCGTCAGGACATCCTCAAAGCCCTGCACAGCACCTTCAGCGGTAAGGTGCCACTCTGCCTGCACAGCACAGGCAAGCTACCCAACACATTGTTCGTCAAGTGCATCAGGAAGGGCATCAGCAAGGTAGGAAGATTATCCCAACCACCATCAACAAATCTTTATTTCCGAAATATCTCCTCCCTACTTGTTCTAGATGCTTTCTCTTGTATCCTTGAGTGTTATACACATCCACGAGTATCGTTAGGTGGTTGCATCATCTGATTTGGCCGAAATCATTGTTACCCCAATTAGGATGACAACAATTATTTCGACATTAAGCTCTCCACTCAACAATGCAACAGGATGGCCAAGAATAAAGAAGAGGTGTTGTTTGGGGAGGAGCTCAATGATGGCGAGCTGTTGCCCACACAGCCTACGAGTCCCACGCAGGAGCCATCCTCAGGCCCTGTGCCTGTGCTGAACAGCGCTCGCTTGATGGCGGGACAGCTCTCCTGGCCTCGTTTGTTCCAGTTCTAGCAGCAATGGAGGTTGAAAAGACTGCACATTGCAAGGGGGACTCCTGGATCGGAAACTACACCTGCTGCTGGCTCTGGCTCAGGCACTATGTCCACGAGTGCTGCCAAGTCTCAGAAGTCCCCCCATGCTCTCAATGCCTCTTCACTTGCATCTGTTGCAGACCAGGCAATGCATTGATGCTGCAACGGGAGCTGGAGACACTGGAGAGTGATTTGGATGATAGTGATGCTTTGTCGCATCGGGCTCAGAGAGGAACGGTGCTGGGAAGCCCAAGGTGCATTGAGGACAAAGAGAGCATGACAGGAGCATACATGTCATGAGCGTAGAGGCTTCGCTGAAGACTGCACTGATGAAAATGGACACACCACTCACGAGATGTAAAAGAGGAAGATTTGGGGGGGTGTGGGTTGGTGGCAAAGTCTCTGACTGGGAGCAACATCAAGACTTCAGCATTGAGTTGAAGGGGGGTGATTCCTCGTCGCACCGTGCTCGTAAGAGAAGTTAAAGGGGTTCACGTGGGCCTAAGAGTTGAAACGAAAGAGGGCGAGGCATAATTGTAATGAGTTCCAGTGCCCTACTAGTGCACTTGTGATTTGATGCCATGCCCCTATGTACTGGCCTACTGTTTTTTCTATGCCTTCATGCACTTGCGGTGAGTGTTGCTAAATTATCTTATTGCTAATTGTTTTTTCTAGGACTACTTTGTGCACTTGCAGTGAGTGTTACTAAATATTTTATTGCTAATTGTTTTATAGAACTGGCTCGTGCACGTGACTCGCTGTTTTCTGTGCCCTTGTGCACTTGTTGTTTTGTGATCTCAAATACTCGTGCCCCCGCTCAACGGCCTGCTGCTTTATGTGCCCTAGTGCACTTGTCATTGAAAGCTGTCCCCAGTGCATCGGCTTGATGCTTTATGTGCCCCAGTGCACTTGTGTTTTGAAGCCGTGCCTCTGTGCACAGGCTTGTAATTCTTTGGGGATGATCCCTATATCATTATGTGGCTTAGATGACAGGCTGGTGTGTTCTAGCACACTGGCACTGTCATTATAGTACCTCATCCTTCCAGGGTTGGGCAACTACCACTCTGTGCCCTACTTCTATGCTATCTGGGGAATTCTCTGTGCAAGGCACGACCTTTCATCACTGGTGGATGGCAGGGATTTAAGCTTGGGAAGAGAGAACTCGGACCAGGCCCCACTGGGTTTTATCTGTCTGTCCTGCCATGTTATAAAAGGCCAGCCATGTTATGATTGGTTGTTTTCTTGCAGATTGGGGTTTTTTCACAACAGTGGAGTGGCGGGGTGAAGTGATTGGTTGTCTGGCATCACACAGAAAGGTCAGTGTGCTTTTTCCTGCTTCTTATGTGCCCGAGATCTACAGCCTTAAAAGCGGCGAGCTTGTTGAGGGTGTGTGGGTTGCAGCGTAGTGGTAGTACATTTTTGTAGGCCGATGTACTATGCACTACAACTCGGCACATTCCGAAAGGGGACATAGCTGAGTATAATAATCCTATCCTATCCGATGATGATTGCCCCTCAACAAGGTAATTGGGAATACGTAGGTCATCATCCTAAAATGGCTGAAGTCAGCGAGAGAAATGATTGGTCCACAATCGATTGTCGATTGTAATTTAGGGAGATTCTGGGGGTCTTTTCTGCACAGCATCCTCAAAGTCTGTTATCGTCCAAAATGGTTGGTCCTATATTAGGATTCCACCATATCGAGCATTCAGGCCAGATAGTAATTTAGGGGGATGCTGGTCTTGTAGCACAGTGTCCTTCGTTCTTATTCAAAAGAGAGGTTCTGAACAAGTCCATCCAGTCACAATGACCACGAGCCTTGAGCCTGCATCTTTTATCCTGAATCTTCTATCGCGTCTAACAATGTGTAGCCCCTCGAAGAAGCGAGCCACAGAAGCAGCTTATAAGATAACAATACACATTAACCCTGACTGACACTCATTGCTTGACTCAAGAACTGACGCTGTGTGGAGGTCTGTGTTGTCTTGTGAACTTCGAAGGTTGCGAACAAGATCATAAGGGGCAATCTGCCGTCAGCTGATCATGGCTGTATGCACTGCGGAGGAAATTTTGGATAACAACCAATGGCACGATTCAGGATTCGAGCGCAGAATTCCAATTCTAACCACGATGAAACCTCTGGATAACTGGAAGCTAACAATTGTTAAAAAACTGTGCCGGAAACATTATAGTATCGGTGTCTTACTTATTCTATCACATTTTACTAAACATGATTCAGTTACTTACTGAAATGGTGCTTAAGTCATCTGGGTACAAGTAGCAGCTGTCGTAAATTTGTTGCATAGATATCAAAATTTCACTTATTATACAACAAGTTACAGCCAGTTTCGGTCATAGAACCTGTATGCCCCTGAGCCTCAGGCACCTAACAGAAAACTTCGAAAGAGTTGAACGAAGAAGGCTGTCCAGCATTGAGCGCAAAGGTCTGGCACCCCACGCTCCACAGGCTGCCTTCATCAGTCTGGTCGGGAGATGGGCCAACACCCAGGACGCAGTTGGAGCCGAAGTATGCCATCATGCGGTTGCAGGAGCCAGTCATGACCAGGTTGAGCGAGTGGCCACCAGGGAAGGCAATACAGCTAGAGTTGCTCATGCCGTTGCTGGTGAAAGTTGTAGTGGCGGAGCTGCTGGTGCTGCAGGACGGCAAATTGTATGCAGTGATGATGAAGGTCCCTGCCACACGTGCAGAAGCGATGGACAGGGCAGTGATGAGGATGCTTGTGGAGAACTTCAGTTTGTCTAATAATAAGCTTCAACAAGGAGGTCATACCTGAGGTTATTTGTTTTTTCGAGTCGGAGGTTTTTTGCAGATTCAACTAGTCTACCAGGGATTAAGGATATTAATGAGTATGCAGCAGGGTCCTCACCAGTAATCAGGCTGTGAGTGCGATAGGGCTTGCATAGAGGACGTCAAGCATTTATACATTTTTGAAGACAGCGATGATCTAGTTGGAATAAGCAAGACTCATGATCAGCTCAGCTGTTGAATCAATAGAAATCGGAAACGTGGATACTGACATCGGGTTCCTGCAGCATGAGAAGCCGTTATTGTCGCTCAGTTTGAGATTCGGCCAACAGTGTACTCAACATTAAATGAATGCACTTACAAGAGGTCGGACAACTTATAATGTCTGGGATTGTGAGTCACTGGCAGAGTATTAGGCCAATTGGGAATTTGGCATGTACTTTCACAATTCAGAGGACCTATAGGGCTTGCTATTCATGTACTCAGGCCGTATTCTCGGTGTCTCGCAAAAGTTGGTGTTCATCAAAAATTTCCATTGACTTCTGGGCCAGGCCAGGAACTTCCAAAGTTAAGAATCTCGACCTGAAAGATGAGTGTACTCTTAGAAGCGATTGACAGGGAACCTTGGCCAGCTTGTAATTCGGAAGACTTGAAAGCCCTGTAGATAATTGGAATTAGATATTTATCGATCTTGTCCACAGCCGGCGGACATCGACTGACCTGGTTCCAATCTGATGGCCTAACCAAGTCCAGCCAAGGAGTTCCAATCTGAATGTGTACACTCCTCGGTAAAGCCTGAGGCTGAGCCGGGATCAATGAAACACGGTGCACACACCCGATTGGGAAGGGCAGCACTCCGAACCAAATGCGGCACACACTCACAATGCACGGCACTTTCTCTATCCATCCACGACTCAAGTGCCATGCTTTAGACAGCTCAGTGCCGTGCTTCAGATAAAATGCGGCACATTGATTGTAGTAAAATTGAAGTCATTCAGCAGATTCAACTTGAAGTTGTAAGCTTATGTGGTGTACATGAGCAAGGATTCCAAGGAATCACTTTAATGGGGATGTACACGATCAAAATACAGGGTGTCCAAGTGGTACATAGGTACAGAACTTGATAAAAAAATCGCACCATGGACACAAGCAGCGTCAATGCCATGGCCTGCAGCTTCAATAGGATGATGGACAGGGTGAGAATGGGGCTAGCCACAGTGCCTTGGACACTGGAGGAATATTGAAATGTCAAAATACCTGTAAGCAATGATGTAGCTGTCAGATATATGAGCCAGCACTGTGTCGGGTCCTCCTGCCTCACTCCATTTCCAACAATTTCCCTGCACGCTGCTGATGGTCCATGATATCCATGGGAGTCGCTCACATTGCCCCGGAATGATACGGACTGCAAACTTGCGCTGTATGTGCCGCCGGCACACACAAACTGCTTGCCACCAGCATGCCACCTGTGCTACACCTTGATGTTGCCATGCCGCACACCGAACGCGTAGTACCCGCTAGTGCTCATCAATTCCTGGCAGGATGTGCGTGGTCCTGGTGGTGGTAGTGAGGAAGAAGGAAAAGTACAGCATGGTCACCCGCCGAGCCCGCCCTTCCCCAAAAAAGCAAGTGCCGCACTTGCCGGCACTCCAGTATATCAAACACGGTAAGGCTCCAACCATTTCCATTTATAAATGTTTTCAAACAGTAAAAACCGGTTTTATTTTCGTTTAGTTTACAGGTCCTGACAAACAGTAAACAAACCGTTTATAAATGGTTTAAATGGTTGTAATGGGTCTCCAACCTGCTATAGGTCAAATGGTGGGCTCCCACACTCACAGGCCCCCAAAAGTCCCTCATTAGATGCAACCAATACCAAAATAATAGGATACGAATTGTCAGATGTCCGATTGGCAGGATCGAGGCGCATGCTTCCCAATTTAGTAATTATCCACGTGAGTGATGGCACACGGTGATATCCGCCACATCAGGCGCCTTGCGTCCCGACAGTCCTGCCTTGATCCTGACTTCGTCCTGCACCTCAGTCTTGCTCTTGTTGGCACTGGCAATGTGCAATTTTAGTGACAGAGGCTGGGGTCCAATGGGGACCGTGATTCATGGTTTGACAACCCTAATATACCCATCCAGGATTGTCCTGCCAAAATACTGTTTACAAACTGTTTTAAATGGTTTAAACCTGTTTTTGAACCATTTCCGTTTAGTTTACCGGTTTCTGCAAACGAAAACTAAATGGTTGGAGCCTTAAAACACGGTGCTGTGCCGTGTTTCAACTGATGTGCCGCCCTTCCCAATTGAGTGTGTGCGCCGCATCTTGTATATCCTCAGGCTGAGTGTAGGCTGAGCGCTAGGGCCGAGGCAGATCAACAGGCATGAAAGAGGCCGGGCAAGGGCCAGCAACTTCCAAGCCTGAGGATTGTTTTCAGATGTGAACAATCGTACAACTTGACAAACCTGAATGTTCCTGAGGCCTGAACTTTGATCAACGTTTGTGAGGCCATGTGAGCAAGGCCTCCTTTCGCAGCTTACATGTATTGTACTAGTAGTAGTGACTGAGCTTAGCAGCGTGGGATATGTTGTACTTGGCATCATCTGCTGATGATCCCGGCAGACATGGACAAATAATTCTCTGCTGGCACGCGCGTGGCTACTTGGCAGCTACACCTGCCAACGGTGGAGATAAAGTGACTTCATCTCCACGACTAATTCTCCACTAGCGGAATCCATTGGATTTAGCATAAATTCCGAGTCTCTCTTGGTCTTTCGCCCGATTTACTGCTGATACACTGGATACCACGGACTTGACAAACTCGGTCGAGTCGGGTCGACTGGGCATCCACCATATTTCCCTGCGTCAACTTGAATCCTTTTGCTGTCTGCTCAACTCCAGTGCTGGATATATGTGTCCAATATATTCAAAAGACACGCGACGAGCAAGCCAACTCATGAAGTTTTGGCATGGGAATCCGGATGTTCCGACAGTGAACTTCTGACATTTCCGGCCCCCGGCTTGGCCGGTTGATGTCCACGACACTGTATTACATAAACTAGCAGGGAGTGGCCTTACGGATTACTTTCTGGAATGAAGTCTCTACTGCTTATCCTGTTTTACGCAGCTGCCCGCGTAGGATGCACGACAGATACTGTGGTGATTTCAACGACATCTGGCCAGTTACATGGCACGCTGGATGACTGTGGTCTGTAGATGCTATCATCTTATGGTTAGGATTCGCTGATACACTCACAGTAATGTCCTTCAAAGGAGTCGTGAGCAGAGCCTTTTGCGCATTCTCAAAGTGCTGAAGTATGTTTAGCGCTTTGCTCATGCTCCGACTGGACCGCTTCGCTGGGAACCGCCGGTGCCGTTCGTCTCCGCACAGGCCCAAAACGCCACGGCTCTTGGTCCATCTTGTCTGCCACAATTCTCATTCGTTGGGAATGAATTTTCACGGTTCCTATATAACAATCCCCCTCCTCCTTCCGAAAGCGAAGATTGTCTATTTTTGTGCGCCATTTATACCTTTCGACACTATTTTTGAACTGTGAAAATACATCGACAGGAATGTATGGGCCCCTGCCCAAAATACCACGGAGAAAAAGCCTGTTGTGTTCTGGATCCATGGCGGGTTTGTTGGGCTCTATCTTCTGATGAATTTTCAACGCATGACAACAACTTCCCAAGGGGTTTGTCTTTTGGCTCGGCGTCTCTTCCTGTCTACGATGGGACGTCTCTGGCCTCGAATCAAGGCATTGTCGTCGTTACCATCAATTACAGGACGAACATATTTGGATTTCCCTCATCTGAGGATATTCCTATGACTCAAAATAACCTTGGTTTTCTTGACCAAGAATTGGCTCTGGAGTGGGTCCAGTTGAATATCGCCCAGTTTGGGGGAGATCCGGATAAAGTCACGCTGATGGTTCGTGATGTCCTTTATGTTCTGCGACAGTATGCTTCAGTGCTTTCCAGGGTCAATCTGCTGGCTCTTGGTCAGTGGGACAAGTGATTGTCCGGGATAGGGTCAATCTGCCCTTCCGAGCCGCTGTGATGCTATCTGGAGCCATGGTAGCGTCAGTTCCGGTTCCCGACTTTTCTTCATTCAACAATTTCGCTGCGAAATTCGGATGCTCGCAGGCCCCGGGACTGGCTAGATTGCAGTGCTTGAAACAGGTCCCTGCCTCGCTCATCCAGAACTTTACGAATGGACCGCTTAGTGGATCCTTTGGCGCTGTCGTGGACAAGTGAGTCCGGCCACCCGAAGACGTGCCAGGGAGGTTCCTGACAATGGCCTAGCGTCATGCAATTTACTAATCCACTTGAACGACTTCGCTCCAAGCCCACAGTTCCCCTAATAATAGGTGATACGGAGGACGACGGAAGTGTAGTTGCATTGGGAGTGACGGACATCCAGACGTTCCTCAATCTCTGGTTTTACGAGAGTTCTATCTCGCCCGATTTCGTGCGCTCCCTGTACCCGGGCTTGAAGGATAGTCAAGTCATTTCAAATTCACTTCGGGATCTGATATTCAGATGGTAGGAGCTAGAATCTGCACCCGGAGGTTCACTGCTGACATTCATTCACGATGATCCAACAGTCCAGCGCAGCTATACAGTGAGGCCGTGGTCGCATCTGGGACCAGCAGTGTTTTCCGCTATACATATGGTATGTTCATCCCATGACTCGAGTCTACAGGTTTCACTTAGTATACTTAGGCCCGGTCTTCGCCGATCTTCAAAAATACCCAGGAGCAGGAGCATGGCATACTTCCGAGCGTACGTCAAGTACCGCGCGTTGAGAACGATTCGACCTTGACTAAACTCCGCGACGTAGTCGGACCGCTGTTTGGGACTTTCAACCGATCCACCGCCACCCCCGCAGAAGCTACTTGGTCGAGCACCTTCCAAACTGCGATTGCTAATTTCATCAAGGATCCAAATGCACCCCCAGCAGTAAACTGGCCGGAATACATCCCTGGCCCTACAACAAAGACCCTGGCCAAGCTTGCGTATGATGGCAATGTTGACCCGCACAACTTTGTTGAGAATGTTCAAAGCGACTCTGTGGTGCGTATCAATTTTTGGTTATTCCGGTTTATCTTCCTGCGTGCTAATAAGGCGTACGTTAAAGGACGGACCTTGCGATGCACTTTGGAACAATCTTGGCTTCGCGTTCTGAGAATTATGGATTTCCAAGGGGTTTTTTGCCCCAAGGAAATGGGAATCAATATGTACAATGGAATTCATCAACACGTTAGGTTACTGTCTGCTTTTTTACTTGTTTTGGAGAGCGACACATACGCGTTCCCGGTACGTTTCAGCCTGGTTGGCCAAATTGTGCTGGATTGTGCCAAAAATAATTTCGAAAGTTGAACGTGAATTCGTTGATACACCAATCTCCGCGCCCTACGGGTAGGTAGCTTTGATGAGGTCTGCGGCTCTTTCGGCAACAATATAGACTGGAACTTGAGTGTGTGCAGACGGCACAATAGGCTATTTGACGTCAAGAATGGCTAGAATAAAGAACACGAGATACTCACCAATATAGACGCGTCGACGATTCGCAGCCCCGAGATTCCCTTCGCAAGCAAGTCAGGATCGACCACACCATATGTGGCGCTCTTTGGCGACATGCTGGCGGTACCGACTGGATGGAAAACTGTCCCCGAATTATTCTTAATGTACGTCTTCAGCTTGGCGGCGTCGGTGGCCGCAGCGAGGTCGTCGAACTCCCGGATCACGTAGCCATCCCAGCTTTTCGCTTGCAGGAATTTCTGTGCCGCCTTCACTGCTTCAGTCATAACAAACACGTCGAAGTCGGTCCCGAGCAGGTTCGGATTGATATTGGGTTGATCAAATGGATTTGCCGTGTTAAGAGTAAGCGCACCACCTAAGTTCAATTAGTAAAATTCCAGAATTGGGTTGAACGCACCTACGCGAGGACGGGGCTGTCACCGCAGTCACAATTGTCATAAAATTTCCTGCTGCAGGCATAGGATCGAAGCGAACCCATCCATTCTGTCTCCATGCGTCAATTGGACCGATTGTAGAATATGTTTGACACCAACAGCAAACAGGAGCTCATAATGAGCCGTGTTCGGTCCCGCAGCCGGATCCACAACGGAGAATGAACCGTCCGGCACGCGAGACCAAACCAAATGCGCTAACGGCGAATCGACGAGGAGCCCCGTTTGCGTCGCCTCCCAAAACGCGACGTCCGCTGCCGCCAGCGTAGCATTCCGGGTGATACTATCGAACGTCCCCGTCGAGTTGACAAACCACGTATTTATCAGCAGCGGGTGGTCGCTCAAGTTGCGCCCGACGGATGGGTTGTTCACGATGCTCTTGATCCCGAGCGCCGCTAGATCTTTTACAGCACCGATACCAGACAACAACAAGATCTGCGGGGTACCAATGGCGCCTGCGGAGAGAACGACCTCTTTAGATGCTGTGACTTTTGTCCGGGGGCCTGTAGTTATTTCAACAAAGAAGTATAGACAAGGGTAGAACTCCTCCACCTGTTTCCGTCTGTACAAATTCAACAGCCCGGAATGCAGGCTTTCGCTGATCAACACCAGTCTGAATGATTCTGGTGACGTGCGCGTTGACAAGCACATGAAGGTTCGGTCTGGACATGAAATTGGGACCGAGATACGACGTAGCTGCACTACTTCGCTGACCGCCGTTGATAGTCGATTGCAACCAGCCTCGATACGCATAAGTCAGAGAAGCTCGTACTGATAATAAACAGAGAAGCATCTCACCAACCCCAAGGGGTCGCCCCGAGTTCATATCGAGGTTAAACGGAAACTCCTTCGCCTTCTCCTTCGTCGTTTCGATGATCCGAGCATCAAACGGATGGCTGAACCCCGGCAGACTGACTGAGTTTATTCCCGTTAGACTGTGAACCGCAGGATTGAACTGGCCAGTGGTATTGTGGTGGTCCGCTGGTGCGGTCCATTTTTCGTTCTGTTGGAGAAACAGATGTTCATCTCAAGAGCACTTTTTCAACGTGGTTTGTATCACCTTGCGGATATACTGCTGAATACTATCCCATGACCAGCCAGAATCGCCGCTGACTTTCGCATATCGATCCCATTCCTCGGCACTGCCGCGCGTGTACGCCATATAATCTAGACGCAGATTTGTATGAGATGGACACAACATATCGTGTTGTTAATCTACTCACTGACGGAGGTAGAGCCACCGAGCAAATGACCCCGTGCTATCGCGAATAGATATAATCGTCGTCCGTGTTCAAGACAGACGAAAATTGCATACGGTAATTGATACTACGACCATTAAGACCAGGCTGGGGTGCTGTTGTATAGTTCCAATCGTATGGCGTATTTGGCGAGAGCCCCGCGCAGAACATCGGGATGATGCTGTCGACGACACCGATATTTCTGGACACATGTCCCGTCAGCTGCTTTCGAGGGAGTTAGAAGGACATACGACGGGCCAGCCTCGAGGAGGAGAACGGAAATACGGGGGTCCTCGGTTAGGCGGTTCGCAAGGACGCTGCCAGCGGCTCCGGCTGAGAATTATATTTTAATGATGTCTATAAGGAATGGCGAAAAGGAAGGGCATACCACCAACTATCACGAAATCGAAATTCGTTCGAGGCAGCTCCGAAACTGCCTCATAAATTGCGGCAGTGCATATAACAGGGAAGAAGAAAGAGAAAAAGCTGGCACGGCTGGATGAATGCATCGCTAAGCAGACGACCTGCCCATTGCGTCTCGAGCCCTGTCGTATAAGAGGAAGAAAACATGCGGAGACCTCGAGGCACGCAAGCGCCGCAAGCAGCACAAGAAGCGGATCGTTCTGAATAGCAGGCTTCCTGACTTACTAGCGCCTATGAAAGCGACAGGTACCATGAACAGCGCGCTGCCAGATGGGAATCCCCCGGGCCGCGAACGACGAATCCATATCTCTAAGGAGTAGCAAGACGGCAGTCGCACAAATGTGCCATGGAATCCATCTACAACTTGAATTCTGAATTTTAAGCATCCAGCTCCAGCTCGTCGTTCGGGGTAGGCTTCCGCAGCATCAACACCAACGGGACTGAGGAGGAAAACACCACATGTCCATTCAAGGCACAGGGTTTGTCGGAGATGAAGTGCTTTCAGAATCAAGGCCCACATGCCACATCTCCAATTCTATACCATACAAGGTGTCAAGTAATCATTAGCGTCTAAGCATCAGACGCCAAAGTGCACGAGAAGCGCGGAGCAACAGATTTCTGGGAGAGTAGAGGCCATTTTGAGTGAACGCACTGCATTGAGCAGTCCAATCGATGGTCATTAATGCCTCTGTATTTCCCCCAAAACACCTCAACTAAGCTCCATGTGTCGAATTCACTGAGCAATCCATGCCAAACCGTGTGCTGACGTGCATTGTACAGGATCTGGAATTGCCGATATCCTCCAAGCTCGTCCCTACTTCGCCTTCTTGGGAGGGACATACGTCTTCGCCTTCTCAATGACGGGAATGGGAGGAAAGATGCCCTCGAAGATCGGCTGGTGGAGAACAGTCTCGGCGTGGCGAATGAGATGCGGGAGCTTCGCGCGCTGCGGCATGTCGATGTTGACCACGCACGCGCGCAGGACCAGCGTCGCGACAAAGATGTCGGCAAGAGTGATGCGTTCGCCCACCAGAAATGTGCGCGTCGCGAGGTGGCTGTTGATCGTGTTGAGACCGTGCAGCTGGCCCTCGACGAAGGTCGAGTGCATCTGAACGGCATTAGCTGGGTCGCAAAGAAGAGATGTATTGAGACTGACAGATTTGCTGTAAGGACCGATATCACCGTCGACTATCTGGTCGATGTTCTCGGTACTTTCATTCACCTCTTCGATCAGGTGCACCCATTGGTCGACGAGGGCGGCCTCTTTTGCGTCCTCCCCGAGAAGACCCGACGCTGGTGCCAGTCCCGCGACTAATAATGTATATTGGGCACAACTTCCAATTCAACGTCAAGCGCCACCTACTATAGCGCGCGATAGGCGCCGACTCGAAGAGCCTGAACCCATTTGTTCCCTCCCAGGCAGGGATTTTGGAGTGCGGAAACTTGCTGACGAACTCCTCCTTATAGTTGTCCTCGAAATGTACGTAGGACGCAGGGAACCCGATTTTTATGCCCCCGAAGGCAGCGGTGGCTCGAATCTGACGGTAAACACGATCAGGACGTCCATAGCATAGAAGACCATGGGTTTCGAAAACAGACGATTCTACCAACGAATTGACCTGGGACAGTCCACAAAGTTCCGGCAACTGTATCAGACTCAGACATGGCTAGTGGAAGGAGGCGCTAAGCTCAGTGACCGTGAGGCTGAGAGGCGTGTCAGACAATGGCTCGAACTGGACATGCTTGACAGGAGATGACGGCGCGCTTGGTGCTATTTGGCGGCAGCATTGTGTGGTCAAAGCCTGAGAAAGAAACTTGAAAAACGCAGTCTTTTGGTGCAATAAAAAATATTTTGAGAGTACTGGGTAGTGTTGTGTTCATAAAATCACAGGGGCAATAAAGTATATCTAGGCAATGGGTAGTCGCACCGAGTATGTCGTGGACCTACAAAGGTCAAAGCGAAAACACATCATCCGTCACTGACTCGTCGGTCAGGCACAGCAAACCGATATCCTTCACGATGCGAGACACAAAGTCTTCCGGCGGCTCCACGCGTGAAACTAATGAATTCGAAACATCGACGAGCATCACGTCCTAGAAGACTTATCAGCATCTACGGTAAGACCCTCAAGCGGACTCGACGAACCTCCATCTCCCGCTCGTACTGTGCTGCCTCCAGATCGGCGTCTGCGGAACCCATCAGCGGACGTCGAGAAGCGGGTGGGTGCCACCTACATGAAATAACGATCACATCTTTGGTCCCTTTGTGGCGCATCGGCGCCCCGACAGCAACGCGCACCATCGGCTGGAACACACCCCCAAGCCACTCGCGGAGCTGCGCGAACGCGAGCCGCGGCAAATCGGGGGCGGACGTGCAGGTGTACAGGCCCCCGACGTACACGAGGAAGGCCGCCGCGCGGACCTGCGCGTCGAGGCCGCCTGCAGGGAACGAGCCTGTGCACATGTCGAGGATCGTCGCAAGCGTCCGCGGGGAGCTCAGGCTCGCCAACACAACCTGGAAAACGTTGTGAGAAGCAGCCGGGAAGTGGCCAAAAATGACAAACCTCTTTACGCTTCACACTTAGGGTGTACCCCGAGTCCTGGATGAGCTCCAGCAGGACAGCCTGGAGGACGAGCTCGCCGAGGCTCTGAAGCGAGCCGTCCGACGCGCATTTCGCCCACGCCGCCTCGGGGAGAGTGAGCGGCTTGAGGTCGTCTCGCGCCTGGATGTGGTTACGGATGGCCAGCGTCAGCTGGCTACGAGAGGTGTCTGGGCCCGCCCTTCCGCGTTCTGGATGACGGGAAAAGTCAATCGGGGTAACCAGAAGGACAAAGATACTCACTGACGCAATTGCCCCCGGCAATCTTGCGCCTTTAGTGGTATCGTCAGACGACGGAAAGAGCAGATTAGAAATACGGACGCACCCGAACGGACGCAGTGGCTTGCGGTCCTTCGATACATCTGTCATGTGATAGAAGGGAGGAGGTCCTGCTGCGCTCTCTGTCCTTTGCTTCAGATTCGCCAGGATGGCAACCACGGGCCATGGTGGTGGTACTGAGGTAGACAGCGCAGAAATCCTACCGATTGTGCGCAAGTGAGCCGGCAGTGAGAGCATGTAGATAATGACTCTCACTCAGTCGCACTGTCTAGTAGAGAGATGTCGTGGGTGGAAACCATCCAAACAGCATCGAACGCGTCCGCAAAAAGATCCTGCAGCCACACCAAGACGGCTTCGTGGGCGCTCGCTTGGTAGAGCCATCCGACAAAAACGCATGCCCAGAAGCTGTCAGGACGCTTTCTAGGGAGCAAACCTGCAACCTGAAGCCGGTCCGCAATATAAACGAGTAGGGCATTCATGGATATCGTCCAGATGATTGACTGTAAAATGCGGTCAGAAAAGAGCGGCGAGAGCAACACCATGCCACGAACTAAGAAAGCTTCGCTGTCCATGCTGATCTCCGCTCTATCTCGCAGCCCAGCCATGATAGCGAGTAGTATCTGAGCCCTTCCCAGCTCCCGCAGTCGCTCATAGGTGCGGAAGTGTATGTTTTTAGATTGGACACAAGAGACGAAGGTTTTAAAGAAGTCAGCGACCGGCGGCGGAAGAGGCTCGGAGTCGCAACCGCTGGATGCGACGAGAGCGCTCGTGAAACGGGAGGCGATCTGCGTAGTTGGCGAGGCCGTGGTGGTCATGGTTAGAGCTAGAGAGACCCTTCACGCTGTGGTATGAACGTGTGCTGTGGTCAGCCTCCCGCCCGTATGCTTGCTGCCATGAGCTCGGAGACTGAGGGGGTGGTTATACGCATGTTCTTAATGTCCTCCTGTTTGAAGTCGATTTTCCAGCAGCAGAGTCCTGAGACATGAGATATCATCATCTAAGTATTCCAATGGCGTGTTTCGGGACGATTTATGCTGATTCTTTGCCTGGATGCAGCGCCGACACAAGGGCCGAGAACACGATGCGGAACGTCAAGAGGCGCTCGATCTTCATGGAATAATTCCCACGACCCTCCCCTCCCCCAAAAAAGGCAGGTATGTGTCAGCGGCATCAATTCGGCCATCACCACTGACAAGCACTTCCAGTTAACTGCAGCATTTTTGAGCACTCATTGGGTGTACAATGTGGATGCCTAGCACATATGTTTTGGGCAACACACTGCTCAACAAGGTACTGGCAAAATGAGAGGGAAGTCGCTTCATCAGTGGCTGTGCAGCGCCACCTCACGTGGCCACATCAAATTCCGCGATCACTCACCTCTTGCGGAACGTGGCAGACGGAAGGAGGTAGTAATTGTTTCAAGCTCAGCCCACGCGTTGGATATGGCTATCCGTGGAGCTAGCCAGCTGCCTGTGGCCCAGACAGTAGTCGCCTAGACAGAGTGCACTGGAAGCGCGGACTCGGAGCTACTCAGAGCAAAGTTATGACGATGTCTGCCTACAGCCTCTGTACCAAACAAAGATCTTACTATTACACAGCCACCACACCGTTCGACTCCTGATGATCATCAAGGAAGTTCCGCGAAGCCTTCGAGCTGTCAACACGCTAGCCGCGCCGCCACGACTGGCCCGACGCCCGGTGCAGGTCCCGCTCATCTCGTCGAACTCAAAGGTGTTTTTTGGCCTTCTAACTTTGCGTCGCGGACTCTCGCTTTGTTTCGGAAACGCCGCGGCGGGCGAGGAGTATCTCGCTTTCAACGTCGGGTTTACTTCCATTTCTATCCGATTGGAGCAAATTTGATGCGACATCTCGACTCCCGGGCCGTCGCGAGGCGCGACCTGTCCTTCTCGATCACGCTCGGAAGATCTTCGCCATGCATCGTTGGGCCCGTGTGAGCCGCCGCATCTGAGTCCTGCTTGCTGTGATCATATTCTCTTCATGGCCACCGATACCATGACTGCCCCCGTGATCGATCTTCATAAGTCACATCGTAACAGAGGTATCGAAATAGATGAGCAGTCCCATCCCGCACCTATATAGCCCCGCTCGTGCGGCTCGCACAAGTATCAAATCTCTCTCAAAATGCGCTCGTTTCACAACTTATGTGCAGCAACAATCTTCGCAGCCGTGCCTCTCACCATGGGGCAGGCCACTCCCATTGTCGACCTAGGCTATGCGAAATATCAGGGGATGGTTGACGCAGCTACCAACATAACCAACTTCCTGGGTATCCGATACGCTGCAGCCCCCGTAGGTCGGTGGTCTCACTATTGCCTTCTGCGTTGACGCGACCTCAAACTTCATTTATAGGCGATCTCCGATTTCGGGCCCCGCAGCCTCCCGCCAACGTGACGGGCGTGCAACAAGCGACGGTGCAGCCAAACCAGTGCTTCCAATCCTCGGCTGGGGTGTCTCCGACTAACCCGCTGGAAGCGCGTACGGCTGAGGTTATATCGACGGAAGACTGCCTGTTCTTGAAGTCTGCATTGTCGTTTAAAATCCAGATGACGTCCCACTGACTATCATGGATACTAGTGTATACTTCCCGAGCGACGCAGAGGGTACACCGGTGGAGAAGTTGCCTACACTCGTCTGGATTCACGGCGGAGGGTGCGTTTCCTCTTCAAGCTGGCCTGTTAAAGATTTAAACTTGGTATTGGAACAGATATCTCGCCGGCCAAGCAAGCGCGTACAACGGAGAGGATCTTATCCGCCAAAGCAACAGAGGTATTGTTGTGGTCATAATTCAATACCGGTTGGGTGTCTTCGGTGAGTTTCTCGATCTGGGTGGATATCACTTATGGCGGGTGTTTAACAAAGATTTCCGCAGGTTTCCTTCCCGGTGCAGAGGTGAAGAAAAACGGAGCATTGAATGCTGGGCTGCGTACGACTCTTCGCATCTATCTTGGCATCTGCTGATGTTCGTCTGTCCTCCAGTTGACCAAGACTTTGCGTTACGCTGGGTGAACCGACATGTGCGAACATTCAATTCACAGTGCTTTATCTCCCAGTCGAATTTACTGTCTGCCAGATCTCGAAGTTCGGTGGTGATCCTTTGAAGGTCACTATATGGGGGGAATCTGCCGGTAATTAAATTGAAACATTCGACTATAACAATTAGATATATCAATCTCCAGGGGCTGGCTCCGTATTACAGCATGTCGTGGCCAACGGCGGGAAAACAAAACCCCAGCTGTTCCGGGGTGCTATAACGAGTTCGACCTTCTTGCCTTCGCAATACAAATACAACGACCGAGTTCCTGAAGTGCGTGAGGCCTCCTTCTCATCAAGCACTTTTCTAAACTGTTGCCAGTTGCTTTACAGCGAGGTTGCGGCTCGGGCAAAGTACGTGGTTTTCTGTCCTTACTTTTCTCGAGCTCATACCGGAATAGTTGCACTTCAGCCGCAGATTCGATGGCTTGCTTGCGAGCGGCGGATGCGAACACCTTGCAAACAGCCAATACTCAAATCAACAGCGGCGGTTTTTTCGGCACCTTCCTATTCGTCCCGGTTGTCGACGGCACCTTCATTACACAGAGACCGACAGTGTCTCTTATGCAACGTAAAGTCAACGGGGTTCGTTTTTCTGCTAGCGTTCATATGCCAAAGCATGATTCCTTCGAGTCTAGAAAGCCCTACTCTCTATAACAAATACGTTCGAAGGGGACGATTTTGTGAACCAAGGCACTGCTGCAACGGCGAATGCGACACACTATGCTTTGGACCTGTTCCCTGACTTTGGTCCGAAGGAGGCCGACGCGGTCGGCGCATTGTACGCTGGCTTGGGAACGCCGCTTTTCCAAGAAAACGCTATCCAGGGAGAGTGTACGGCAAATTCCCTGCATCTATCTTTGGGTATCCGTGGCTGATGTCGGCGTAGCGATTTTCATCTGCCCCACGTACTTCATGCTCAGTGCATTCAATGGCTGTTCTTTCAAAGTTCGCCGCATCCTTCCAACTCCCCGAATAACTGACGATCGTGCGTGTTGCAGGCCGAGTTCGCGATCCCACCAGGACTACACGCGAATGACGTCGCGTACTATTTCCCTTCGCTGACGGCACCGCCGTTCAACAACGCGAATTTCATCAATGCATTCGCACAGATCTTCACCTCCTTTGCTATTTCGCTCGATCCCAACATGAAAGTCAGCGCAACCATCACACCCCATTGGAATAAATGGAATGTGAAGCAGACCGAGATGCTGTTCAACGAGACGGCGGGAGTGCCCGTTGTTCAACCTGTGACGACGTCCGACGCGCTGCTCAATCGCTGTCAGTGAGTACATCTGTTCACATTCTATTTCCCCCTTTCTGATTATTGTTTCAGATTCTGGGATAGCGTCGGCAGCCTCACTGCTCAATGACGATCCCTTCAAATGTCTTACCTGGTGTGAAATTATCGTAGCTCTCAGGAAAATGAATCATACCAAGAAAGCCATCATTTTATGAATCATGTCAGAATTCAGGGTTGTGCGCTTGAACGTTTTCTATAAACTTGACATAAAGCAGGTAAGGCCGACAAGCGGCAAGGCCCTCTACCCATTGTAAAAAAATGTTCATGTCGACCAGCTCGCAGGAATACCAGTTAGATTCAAGAGAAATGGGCAGCCCAACGTTCGTCCGGCCGACGCTCGCGCGTGCTCGCATTGGGCCGCAGTGCCTCTCGCAAAGTGAAAATCTAAAGGTCCCCATATTTGTCCTAACACTTTAGACTTGGCAGTTCTCATGAATAAAAGGGCGGCCCCAAACTCGTCCGGCCAACGCTCGGGCGTTGACCGGCTCGCATTGGGCCTCAGTTTGGTACCAAAATCAGCGTATTTATTTGCCCAAGTACCTACTCGGTGAGTCAGTGTGGATGAATTGGGATTGTAATTGGCACCACAGCAAGCTACGTGTACTCGGAGTAGTTGGATTGTCGGAGTCGGAGGCTCTGGCGGAAACTGGGAAGGGGCTCGTAAGCTGGCTTATGAGATGATCTGCGGCATCGACGGCACCGCGTTCGGCCGACCCAGAAGCCGAAGCTTTTGGCGGGGAGAATATGTGCTTACAAAAGGTGATGACGAAACCGTGATTTACGGCAGTGAAATTAGGGCGCTGATAAAACCCTTAGA
This sequence comes from Mycena sp. CBHHK59/15, assembly GCA_029204085.1. Classification (NCBI taxonomy): domain Eukaryota; kingdom Fungi; phylum Basidiomycota; class Agaricomycetes; order Agaricales; family Mycenaceae; genus Mycena; species Mycena sp. CBHHK59/15. The sequence continues at coordinate 182,456 of JARGXW010000101.1, read as the reverse complement.
GGGAATTTGAACATTTGAACATTTGAACCACCAAGGGCCTGAAAAGAGGGCCGGTGCCGGCCAAAAATTTGAGATTTTGGGTTGGAAACCTAGGTTCTGGTCGGCCAAAAATTGGCTCCAGGCGCCCAAAATCCTAGGTCCGGTTCGGCCAAAAAGATGGTAATTTAGGCCGGTCTGGTCAGAACTTTGGGGGTGAAGACGTGTTTAATTGGGCTCCTTTGGTGCGAAAAGCACCCCAGTTACTCAAATCAGTCGCCAATGATGCAAAAACAGGGCTGGGGCGCCATTTGGGGGTCATGGGAACACAAAATTACCCCTTTTGGAGCCCTCGGCTAGGTCCGTGTTGGCCAAAGATCGCCAAAATTTCGACGAAATCTGTCGGCCAAAAATTGGGGGATTCGAGATTTTCGGGACCTGGCCTCCAAAGGGATAATCAAGGGTCCTGGCCTGAACCAACCAACCGCCTTGTGACCAGTACCATTAGCCGACGGACCAGGATATGTCATCAGTCTGCAAGATGCCGACTGCGGTGGATTGCTGATTCAACAGCCGTGTTACGTTGGTGCGGCTGCGACAGCTTATAAACAAGCAAAGTCTTATGCAGTACGCCGCAGCGCGCTTCTCAAGACACGACTGAGTCTTTCCAGAATGCTTCTGGGACACAAGTTATGCAGCGGGGCACTACTCCTCATCCTGACGCGCTTCACGGGCGCCCAGGTCTCATCCACCACCATCGATTTGGGCTACGCGCAATACCAAGGAACGGTCGACACAACGACGAACGTAACGACCTTCCTCGGAATTCGATACGCTGCATCACCCATAGGTCGGCAAATTCGATACTGTGTCCAGGGTTGGCAAAAATCTCACGTCGCGTACAGGTGATTTGCGCTTCCGTGCTCCCCAGCCTCCTGCAAACGTCACTGGTGTGCAGCTTGCGACGTCCCAACCCAACCAATGCTTCCAAGCTGGGTTCGGAACGGCTCCAACCACCCCATTCAGAACTCGTGCAGAGCAGATCATATCTACGGAGGACTGCCTATTTCTCAAGTGTGTATTCCTACTTTATATTTCCGCAACCGCGTGCCAAACAGGGTATCCCTTCAGCGTATATTTCCCGAGCAACGCAGACGGCACACCGGTCGGCAAACTACCCACGATCGTGTGGATTCATGGAGGAGGGCAAGTCATCTTCATTTGTATTTCCCCATACATACGGCCATCTAATTTATTAGGAAGATATCTCGAAGGAGCAGCTAGCATGTATGAAGGAACAGATCTCATAAGCCAGAGCAACAGGGGGATCGTCGTGGTTACTATACAATACCGCCTGGGTGTCTTCGGTGAGCATTTCATGAGTTGGATGTTGGTATTAAATGTATATCTGACAATGTTGCAGGTTTCCTTCCAGGTACCGAGGTGAAGAAAAACGGAGCATTAAATGCGGGACTGCGTAAGTCCCTTGGCATTTTGCTGTAGCGTCCCTAACGCGAAAGTCTCCTCAGTCGATCAGGACTTCGCTTTACGATGGGTGAATAAACATGTGCGTGCTCAAATCCGCAGTATCCAGTCCCGCTGACTTTGAACCTAGATTTCGAAGTTCGGAGGAGATCCTACGAAAGTCACTATATGGGGCGAATCCGCAGGTACCCTCAAGGCTACGCATGTCGAACAACATTGCTAATCGTTACGGGATCAGGCGCGGGATCTGTCCTTCAGCAGGTTGTCGCTAACAATGGCCAAACCGAACCCCAGCTGTTCAGAGGCATGATCACGAGCTCTACTTTCTTGCCCTCACAGTACAAATACAACGATCGGATTCCCGAGGTGAGTAGACCGTCTTGACCTGTGAAACTTCCTTAACTCGTTTCAGCTGCTATACAGTGAAGTAGTGGCTCAGACAAAGTACATATTCAAACCAGTTTCATAAAAGCCTTTCTGACACACTGTAGTTGCACTGTAGCCGTGGATTCGCTGGCTTGCTTGCGCACGGCAGATGCAGACACTTTGGAAGCAGCGAACGTAAATATTAATGCTGCAGGGTTTTACGGAACGTGGGCGGTGGTTCCTGTTGTGGACGGCTCGTTTATCACGCAGCCACCTCTTCAGTCTCTGTTGGAAGGAAAGGTCAACGGAGTTCGTTTTTTTTCTCGTCCTTTCTTCGCCCCCTACTTGGTGATTGATTATCTTTCCCCATGTGCAGAAGGTCCTCCTCTCGGTAACAAATGCATTCGAAGGTACCATATTCGTGAATCAAAGTACTGAAGCAACGGCCAACGCTACGCAATACGCATTGGACTTATTCCCCAACTTCGGTCCCACGCAAGCGCAGAAGGTGGGTGCTCTGTACGCAGGGTTGGGCACGCCCTTGTTCCAGGAAAACGCCATCCAAGGGGAATGTGCGTTCACTAGCCGTTCTGCTCAATTCCTTCCAAAAATCCATTCATAATTTGCCAGCAATTTTCATCTGCCCCACGTACGCTATGTTGCATGCCTTCCGCGGGCGCTCTTTCAAGGTTTGCTTTGGGCCAAACATGCTGACTCACACGATGACCGATATCTGATAGGGCGAATTTGCCATCCCTCCTGGAACACACGGACTCGATGGCCTCTATTACTTCCCTTCAGCGTCGGTCTACTTTCCCACGGTATCAATATTCAACAACACGGCCTTCATCAACGCATTTGCGCAATCATTCACGTCGTTTGCTATCTCGCTCGATCCAAACGTCAAGATTAACACCACGATCACACCGAAGTGGAATATGTGGGATATCGGGCAGACAGAGATGCTGTTCAATAAAACGGACTCGGATGCACCCGTGGTGCACTCGGTGAAAACGTCAGACGCCCTACTGAAGCGCTGCCAGTGCGTATATCCCTTTTCGCTCATTATCTTGCTTTTTTGACATTATATTCCAGGTTTTGGGACAGTGTTGGCGGCCTTACTGGTCAGTGAAAGCGAGAAAAAAAGCTGTCTTCGGTTTGCAAATTTGAGGTTGGGGCGATAAATGAAACCTCGAGTATTCCCAATCCTTGCACCGTGCACCTCCTTGGGCTTATTACTAAAATCTTCCGTCGTCTTATTTTTGTCCAAATGAAAACACCAACTTGACATAGACTCGGAAAATGTGCAATTAGAAATTTACAAGACTGACGAAGAGGCTGAACATTTTATGTAAAATGGAAAGAATACTGATTTACCTATGGATCTGAATGGAATCCGACCGCAAAAAACCCAATTGTGTGGACAGTGTTTGAGAGATGCTTGGAGAACAACAAGCACGGCTCCCAGTGTCGCACGCGGTGTTGCTACTATGGTGGTCTCCGTCACATAGCCAACATACAATTTGCAACGGGCTGGGCTCGAACACAAGATATATCGTGTCTCGTACGCGCCTGAGGAATCGCCCACTATTCCACTTGAGCCAAGGTGGGGGTAAGGGCACAATTTAAAATATTCAGCACAATTTAGTCTGGGCCAGTCTACCGCACGGCTTCCTGGCTGTCAACCCCCTCAAGCCGCCACGCACATCATATCTGTCGCAGAACTTCAGGTAGTGACAGTCTGTGCATTGTCGCTCGCACGACACATAAGTGAAGCACAGTGACACGTCAAGTTTTGCCTTGCGTGAGTAAGGGGAAACACCAGCCTTATACACTCAATTTGACACCGTCGCCGCGGCCCTGCAAACTTCGAAGCCTCTAGACCAAAGCGAGAGATCCACGCCCGTAAATGGAACATTTATTGCGCCAAGAAATGTGCAGCAGTTACGGAAATGAAAGATGAGCTCTGAGGTGAAAATCAGGCATGCCACGGAAGTATGCGCATCGAAGCAAGTAATTCGCAGCCGCCAAGCAGACGAACTTGAGAATCTCAATGGAGATAGCAACGGCTGGGCTCACTCTGGTTCGTCCCGTGACCGTGGCTCAGCTTGAACGGCGACAGTCTCTTCTAGCTAAGCTCTGGCCCAGCACTAGGTACATCAGTAAAACAGCACTTTGTCTTTGGCGTCTTTCCCAAGACGCGAAAGACGCGAAAGACAGATTTTTCGGCAAGACGCGCGTCTTTGGCAAAGCTTGCCCCGAATTCTTTGAAAGACGTCGGACATCTTTCCCAAGACTCCCAAGACACATTAAAAACGGACTGTAAGATGCTGTAAGACACCTCAAGCGGACCAAGCCGTTGGCAAAGACACGAAATACTTGAAATATGATGCATTAAATGTTGTTTACATAATGGGATAACTACACCGCTTGAAAGCAGGACCAGGCTGCACAGAAATCCCTCCACGCGAGGCCCCCGTCGCTGTCCCTCCACCGCAGGCGTGATTGGCGGCATCCCACGCGTCTCACCCACCTCCCACCGGTCAATGCGCCATCTGCCCAGTTGGAGTGCATGGATCTTGCGCCCACCGTCGACACGCTCGTCAGCGACGAGCGACGTTGTCAGCGCGCAGGTCCTCGAGCTGTGGGATGGCCGCTGCGAGTCGTGGACAGGGGGAGAGCGAGCGACAGCGCGAAGGAGTGTGGGTGAGGAGGGCTGATGTTCGTGTTCGTCCTCGTCCTCGTCGTGGAGATTGTACGCGCGGTCTGACTCACTGAGCTCGTCCGCCTCCGTCTCCCACCCCTGTGATGACAGCCTGCGGGTGTGGCAGGATTGGCGAAACGTGTTGATGCTCGGGTCAAGGTTGGAATACCACAATGGCTGGACGACGAGACATGGAAGGAAACCAGAGCGGGGATCACGATAGGCTTGGGAACTTGAAAAGCATTTGATTTGCTTGAAGAGGTGACGGGCTTGAGAAAGGCTTGGCGGGCTTGAGGAGGCTTGACCCGCTTGAGGAGGGCCTGGCAAGATTTGGTTTGCTTGAAGAGGGCTTGACGCGCTCGAGCGTTGACACGACTGGCAGCAGATCATGAGGATTTTGAGCAAACAAGGTCTTGAGGTGGAGTAGCGGTCAAACAAACTCTGGCACGACTTGACGCAGGACAGGGACAGAGGGATACATAGAGAGCGATGGAAGAGGGGATGGACCGATCTTATATCGGTCACGTGTGTCTGTTAATGACACATCCAAAGCGGTGCTAACGACAATTAGAATGCTGCGTGGAAGAGTCGATTCTGCAGCTCATAATCATTTGACAGGTGTCGACAGAGCTTGAAGATAGAAGAAGCGCTAGCACCAAAGAACGAAGTACAACACACCAGATGATTCGGAAGATCGCAGAAAATATTTGAAACTCCATTTCCGCTGCTCACAATAACCCCAGCTTCCTCTGCACCCACTTGACACGAAGATGCTCCAGCGTCATCGAATTGTATACTTCTGCCGCCACGGCATCTTGCTCGAAAAGGTCGATCAGAGTGAGGAGATCATCATCGTTCATCCACGACGTCTCTAGCTCCTGCGCTCGGGTGATCGCTTGAATGCGAAAATTCGGGGATGGGATAGCGACGGCATTGTGCTTGGGAAATCTCAGCGAGATCTCGGCATCTGACTTGGCCTCTGGGAATGTCACAACTAAGTTCAGATCGGCATCCAGATCCGACTATACTGTTGCTCACCCCAGGGCGTGTCGCCTTCGGTGCAGGAAGGGTCTGAGAACGGCGTTGTCTTCTCCATCCGCGACTCTACATTAATGAAATATCAGAGCATGCGAGGCAACATATCAGACGTTGATTACTCCTCTTGATTTTATCGGGAATAATATAGAGGGGATAGCCAAGACGCCGCGCCACGTCCTGGCTATACGGATCGAAGCCTTTGTTGGCGTGGAAATTTCGCACATTGTCGTATATTTCCATTGGCCAACTGGCGTGCGTTCCCAATACCGACACCTGGATGTCAGGAAATCCATTAGAGTCTGAGGCCAGCCGTTCCGTACCCGATGGGTTGTATGAAAAGAAAGCTGCACAGTCAGGCATGCGGAAAAGCCCGGAACCAATATCGTACAGATCCTGTATGGGACACAGAAATAGATATGCCCCATCTAGAACACTGGACCCCTGTAGCTTGAAAGTGATTGAGTATTCGATCCAACCCAAGTACCCTGATTTCGAGATCGATTTCAATGGATATAATAGACATTTTTCTAGCGGAACTTACGGGATGTCTCCAGGCCAGCATCCGCATCGACTTGATGCCAAATGTAGTTGGCCTGGGTGACCCAGGCACTTGTGCTACCACAACTTACGCTCAGTGTTGCACAGGCTTCCTCCAGATCGTCAGAAGAGACCTGGAAACTTTTAACCCAAGAAAGATGAGGTCAGAGGGTTGTTGTGAATGGAGGTTGGCTACCCGCACCGTGTCCAACCATCATCTACTATCGTTGGCTGGGTGTCGCTGAGTTCCCATCCAGCTGTGATAATCGAATCTATCGGTTCCTGACATAGATCGATCCCCAAGAATTCAACAACGCCGAGCGCCGCAGGAAGTTTTAATGAGGTGTAGGTCATCGAAGTCCACCCATGTGACGTGATAATACGCTGATACTCTTCGAAGGAAAGTGAGGCAAAGAGGACCCTTTCTTGTGACTTCCCGAACTTCAGAAGAGGAATGGGCCTGACATCGGGTCCTGGTGAAGAACGCCAGAAGTAGTTGCTCCTAGGAGAGAACTCGATAGTTATTTGACCTATAGACGGTCGAAACCAAAGAGTGTAAGGTATCTAGAGACATCTCCGTAAACTTTCGAAGTCGACAGTCACTCAACGTACCATCTTCTCCTCAAGAATCAGACTACGGCCGTAATCCTGGGCAGTGTAAGGATAAGGGTCGAATCATTGCCAGGATAATAATTACCAAGAGCTCGCCGGTTTCCTGCTCCCAGTAATCTGCAAAATCCTAGATTGGGAAGCTTTGAGCTGCGGAAAAAAGAACCCAATAAAAAATGATTCAGACTTTGAATTGGGCCGCCTGTGATAGTGAGACAAGACAAGGATCGGAAATAATGGGAGGTTAAATGCACCAAAATATACATAGTATAGGCCGCTGCAATTGGAGACTCTGCATTCCATTTTAGCAGCTCATCCAAGGGAACAAGATCTGTATGAACAGGATGAATTGAGAGCCTAGATCGGAAGGACGACATACTGTCGTCTACTATCAATGCGCGGAAATCACGAGATTGGGAAACCGCGTAGACTTGGAGAATATTAGGATGTCTGGATGTACATGTGAAATTTGTTAAGCGGTATCAACAATATGCGCACCGATATCCGGTGTACAGTTCCATTTGGCGCGTCCACTCCTGTATATTCAGACAGATGAGCTTCATGATCGTGAAGATGGCCAGGATAGCTGACAGATACTAAATCGCGTCCCTGGTACACAATCGCTGTTACGTTTGAATTCTCCTTGGATATTCGCGCCGAATAGACACGTCTCGAGCAACGGGACACCACTCCAGTTTCATTGTCAAGCCGGATCCGAAGATCCAAATATCCGGGGGGTATATTTCGGAAATCTATTGCATATAATGAGCTTGTGAATAGACGTCATCAATGAGGCGTACCAGATGGAGGAGGATTGTGGAATTTGTTGACGACAGTGCTTGTGAATTCTCCGCCTGAGACGATGAAGTCTCTTGCATGCGGAAAGAACGAAATCCTACGATGAGCTTAGCCAGATTAAGAGATAGTGCGCGGGGTAGCTCAGGCTTACTGCGATTCCATCTCGATCCCCTCGATGTATTGACTGTGGGCCATTGGGATGAGAGAGAGTCGAGAGGAGCTGGCGCCATTTTAAGCGCCAGCGGTCCTAAAAAAGATCGGAAAGCTGTTAGTTGCTATGTCTCAGGACGTCGTGGATAAAACGTGCATCACCGGCAGGGTTCCGCACGATGTTAGTGGCCGTAAGGATGAATTAGGCGAAGTTGGGGATACTGGCACTAAGTACCACCCAAGAGGTGAGTGATCTCTGGATCGCCCAATTTGATGTTGAATAAGCGAGATCAGTGATGTGTTGGCGGATCGCCCCGGAACCACAGCCACATCCTCTTTGAGAACAGCGCCGCCGACTGCTCAGCGCTCATCGCCCTCTCGTCGCCAAGATATCCCTCCAATCCTTCTTGTGACTCTATAATAATGGAATACCTGCTCTACTACTCACACTCTGTCTGACTCTAAGTGAAGACATCCTTATTCAATGAAGAGCTATCCTCAGGCTGCCGGCTGTCAACTGCGACGTGGCGCAATGGTTGAGCTGTTTTGACGACACGGGTACGGCTCGGGGTCACCGTAAGATCGTCCAGCCCGCGCTTCTGGCCTGTGGTTTCCCCATGGGAGTCGGGGACTGGCTGTGTCGTCTGTGCAGCCTGCGGAACACCCAACCGACATTCCTCATCGTGTGAGACCGAGATTGCGGAAGAAAGTACGGCTCGTGTGTGCGGGGGCATGGACAACTCCCATGTGGGATGTCTCTCTTGCAAATGCTGGCCCATGTTGTACTTCCAATGTGTTTCTGGGCAGAGACTGCATTTCAACGGAGTGTTTGTGCACGGTTTAGCCCCGCTGGACTTGAGGGCAGCCTTGACCTGGAATTGATACCACTCCGGGCACGACGAGATGGCTTTGCCACTGGCTATGCTGATGGTGCACGCTCCGTCTGACATTTCCTTTCCGCAAAATCCGCAAGGGTAGTTTTTTGCAACCTGTGAAGAAGTTTCAGGCTGCTGTTTATTTGTAAAATTGAGGCTTACCTCTCCCACAATATTGGCTTCCACCGCCCCTCGTTGAGAAAGCAGGATGTGCTTCCCCGTGTGATTCTGACGGTCCGAGCCAGCAATGTTCTTTTGGCAGATGCGGCACGGGTGCCGGCTGTCTTTGGCTGCAGGTGCTATTACAGAATTGAAGGAATGCGAAATTTTCTGTGTGGTTTGGCTTCCAGCTACAAATCAAATGAAAGATATAAGTTTTGAGGGCATATAAAGGGCAAAAACTTACCGTCTGTAATAGCAGCTTCGTACGGATATCTGCCCTCCTTGACAGCACCGTATACCGGGATCTTCAGCCGGACTTCCTCCTCCTGTACCCGTTGAAGGAGTGTATGACCTAGGGTTTCCAGCCACGTGTTAGTGAAGACCCATGTCTCCTCTGAATCTGTGTTTGCGCCGCGAGGGATATTCAAGATTTCTTCCAACGTAACCTGTTTCACATCTGAAGATGCCAAAGGCAATACAAGGCGTCCATCCACGGTTATGCTCAAATGACGCATACGAGCTGGTGCATCGGCTGTGCTCATTTGCTTGGATTTGGTTGACTCAAACACAACAAACTGTGCTATCCAGGCCCAGGAGATATTTATATTTCCAGAGGAGTCGGGGGACTTGTCGAATGGGACAAGGGATAATATCTGTCCTGATATTTCATACCGGGTGTCTGGGAGGGAAATTTCAGTGGTGGGTGCTGCCTCCAAATATGTTATGGGATGGGTGTTGACAATTTTGATGCCCGTGCACTGGAGAATAGCCAACGACACTTTAGTTTTGTTGAAACAGACCAAGGTTGCAAAGAGACCCTGGATTTTGAGCAAATGATCGTCAGCAGTAGATTTGGAATAAACTGTAGATGCCGTTCGATCCCAGCTGTCTCCGCCAATAGAATAGTATTGCACGCGGAGTAGCCAGTCATGACTCTTTCCATCGTTGATGTCGAATGTTGGATCAATGAACGTCCGGAGGACAGTTTTTTTATGAGCCTTTTTCCATCCATCTTCTGTCAGATTAATCCAAATGCTGTGACCCTCGGGGTCTGCGTCTGCGTCTAATTTGGCACGGGCAGCCTTCTCTTCCGCAAGGGCGACCTCGGCGTCAAAAGCTAGAATATCAGCAGGCTCAAGGCTATCATTGCTGGCCGAATTCAATGCTGGTTCGTTAGTGGATGCATCTACCAATGACCTATCAACCTCCTTAGAAAGGCCAGGGTATTTTCCACTGTTGGGTCTCATTAAATCAAACCCCTCCCGAGCGAAGCGGGCAGTGAAATTGATGTCACATCCGAATTTGGCGAGGATGCTTTTGGCGAGACCGACACCGGCAGTATCACATGCCCGAATATCACAGGACCCTGCGGTAATTTCGCCTTCCCATTGGCAAGGGGACAGGTGATCTATGTCATGGCTGCAGACAAGTCGAAGATGTCGGGCATGGCGCTCCAAATAGGGATATTTCTGGAAGATTTTGTCCATACGCAGTGCGGAGCAAAAGCGCTGGCGTAATTCGTCAACAGCATGATTAGTTGAGTGTCCCCCAATCATTCTGGACTGTCCAAAGAGTGTTTCTAAGAGGTCGTCTCCCAAAAGGCAAAGAAAGACTTTGAGCAACGGGTTTAACACCTTGGTGTGTGCGATCTTGAATATCATGTTTTTGACCATGCACTGGAGATCACCATAGAGTTGATGCGAGAAAAAGTCACCATCATGCTTCAGGAAAAGTGCGCAAGAAATGTGGGCAAATTTAACAAGCTGGATCATTTGTTCGGAGAGGGAAAGTGTCGGGTTGATGAATGGATCCACAAGGGCATTGAACATTTCCCCGAGGAGACATAAAGCACGGTGCGTGTTTTTCTCGGATGGGGTGAACTCGGAAGTATCAAGTTCGTGCAAGTCGGCTACGAGACATAGAAGCTTTACGGACCGCCCAACATCTTGGGGATCCTTTGGGTGTAAAAGAGCGTGTATACTCTCATCCGACCAATCATGGCCAGACAATTTTTCCAGCCATTGGGTGAGAAGAGTCTTGTTAATCACAACACCATTAACAAGAATGCCCTGGAGCGAGCAGAGCAGCGTGCATAGTCCTAGAATGTCGTTAGCAATGAGTCGTCATGCTCAACACATAGCCACATACATTTGAATAGATGTCTGTAATCAAAATCCATTGTGAGACCACTGTCACTAGTGTATAAATTCAGACCAGCCAGTTCCGAGAGGAATTCATACAGCGGGTCATTGGGCCCAAGCTTTTTATGCATACAAATCAGATATAGTGCAGCTCTCTGTCTGGAATCACTGTCGGATGCTATTGACTTCAGTGGGCCGTGTTTCGCTTCCCCGAAGGGAGATAGCTTCCAGGCCTGCACAAGTTTCTGTAAGAGCTGCGCGGACACTTGCCAGGAGCCTTTCTTGCAGGTAGGCATTAACAGCACCGGCTTCGCACTATAATCATCCGGTGCATGTCTGGAAAAGGTGGCCACACTAAATTCCTTCCCAACATGAATGTCCCCTGCCTGGATGGCTTTCACCGCTTCCTCAACACATGCTAGGTCACCACCCATTTTGAAGGTCTTGAGCTGTGATGTTGCATGCTCGCATAAACCAGCTATCTTGTCTGTCTCCTCCAAGTAACACAATCATCCGTCACCAGCAATTTCATCCTGGGACAGTGTGTGAAGGACGGGGCTGGAATCTCCCGTGTCAAGGTCACTAAACAAGATCTCGATGTTCTCGAGAATGTCAGAGACCTTAACCTCGCCAACAGTAATCCACAGATTCTGTTGGCAACGAGCTGCAGCGATGGTGAAGCGTGATGGGAGCATGATGGGGGCTTTGTTCAGTGCATAAAGAGCAGCACCTCCGCTGAGCTCGTACATGAGAATCGTGAGATCTCTGTCAAACTTGGTATAATTCTGAGCATGGTATTTTCTGTCAATAGCAAGCTGACTCTTTTCAGCTGTTTTGGCGGTACTCCAACCCTCTTTCTTGGCATTGGAAAGTAGCTGTGAAAGGCCTGGAACCTCATTCACAGACAAAAGATTAAGCAGTCGCTTATAATCCGTGAGATGTTTCCTAGCTAATTTCAATGATATCCAGTACTTGTTTTTCTAAAAAAAATAGTCGAACAGGATACATAGTATTGGTTGAAAAAGAATAACCTTGACCTGCTCTGCTTTTAGTTGTTGAGACAATGCTTTGAGCTTTGCCTCCCACTGGACATGATTCAATCGGTCAATTGATCTCTTGCGGAAGAACTGTTGAGACCAGTTTTCAACTATTTCTATGGAGGAATCTAAAGCTCGGCATTCGTCACAACAGCCACCTGGCGTCGATCCAAACCTGGAGCAGACTGGCAAGCGGACTCGGATAATGGAGGTGATAAAATCAGCGGACAGAAGGGTATAGCTGGGCTGGTGGCATGACGTGGGATCGTGTATAACGAATGGATAGGTTTTGAAGAGTGACCCGACATCCCATTTGTAGTTGTTGAAGTGGGTTTTGGTAGTGTTTGGTTCAGACGGGTCCGCCTTCCTTATTTGTACTCTGTCACATATTTAGTCATGGTGTGACAATGTGACAGGGCTTTTCGGCTTCCATCTGGTGCTATATCTGCCTTTTCGGCTTCCATCTGGTGATCTCATTACAACAGGTTACAGGCCCTGTCTCAGAGTCTTCTATACCTCATATCATCTTCCTCTGCCTCTTTTCTTTCAAAAATCTGTCTGTCTTTGGGTGGATTCATCCTTTACCTTCTGGATAACCTCCTCTTGCGCTTTTCTGTCACGTCACACATCACGCGTCACAGATCACATGTCCCCTCCCTACATCACCTCTGCTCTTACGTCTGTACTCACTGTCACTCTTGACTCATCCAACTGGGTGAAGTTTGGGAAGAATGTGAAAGTCTTGCTGGGACTAGATGTTCTTTGGGTCCAGGATGGCACTGGGCCTGGCACAGATGCAGACAACATCGTCCTTGATTGCATGCTTGTTCCGTACTTGTATGGAAAGGTCAGTGATGACTTTCAGCATCTAGTTGAAGACCAGGTCTCTGCTACTGAGGCTTGGAAAGCACTCAAGGGTCACTTCGAGAAGTTGAACATGACCAACCGTGTTGTTGCTCGTGCAGAGCTCAACGCCGTTCGGCATGATCCTTCTAAGGACATCACTGTCTATATCCGCGCTATGGCTGCTGCTGTATCGAGGCTCACTGCGATGGGTGTCGTTGTTGATGCAACTACCCATAAGGATCTCCTCCTTATCAACCTCGACTCATCCTTCAGTGCAGTTCACACCGTCCTCCTCGCACATGCAACTGAGCCTGCGCTGGAAGAAATCACCAGCCTACTCTCCGCCTCTGCTGCTGATCCTGGGATCAAGCAGGAGGATGACGGGATTTCGTCCATCGCCCTTGTCACCCGTGGTTCTGCCCCCCGCCGTGTTACTGCCACTACCTCCTCTTCCCCCTTGACTGGCACCATCTCTGATGGCTTTCCTCTCGACTCACAGGGACATCGCTGGTGCGATCCTACCAATTTGGACTGTCATCGGTGCGGTCGTGCAGGCCATATTGCTTACAAATGCATGCATTCGATGCCTGCGTTTGTCAAGGATTGGATCAATTCCAATCTGCGCACTCCTCAGTCACACGCTGCGGCTTTCGCTTCTGCCATCGACACTGGTCTCGACATGGATTCATTCTTGGGGTTGTGGGAGAAACACATGGGAGGTGGCTACGGCGATGTTTCTGGCCCTGGTCTTCTGCCGATTCGCACCTAGTTGGGAGAGGATTGTAGAATTGGGTGGGAGTTGTCGCATTTGGTGGGAGTTGTGATGTTTTCTTTTTCTTCTGTGTTTGGTGTTCCGTCTGTCCCAGGTGGGAGTGTTGAAGTGGGTTTTGGTAGTGTTTGGTTCAGACGGGTCCGCCTTCCTTATTTGTACTCTGCACACATATTTAGTCATGGTGTGACAATGTGACAGGGCTTTTCGCCTTCCATCTGGTGCTATATCTGCCTTTTCGGCTTCCATCTGGTGATCTCATTGCAACAGTAGTACGTGCCAACACATCCTCCGTGCGCAGGTGTGGCTGTAAAATGGCCACCAGCTACGGGTATCGGGGGGTGAGCCCGCAATTCAATGGCATCTGAAGCTGCACATTAATCAACAACAATGTGTCAATTGTACTTAGGATTACGCACTGACAGCATCTTGGCATCGCCTGCTACCCCAATGGGAATCCATAGTCGGTGAATTGTTGTACCCACGCTTGACATACTCATAGCAGCGAGTACAAAGGACTTCGCGTGTCCCGAGCTGCCAGTCACCTTTCTCCACGGGAGGCAAGGCGGAAGGCTCATTGTTGGTATTAGATGCAACTGAAGAAAAAGAATGGTAGTGTGTTGGGGAAAGAACATTATGTGGCAAAGGTTTATGTGCAACATATATAGGATTGGGATTCCATACTGTTTGCAGAGCGAGTTACGAGGGTGTTGGTGTTGGTGAGCCCAGACGAGACGAGTGGCAGCGGAAGACGTGTTGAGTGGCGCGTTGATGGGGTTGATCATCATTGCCTTTTCTGGGGAGGGAAGGGGGTCGTGGGAAGCTTACCTAATTGTATTGGCTGATCCAGAGATCACTCACCTCTTGCTACCACCCTTGCAAAATTCAGGTCACGTGGGGTGTCTGCACCGGTTGTGCCATTGCCAAGGTGGTATGGCTCTGCAGACAATGTATAACTGCTTTAGCAGAGCTGTTATGCCGTGTAAATCCTATTTTTGTGCTTTGCAGTGCGCCGCCGTTCGAACCCCCAGGTGTGTGTCTTTTTTTCCGGCCATATACTCGTGTTCCCTGGCGTTCTCTGGGTTTCAAATCCATCCCATTGTCAAATCATATCATTCCATTATTGCCCTAATTTTTCTGCACCGGGCATGTCAAGCATGCACACCATCTAGCCTTCATCAGGGATTTGACAAAATTGTTGTGAGATTGTTGGCATTGTTTGATGTTGTCATGTTGCTGACAATGTCGCAACACCTCGACCAAAAAGTACCTACCAAAACGAAAAAGTCACCGTCTTGGAATGGCAGACTTTCCCCAATGCAATGGGGGTTTTTTTTTTTTTGAGCTTGTCAAAAATCGGACATGAGTTGTGTATTGTGGTGTTATGGCTGTGTTGTGCAGATTGAGGGGGGTTTTTGGCATTGTTTGGGGTTGTACAACCCCAAACAACCCCACAACAAATATGTCAAAAGTCTGATGTTTCCAGCCTTCTGTCACATTTTTCTGGACTTGTGTTTAAACTCAGGCAGAAAAAATGCGGTGTTGGTCCCGTGCTTGTGCTTCCTTGTCCTCATTGATATGCAGAGGAATATCTGCTGTGGTGGCGGCAGAAGGCCAAAGTATGGACAACCCTACAGCTTGGATTATGTACTCATATTGTAGAAAAAAAGTGACGTACTCTGGGGTTCGAACGGCGGCGTACTCCAAGCACAAAAATAGAATTTACACAACAGAACAGCTCTGCCAAAGCAGTTATACATTGTCTGCAGAGCCATACCATCTTGGCACAACCAGCGCAGACACCCCACGTGATCTGCATTTTGCAGGGGTGCTATTGCCCATATCGAAGTTGGGATCTTCAGAGACTAAGGGATAATTCTATTTAACAACCCCCTTGTTCAAAACAACCCGGGTTGTTGGATCAATGTTCTATTCAACAAGCCCAAGGTATTTATATTTTTGTCACAAAATCAATCCTAGCAGCAGTCCTAAGTAGTCTCTCCTAGACAGACACTTCAACATGAGGAAGCTTGTACCTCACTTGTTGAAGTCTGTTGGTTACCGGGCCCCTCCAATCAGGGTATCGCCTTATTACCAAACATCGGAGTTTGAATCTCGACGCAGACATCGTCAACTTACCCACAATGCAATTTGAACACTCAAAAACCACTCTCGGGGGCATGATAATTCAGTGTGGGCTTGTGGCAGTCAGACAACTGGCTACCAATCCTTATGGGATGAGCACTTATGAAGTCTTATCTCAAGTCTAATGGTTATTTTCCACTAAGGTCTTTTCTCTTCAATCAAGTTTTATTAGATTCTAGTTAGTCCCAGAGCCCGTAATGTGGGGGTAAGATTAACTGGCTACAAACGAAGTTACGCCTTTTATACATTTTACAAATGACTAAACAGAGATAAGAAATAGTCGATATCAGTCAAGCTAGCAACGCAGGAAGCTTCTCCCTGATTCCTCAGTCTATCAGTTGCCTATTAGAGTAACCTTCCCTAGCAACTATAAGTTCCGCGGGTGGGTTCACTCCAACTAAGCATGTGGTCTCAATACTATCTCTAAGCGAGCCAAATTGCCGAATGAACAATAAGCACGGCATTCTGATCCTCAGGTACGTGGGTTGGTTAGACCCATTCCATGGGTAGCGATAAGGTTCCCTCCCACCAAAGTGTCATCTCATATCAGTCACTCGGTCTTTCGTGGGTGGGTTCACCATAGTTCAACCGTAGCTTCCCATAGCTAGCTATAGCCCCCTGCACTTATTTCTTTTCATATCTAAAGTGTGCCTGCATCATCCAGAACCCTCCTGTGGAACTAGGATAATATGACTGCCGCGTCTTCTAGTCTGGCTTGATTTATTAGTTGCTTCCGGTAGGAATTCAACTACCACTAGCTTGTATTAAGCCAATGCCATCTTTGTTAGCTCCTCCTTAGTTCCCCTTGATTGACCTCGAGCACAGACTTCGGTGGGTGGACCTGTGCGAACCTCCTGCAGAACTCTGCCTAGCACAGGCGAGTCAACTTTATCTAGTCCAACCCTACAGAATACAAGAATATATATATATATATATATTTCAACACTGTTTTGGCTTGTGAATACACCTATTTTTACTGGGAAAAGGGAACAGAATATAAGAAAAAACAGCGAGTGCAATCATCCGTGAAGCTCGAGTAGTACTCACAGCAATTGATCATCTCCATTGGTGCGGGCCCCCAGAGGTCCAAATGGATGAGATCACCCATTGCAGCTGTGCACTTCTCCTTGTGAACCTTTGCAACGGGCTTACGTTGTTTTGGCGTAGCAGCACGAGTCACAAGACTCGATGCTTGTCGACTCGTCGAGCTTGATCCCAGTCACCAAGCCATCTTTAACAAGATGCCTGGCGGCTTCCAGTGTGATGTGGCCCATGTAGCGGTGCAAGTCCTTGATGGAGACTGTCTCGATGGTGCTTGCGGCAATTTCCGGGGTCGCATCATTCTGAATGCGGTACATGCCCTTCTTCTTCACAATGCCCAAGAGTTTCATCTTCTGATCGAAAATCCTGCAGACGTCATCCTGGAAGAGCATGCAAAACCGAGAATCAGTGATTTTGCTGATGGAAACCAAGGTGAGTCCTAGTTTCGGCATGTACAGTAGTCCCTTCAGGAGTATGCTGGGTGTGCTGTTGCCATTTGGGATTCTGATGCACATGTCGCCTTGCCCAATAGCCATGAAGTTGCCATTGTCAGCCACAGTGATGGATTTCGGGGGGATGGCAGTGTAATTGATGAAGTGGTGCCAGTACGGGGACATGTGCCATGATGCACCCAAGTTGTAGAGCTCAGTCTCGATGTCTGGGGTGCCCGCTGTGTTCGCCAGCATTGCCATATAAAAATACAAGGTGAGTCTTTCATCTAGCACTTCCTGCGTGCTGATCCACTCACTGACTGTGATTTAAGGCATGTCACGAGTCTGAGTTACTCATGGGTCACGGTGAGTTGAGCTGTGGGAAAACTCATGAGTTTGTATACTCACAGGTTTGAGTACTCATGGCCACGAGTCAGCACGGATCTGGGTTCCACATTCCACAATCCAAGTACTCTTGTGGGTACTTATGAGTTCATCCGATGTTAATTGTATCTTGAGCTTTTGCATCTGTAGTTTAGCTCACTTTGATCTTTGTTCACTTCCTTGTTTTGGTACGACAATTCGTGGTCCATGGTTCGACTCCCCTTGCCATTAAGTTTTGCCAGTATGCTGAATATTCTCAACCCGGCCTGGTAAGCCCCCGGTCATTTGTTGAATCCCCTAACAGCACAATTCTTGTCCCTGAGGGACATGGAAAAGCACTGTAGGCTACTAAGCAAGACACCAAGTCCAGCAATGTTTCAATTTCTATTTCTACAGTCTGGCTCTAACATAGTTTGCCTCACATTCTTCGATTCCTCTGCACCAAGAATTCACGAGTTATTCATGGCGCAACGAAATAATCACATACCGAGGACACCACCAAGTTCTGAGCATGAGGAATGCAATTCATGCCCGAAACCCACCGCATTGGGGAATATGACCGTGTGGCTGCCAGCAAACAGCGAACCTCTTCTGTATTTTCCAAGTTGTCGTGGACAAGGGTAGTGATTATTTGGCTCAGGCACTACCTCAGATAGTTAGATCCTACAGTAGAACATGGGCTGATATAATGACATACACTTGGGCTCCGAAGGATCATGCGGGCATACTGTAACAAAATTAAACTTGGAACAGTGGTTTAAAACACTTGAATACCCATATCACGTTGGCAGTTGAAGTCCAAGAATCATACTCGATGTTTATGTGAGTGGGCAATGCGAAATTGGTGGGTGAAAGTGGAATGCTGGTGGGCTGAGCACGAATTAAATGCGAGGACTCGGGATCCTTGTTATGGGACATCAGGAAAGTGATATTTCATGATTCACCACCTCTGTTTTAAAGTACCTATACAATAAGAGTGCAGTCACCAAGGTAATTAATCAAAGCTTCTCAGCTGCGCAAATATATGATAGAACCCATGGTTACCTACCCAGCTGTGGAAATATATTGCAGAGAGTTTTCCGAGCTGCGGAAATATATTGAAGATAACAACAGGATGTCTAGAGGCTTGAAATTATGACAACAGTTGCTGATAAGTCAAGAAAGCATGGCTGTCAAACTCCATGGCACCCAGGATAACAACAATTCTCCATTACTGTTGTCATTCTCACGTCTGGAACTCATTTCTTTGAGCAGTCTGGAAGAAATTGCGAGATTCTAGAGTGCTACACAACCACCACAATGGCTGAATATGGCCGTTGGTCAACCGATAAGATGCTCTTTTAAACAACACTTTGCAACAGTCCAGTTGTAATTCTGTCATGGCTAAACACAGATGACTTGCTCAAACTGGTCAGACTGACTCTGAGGGCGACAATTCTCAGCGACCCTCATCGCCCAAGCCATCTACTACTTCTGTTCAACTAACTTGCCGTGAGAAGTTTGAGGCTCGGTACAAGACGTCCTCGCAGTCTGATGCTGAAGTCCTCGGTGTGCATAATCAGTCTCCATCTGTTTCTTCCCTAAATATCACATACCAGCGGCTCAGAAGAAGACCTGGACCTCTGATGCATATTCACACTTCCATGAGCTGGAGATTGTCCGCATGAATAACGATGTCAAGTACCAGTTTGTGTGCAAGAAGTGTGTTTGTTTTCTTTGCTTTCATCTTCCAATTCTTTAACTCACCTGATGTCCAGGAATCCCACCGTCAAAATTATGCGCATTTGCCATGATGAGAGCACCAGCACTCTCAATCGGCACACCGACACCTGTGAGACACCCAGCGATCCTTCTGCTCACACAATGGAGGTTTTTGCTACTGGATCTTCGTACAATCAATTCACCCATCGCATGAAGGTTTCCCTCTGGGTTGTCCGCCGTCACCAACCTTTTGCAATCGTAGAGGATGCTGAGCTCCTCGATATCTTCTACGATTTGAATCATCGCATTGAAACCCCTTCACAGTCTATTGTCTCCTGTGATGTGAAGGAGATCTTTCGGATGAGCAGGGTTAAAGTTGGCCACATTCTTCAGGTGCGAATCATTGACAATGCACAATATCTATCTCACGTTTCATGCAGCAATATCCTGGCCTTTTGCATCTCTGTGTCGATGGATGGACCTCGCCTCAGGTTATATCGTTCATTGGCATTACAGTCACCTGGATTTGAGACAGAAAAATATGTTTGATCATCCTGGATTTTGTGAAGTGCGTGTTTTGATTTCCTATTGAGCTGGCGATAATATTTCTCTAGGGCATCCAAGAGCCATAGTGGCATGTATCTGGCTGCTTGTATTTCTGACTGTCTTCGTGCATTTGGGATCCAAGACAAGGTACACACATCGGTTAATCGTACACTGAACTTGCACTCATGTTCTCTAACAGATCCTTTCCCTCATTGCCGATAATGCATCCAACAACAACACAATGGTGGAAGAGCTTGAAGTGATCTTGCCTTCTTACCGTGGATCGGTCACCCATGTTTGATGCTTTGTACACATTCTAAATCTTGTGGTCAAGGTTTTCTTTCATGTCACTACTTGCCAGTTTCTTGTTAATTGGTCAACAGGCTATTTTGTCTCAGTTCAGTCAGAAGCACCGCCCCAAGGACCAGTCAGAAGCAGAGGATGCAGGTATTCTCAAGGACCTTGTAGACGAAGCGGACTTGGGTGGTGATGACGAAGACGATGAGGAGCTTGTTGACTTTATGGAGGAGATTGATCCTGCAGTAGAGGAAAGCGACGATCTGGTAATCGACAAGGTGGAGACTGAAATTGTGAATGAAACTCGCCTTGCTGCGTTGTCTCCCAGCGAGATTAATCTGGGAAGATATGCCATCCTGAAGGTATTTGTGGTTTTTTGTTGCTGGGCCTGTCTGATTTTCCAATTCAGCTTCACACACTTGCCAATAAGATCGTCAATAGTCCCACCCTCAAGGCAGATTCAAGTGCTGCATGTCTCCAGAGCAAGATAACACCCCATCTCATGGTCTGCAATGTTGCAACACGCTGGAACAGCACTGCTGAACTCTTCAAGTGAGCACTCAAGCTACGTGATGCCTTGACACTTCTCGTTGTAATGCCAGAGCACAATCACAACAGAGGTGTTTGCCTGCATCGATTCCAACTCAGTAATGATGAGTGGGCTCTTGTGACTCAATTGTTTCCCCTGCTTGATGTGTGCTATCCAATTATCCACTGTTTTTCTAATTAATAATTAACAGGTATTCCTGCATGCGACGCACAAGATATCTCAGAGTTGTGTGCTGCTGATTCACCAGGTCATCCCAATCTTCGACATCTTAACTGGTGCTTTGGACGACTTTACTGATAATGTTGCTCTGCCAATTGTCATATGTGCTGCAGCTCTGCAAGGCCTCACAATGATGAATAAGCACTATGCTTTGACCAACGAGTCAATCGTGTTTCGGATCGCAATGGGTGAGCTTCCTCGTATCTTGGATTCCCATCTTTGATACTTTCTCTACAGTGTTACATCCAAAATACAAGACTTCTTACTTTGTCAAAGCAGGGTGGCCACGAGAATGGATTCAAGCTGTTGAAGACATTCTTTGGAACGAGTGGGAGGCACACTACAAGCCTGCCACTGCCCCTGTGACTGTCCCAGCCGAGACCCAGGTATGTCAGTACTCAATCTTCTGTTCAGTCCTAATTTGTCTTCAGCCATCCACATCCTGCAACAAATATTTCGACGTTCTGCACCAACCAGCAAGTACTGTTGACCCGGTGACCGAATGGCTGACTAGCGCACCAGTCGACACATCAGTTCATGTGATAACTTATTGGACGAGCATGGAAGCAACAGGACATCCCCTAGCACGGATGGCTCTGAACTTTCTTTCTATCCCCAGTATGTATTAAGTTATCTTGACTTTCTACAATTTCTAATTGATTGTTTAGCAACTTCAACTGATGTTGAACGCGCATTTTCCCGGGGTGGTCTAACAGTATCCAAGATACGACACTCTCTCTCCGATGAGTCCACTCGTGCTGCTTCAGTCCTTGGTTCATGGTTTGATCTGCCGGATGTGACTCCCTGTGCAGAAATAGTGCAGGTGTTCAAGGATAAATCCAAGTGTTCGAAAGGGAAGGAAAAGGCAGCAGATGGGGTATCTATTGAGGTTGACAATGACTCGAATTGACTTGTATTATTTAAATGAACCACTTTCCCAAAGAAAACTTGTGCATACTCATGAGTACTCGTGAACCCACAAGTACCTGTCTACCCATGAGTATAAACTCACGGGTCCCAGTTACTCATGGCCTAAAACCCGTATGGATCCGAGTATCATGTCACCACAGGTGAGGCACCAAGCCTCCTTATTATGTCATTCAAAGGCTGTCATCTTTGAGGCTATTTTGGCTTTCCGAGAACCGTGCAGCCGCCATCATGCACCCTTCCGAATCACTTGGTGGGTGTGGGCTATGGCGGTGCCCAGCATGTGACTCGTACTTATAGCATTTTCTTCGTGATGTCAGAATTAAATATTTTAACACACACGTTGGATGTTACATGCACATGTGTATGCCAAAGACCAGTGGAGACTACAAAGCGTTCAGATTTGTCACTCCATGAGCAGGGTGTCATGTTCATTGTGAGTCAAACAATAACAGTTTATTGTGTGATCTCTCACGTAAACTCTGGCTCGATACATCAGGCAATGTATAGAATTCAGGTGGACATGTTTCGTATGGTTTGCATGCCTGCGTGAGGGTGATGCGACCAATTACAACCTGCTCATCATCACGATCCTCTGAGCACCTTTCATTTCCTCCAGCACCACTTTCGTCTTGTGTGAAAAATGTGTGCTTGATGGAAGCCTTGAAATCAAGTACCTTTTGCCTGGTTATTCCATTTTGAGGGTGACCTGGCTTTCCAGTACAAATCTTATTCCTTTTGAGTACAAGTTGGGGTACAGTACAAAGTACATACCTTTGCAGGCCTCCCTGGGTGCAGGCAAATATTGAGGGTGTGCTCGGTGTTCATCTTGTTTGATAACACCTCACGGAAAGAGGCTACACCGACCGTGGTCATGTATCCAGTGTTTGAAATGTCTGTGAATGGTGTATGCTGCACCACAATAATCAGAACCATGCATATTAGTACATGGTGAATAAATACGTACCTTGGCAGTCTTTTTCCATTCTGCAGGCAGACATGCTTCGATTATGTCCGAGTGTCATGTCTGATAGCATGAGTACTCATGGTACAGATCCGAGTCTACTCATGAGTAGACTCATGACATACCTTACTGTGATTTCGACCCAGTCGGCAAGGTCCTCCATGTGGGTTTGCGGCGGATGATCTGGTCCATCCAGGGAAGTGATCTGACCAACATAGTCATCACTCTCGCTGTCAGAATCATATGTGGAGAGGAGATCAGGTAAGGACTCAGCATCACTTCCTTCTATTTCTTCATTCTCCTCCTCCGAGTCTGACACACTTTTCAGGTCAGGCATTGACTCGCTGCTGGAATCCGACTCTGAGTCCGAATCCAACATGCTTTCCAGCTCCGGCATCAAGTCGCCGTCGCCGTCCGTGTCCGTGTCCGTGAGCGTGTGTGCAGGTCCAGGTACGTCCTCCAATCTAGGGATCTATTCCATGTCACTGATGTTGCCACCTTCTTCATCCTCAAAGAATTCTTCATCATCGTAATCTGATAGCCAACATCCTGCGCTGTCATGCATGATGCTGCCATTGCGGTTGGTGAGAAAATCCTGCTCATCCTTGATTAGCCGCAAGTTTGAATCAACTTGCACCATCCACACGCCATCATCATCTTTGGCGGTGTTAGTGTCCTCGTGAGCCTTCCCCTTACCCTTCCCTTTTCCCCATGGTCCCTGTCCTTCCTTTCCTCTGCCCTTCGCCCAGCAGTCTGCTTTGACGTGCCCCTTCTTGTGGCAGTTGTAACACTCCACATTGGGCTTAGGGCCACCTTTGCAGCTGTTCTTGCAATCTCCCGTGGAGAATGCAATGTCGCAGTCGTCCTTCTTGGACTTCTGCTTGAGGGCACAGCGATTGGCCTCCCCATTTAGGCTGCGGATCAGATCGTCGGGTGACAGGGTCTGTTCCAGCAATGTCGATGTTGCCCTGATTGCAGACAGGTATGGGTCATAGGAAGCCAGGAGTGAGCCGAGGATAATGAAGGTGAAATTGTCGTTGCCTGGATCGGCACCCATGCTGATGATATAAACGCAAAGAGTCTGCAGCTTTGTGAGGTGAGTTCTAACATCCCCTGTCTCTGTGAAACACTCGTCCTGGAGCTTGCGCCGCAAATCCACGGTAACCATTTTCGATTTCTTCTCAAATTCTTCTGATACCTTCTTCCATAGCTCAGCCGCGTCCTTCGCATCCTTAAAGTGCAAGAACAGCGCATCTGGGATCGTTGACACAATGGCCTGCTTGACGACAGCCTGGCCCAACTTGTAGGTCTTCGAGTCCTTGTCATAGGCCTCGAGTGCATTAAGTTCGGCCTGAGTCAGCAGGCTGCTTGCCGGTGGTGTTGGCGGAATGGGGGGAAGATAGGTGTCCAGTAAGTGATCTGCCAGTCCAGCGGCATCGGCAGCGTAGGTGAACCGATTTTTATAGACACTCCAGTTGGTGCCATCAGCCTTGCATTTGGGGATGTGCAAGAAATATTCGCCGAGTTTTGCGTTAGTGGACATTGACATGGCAGAGCAAAAATGAAGGAATATGATCAAGTAGGTGAGTTGATGTGGATATTCAGTTAGGGTCAGGGCCCATAACCTATTGAACAGGAGACTTGGAAGTGGGGGACTTTCGTAGCAGAAAGAACTTAGTAAATTCCAAGAAGTACTACAGCTTAAATACAAATGTATAGCTATGTCCATAGTAATAAATAATAGTAACTGTAAGTATGAACACTGGAAATTGTCCAGGGAATGGTAGAGTAATAAACGAGAGAGCACGACAAGTTGTCGTGTCCCAGCGGTAACTTAGGCGCCCAGCCCAGTGAGGTGGTTTGCCTTCCAACACAAATAGCCATCAAATAGCCTTTACGTGGATTGACTGACTTGATTTCCAAAGGATGGCTGTGTTTATTTCCACATGTTTTTGCGGAAGGGAGCAGCACCAGGAGCTACAGCTCCTTGACGGTAGATGCTGAAAACTATGATGCGCCGCCTGGGTGTATACAAGATCCTCATGACACATCAAGAACAGAGCCCTGCTGGTGTCATCTCATCAATAGTCCACAGGTGTGGGGTCCTGTACACATCACTTTCCGTGGAAAGCGATCGCAATGACTGCTGGGCCAGTGTGTTCTGTTCATATACACACCCTTACACAGCTGTCTCACACTTTGAAGAACTTGATAATGGTACACTTCGGGCTGGAAGGCAACCTCCAGATCATACCTGTGTCAGACCTCACAGAAATTGTTCGGACCTCAATCCCAGGACCTAACACTGACAAGTGGAAGGCATCCAGACTATGTTCTTTTTGTTTGCCAGAACACTTCACAGAGCCTGGATCTCAGGACAAAGTGAGAACGATCAACATATTCGCTGCGATTTTGATGCAAGAACATGCTATCATCATTTCCGACTTCTCATGCATGGTCAGAATGCATGTAATTAGTAGGAACTACAACTTTCTAGACTTCAACATAGCCATCGATTCTGTTGTGAGTCCCATCAAATGTCATTCCGGTCTGTATTCTAGCCAGTCCACAGTTGTGGCGCACAAAAATGTGGACACATTTCCTGAGTAGTCCCGACTGTGTTAAAGAGATGCCTGCTGCACTGGACCACCTGGAGAAATGGTGGAGCACCATGATAGACAGTTCTAAGCAGAAGATCAATCAAGGGGTTACTGTCAAACCCAAATTCACCAATGCTTGTATCCTTGATGAACTCACAGCTGTCGACAGCCCCACAGCTGGCATTGGGGCGCACCTCGGTAACAATCTTCTCTATCTATTGGGTGTACATCCTTTCTGTCCAGCCCTGACAGTTGCCAGGATAATGATATCTTCAATGCATTGCACAAATTTCTGCCTGGCTTCATGCACAAATGGGTCTCTCCTCATTTCTTGAAACATTGTAGAGGATACACTAACTCAGATAATCCCTTTGCCTTCAATTATGTCTCTGACTGCAACTTCATCTCCCACTATGTGCACATTTCTCATTGGGTAGAAGTGCAGGTCCCTGTGGACTGATACAATTGGTACCAATCTCAGGGTTTACTGGATCCAGACCACATTATTGGTGAGACTGCTTTATATCCAGGCGACAGTGTACTTATTCTTGTCGCAAGGCTGGCCATACGAAAAGCCATGGATGCCTGCCGAGGGTTCATATCGGGTTGTAGATGTCCTGCACCATACCAAGCCAAAATGTTACACCATAATCAAAGCATGTCTGCCTGCAGAATGGAAAAAGACTGCCAAGGTACATATTTATTCACCATGTACTAATATGCACGGTTCTGATTATTGTGGTGCAGCATACACCATTCACAGACATTTCAAACACTGGATACATGACCACGGTCGGTGTAGCCTCTTTCCGTGAGGTGTTATCAAACAAGATGAACACCGAGCACACCCTCAATACGTGCCTGCACCCAGGGAGGCCTGCAAAGGTATGTACTTTGTACTGTACCCCAACTTGTACTCAAAAGGAATAAGATTTGTACTGGAAAGCCAGGTCACCCTCAAAATGGAATAACCAGGCAAAAGGTACTTGATTTCAAGGCTTCCATCAAGCACACCAGATACTTTATTAGGTCCTCTTAAGTTCCACGTGATTAGATCGACAATGCCTCTTAAGTTTTGTCAAAGCTGAAGTCCTGTAACATATAATCTTAAGTTCTAAATCCAATAAGTATAGATTACTGTGAACCATTCGGCAGGGGCAAAATAGGCCGCACTTGAGTTCTTGCCACTTAAGTTCAGGTCTCGAACTTGAGTTGGGGCATAACTTGAGTTTCGGAATGGAACTCAAGATCGTATATCGCAGAATAATACATATATTTACACACGCAGGTACTTAAGTGCAGAGACACTTGAGTTGACGCCCAAAACTGAAGTGGCCGCCGAAGTTCCTAGTCGGACTTCAGTTCATGCACGACTTCAGTTCTTTCGGCTGAGAAAAGAGACTTCAGTTCCATGTATCCAACGATCCAAGCTGCTAAAGTATCACCTTTTCTTCGTTGCCTTGGGTTTCACCGGACTCTTGTCAATGTATGTGTAACTAGTGTATATGTTAGCATCGTTCAGGTGTAGACGAAGACTGAAGTATTACCGTTGATTAAGGGGCACTATCGGAGCTTGCGCTTCTGCTGCGGCCTTCTCTTGACGCTCCTGCAGAGCTTCCTGTGAATCTGATTCAGTCACACGAAATGGACATTGATGGCGGCTGCTTACCGCAGGTGTTTTGCGCGCTCTCTTAGGACACCCACTTCCTGACTCTGCCTCTGGCACGAGCCCCTCCCCTGTGTTGTCGTCCACTTTGCGTTTCTTTCCACGTTTGGCCGGAGGCCACAAAAGGCGCGGGGGCGGCGGTGCAGAAGCACGCGCCGGCGTTGGAGCACGCGTCGGCGAGGGAGACCGTGAAGGGCATGGGGGCGGCGGTGCAGAAGCACGTGCCGGCGTTGGAGCACACGCCGGCGACGGAGACTGTGAAGGACGTGGGGGGGGGGTGCAGAAGCACGCGCTGGCGTTGGAGCGCGCGCCGGCGACGGAGACCGTGAAGGGCACGGGGGGGGCGGTGCAGAAGCATGCGCCAGCGTTGGAGCATGCGCCGGCGAGGGAGATCGTGAAGGGCGCGGGGGCGGCATTAGAGGTGCAGGTGCTTTGCGGAAGAAGGCCGAGGTGCCAGCACCAGCGACTGAGGCCAGTGCGGTGCCCAGTTCGTGCCACTCGTTGCGCGACAAGTCCGTGAGCCCTGTCGAGGGGAACCGGAACGGTAGGACGGCGGCATTGTAAAACTCATCGGGTGCATGGGTGAGTGCTCCCCACGGTATGTCTCCAGTGCCGAAGGCCACTTCTGTGTTGTCCGCCATTTCAGTAATCTCGCCAGTTATTAGGAAATAGAAACCAACATACGGTATGACTCTGCCAAGAAAGTCGTCACGGTCTCTATCAAGACCTTGTGAGACTTGTCGTCCAACTCCTCGGCGCTGAGAGGGAAGACGGGCAGCGGGCGCGTCGGCGACTCTTCACGAGCGGCCACATAATCTACGGGCGCAAGTCAGTCAACACTGGTCGCCGTGCATGAAGTCTCTGTTTCGTACCTTTCAGCGGCTTGTCTGCCCACACATACATGGCGTTGAGGCTCTCTTCGACGAGTTTCGGGTGTTGCTTCAGGAAGGTTTGGTGGACATGAATGTCGTCCGGAACGGCCTCGATCCTGCCCAACCCGTAAGTGGCATGTAAACCAGTGTAGTGAACGACTTGCCACTCCAATTGCATCTGTCCATCTTCGTTCAGCCAACCCATTACAATGTTGGCCACGAACGGGCGAAACTTTCGGCTGGCGTGGAGGTTGTTAACCATGTTCTTGAAGCCGGTTGCCACCAGCGTCTGATGTCTGAAGAAGTTTCAGGGGCAGAAGACACCATAGATTGCAAAACACTTACTCCTTCCAGTTCACGCTGTCGTTGGAATCGGCGTCGGCTTGCCACGAGGCTTGATCCTCTTCCGTCCACATGAGATTCTCGGCCTTGCAAAACTTGGACCCGGGATTGCCGCCGTCTAAAGTCCTCGAATACTCGAGGATGTCGTCATGGCGCTCGTCGCGGAACTTGTCGCGACCCGTGTAGTTGGCAAGGCCGATCAGCTTCGACAACCCAGACCGCTCTCCGATGGATTCCTCGGCGTGGGTGGTGTCCTTCTTGGATGCCTCCGTCTTGTGTTTGTCGGCCGTGCGCTTGTTACTGATGACCTTCTGGATCGCCTGTTTGTTGGTCAGAATGGGTGTCGAAACGAGACGATGAAGGTAAAGACTCACCAACCGCCACCCCGCCTTGGTGTATCCGCGCAGAAGACCTGTGCGACCGCCCTCGTCTTCCTCGTCGTCGCTCGCGCCACCGTCACCATCCGGGGAGTTGGACTTTTTGGACGGGGGGTCGGACTGCTTGGACTTCTGTTTCTGTTTCCACGCAGTCATGAGCGCCGGAAGGCTAGCTTCCTCCGCCTCGTCCGCGGACTGGCTCGCCTCCGGGGGTGCGTGCTTGAACACCTTGGAATCGAAGGTGTCGGTCTTGACCTGCTCGTAGAATTCAAGGGCGGCCTTCCCCTCCAGGCTGGGGAGATCCACATCGCGGAGCGCAACGTCGAGGATCCAGCTGTGCTGGTGGTCATTAAGTTTGGGGACAGCGGTTTCCTCCCCCTTGGTGGTGGCGATGAGGGCAAGGGCGGGGAATGGCATAATGTTGGGGACGTTGGCGGCGTCGTACGGCTTGTACATCATTTTGGGTTTGGCTGCTTCATTCGCGCCATCATATGGAGTCAGTGCGGGGTGCGAGTCAAAGGGAGGAGTTGATGCAGGGTACGAGAGGACTGTGTGCCAAGCGACTGGTGTGGTAAAAGGCAAGTGAGTGTGGGACAGAAGAGGCGAGGGTGTGCCACTCACCAGTCAATAAATAGAGGCACTCCAATCCACCAAAGTCCCAAAAAGGAAAGCATCCAATCAAAGTGGTGTGGCCAGTGCGAACTCGAAGCGCACACCAGCAAGTCACCCGCTCAGGCCATTGTTCTATAGTAATGGTCGGTCCCTTTGGCAAGTGAATTGGTGCATTCCCGTGAATAATGGCGAAAATTCATGCAAAAATTGATTATTTTTATTATTCAAAAAAAAGGGCGAAGTGAAGTGGCACGCCTGGGGAATGTGTCAGTTGCTGTATTGCATCTCAAGATCGGGACGTTACCTGCAGTTCAGTGCTATTTTACTTCACTGTAATAAATCACACTACTTATGGCGTGCCGCCGCTGTCGAATGTGTAAGTCGCGCACTGGAACTCAAGATCGCAGCATTACATCTCTGCAAGCGTTCCCCATTGTCCTTCCATCCACTAACTCCAGTTCTACTGGTCCGGCGATCACTCCAGTTCCACAGAAAGGTGGCCTGCTAGTGGCTATATAAGTTCCTCACGCTCGCACTGAAGATCCTAACATACCTTTACCTTTGATCCCCATGTCATCCATCATGACCTCCCAGGAGACGCGCCGTCTCTTCGGCCCCACGTATGCCCCCAATGCCAAAACCAATTCCCGCCATCGCGCTTTCCTGCACAAGGGGATCGAGCTGTACCCCACTCAAGAGCTGCTGGCCGTGTTCACCAGTCAGCCCACCAGACTACGCCTAGCAATGGGATCAGGGACTACTTCAAGCCAGTTCGGTAAAATTATTACCAGTTTTGTGTGTACTCGTCCTTCGTCCTCCACGCTCTGCTGACACGCCACTCAGATCCGCAACGAGCGTCTGGTATCCAGACAGACAGACCCTCCCGAAGTCGCCAGCCAACGCGCTCTGGGAGCCTATCGCACTGCGTTCGACGGGTGCTACAACCGGCGCGGCAACGAGCTGACTATCCGCAACCCATGTGGTCTGCCGGCACTGCAGGAGGCAGAGCAAGCCTGGCACGATTATATCGTCCCCTATCGTGCTGCTCGTGGGATGGGCCCCCGTCCGGAGTGGGCCTTGGAGCCGCTGCCTGGCTTGCAATGGGTCCAGATGCAGGTGGTCCGCGCACCCCCACCCGACCGGCGCCGTCCCCAGCCCGCTTTCCCCACACCCCCGCCCACCTCTCCCGCCGCTAATGGGACCCTAGTCAGCGCGTGTTTGCCCGTGTTTGTCCCTGTCGGGTCGTGTTTGCTCCCCATCGATCTGACTGGCGATGACCAGTGCCTTCCCAAGAAGCGGAAGTGCTCGGCGACCATTGACGTCTCCGACAGCGAGGAGGAGCGCCCACGCAAGAAGACCAAGAAGGCCACCAAGATCAAGTTCTTGGGCTTCATCGACTTGAAGAAGTAGCGATAATATGTACACTGTAGACTTTCTCTAGCGGTGGCGTCTCCGCAAGGCACTTGATAGCCACCGTCGGCCCACGCCATGTCCCTTTGTACACATCGCTGAGGAAGCCCACACCAATATAGATGTCGCGGTCGACTTTGTGCGCGGCGTCGCTGTTGACGAGCTCAAGGAGGTCGCCGCCGGGGAGGTACGGCAGCACGAGGATGTGGTACGCAGGCGTTGTGAGGTGCGTGAGCAGAGTCATGATTTTCGGGTGCGAGATGTGCTGCAGGACCTCGACCTCATGCACGATGCTCACGCGTGTGCGGTCGCGCTGCAGCGCTTCCTCGCAGCCTGAGGCGGGCGCATAGGGGGAGCGTTCGGTCATTTTAAGCGCGATGAGGGTGGAGGCGGAGGGCGAGGCGGCGAGGGAGGAGAACGAGGCGCCGGTGGAGCGCGGTGTCGGCGAAAATACCTCGGGGAGGTGCTGGGGAGACTCCTCCGCATCTGCTATGGTCTCTTGTTCAGCCAAATCGGCCTGGCAAAGGATGAGATACAAACTTACCTGATGAAAATCCAAAAAATCGGCCCATTAAAATATTGACGGCGTGGCGGGCTCGTTTCGCACGGCGTAGGCGGAAACACCTAGGGGAGGTGCTGGGGAGACTCCTCCACATCTGCTACGGTCTTCGGTTCAGCCAAATCGACCGGGGGAAGGCAAAATGTAAGCTTACCTGGTCAAAGTCCAAAAAAATCGGCCCATCAAAATATTGACGGGGCGGCGGGCTCGTTTAATTCGTTCGTTCGGGCGGAGAGTATCGGAGCCCTCCAGAGGGCCCTCTAGCACTGCTGTGCGTCGCTTAGTTCATGGAAATCGGTCCCGAATTGATTGAGAAACTCACTTTTTGCGTCCAATGTCTCCAGCATTGGTGATGGCCCATCAAAGACAATGTCGACGGGGGCAGGGAAGCCGCTCGTTCCGGCGGAGCGTATCGTAGATCTCCAGAGGGCCCTCAAGAGCTGCTTTACGCTCGTTAGCTCAAGGGAATTCGTCCAGAAATGATTGAGAAACTTACTTTTTTGTGCCCAGTCTGCTGCACTGGTAGTGGGCCATCAAAGGCGTCGTGAAACCCACTGCGCCGCGCCGTGGATGGCACCACAACCCGTCGACGACATGGTAGCCTCGCCAATGCGAATCAACTCCCTCCCGCACGCAATGCTTGGCATAGCAGCGCGCTGGTGAGGGAGGACCAATGGGCAAGACCCGAAGTCGACATGTGGGGAGTAGCGATTGGTGGCACGACGGACGCGTCCAAAACGGACCGGGGGTCTGACCGCCTCACGTCGGGCACTGCAGTGCAGCAACGTTGGGTGTTTGTTGCTGTCTGGCTACATCACGTTGCAATGCCATGTGATCAGTCGTGTCGCGTCGCGCCAGGCGTTCAGACTTCTTGAAGATGTAAACAAATTATAATTGCTTGCAGGCTTGTATTTCAGGACCATAGTTTGCAACAACACTCATCTAGCACACTACCAGTAGCAGTAGCAGAGTTTGTTACTAGATTCTCCGTGTGCACATCGCCCAACTTGAATCGGGTTCGTGCTTGGGCGTCGTTCATCAGTATCAAACCGGGGGTGTTTAAGCCTACGAAGTCGCGGGAGCTGAGCCAAGCCGGTGCATCACACATGGAAATGCAATAGAACTTTGGGAATACCGCCCGATCGGAGGTCTTTGGTGGTCTGCTCCAATGAGCGCATCTCTGGGACTGTCTTTGATCCTCGGTTGGACCGTTAATTTTTTGGCCTGCGACGGTCGCAGCGAAATTCTCGTGGGGCATCAAACACATCAGCGTACGCGATTTTGGATCAAACCACCGTCCGGAGGCTCTCACAGGACAGTCCACTGACAGTCACCTCCGTGATATCACAGAATTGGCACTGCACTTCGGCTAGCCCGTTACGCAACCCATTTAAGACTGATCCAGAGACGTAAATCCGACTACATAACCAATCCAATTTGCCTCAACTTCACCACTCACCATCAAGTCCAATCCTCTCTTCGCAATTCAAGTCCTCTCCTCATTTGCCTGAATGCCAGCCTTCTCAGGTGGTACCCTTATGATTGTAGTGGCCTGCGCCTTGCTTTTATGTTTATAAGGCTGCCCTCTACCAAAATTTAGCTCATTTAACAGCCCAGAAGAGCCCTGGCCTGAACTGTGATTAACAGTTGTCAATGAAAGTTGTTGCAGAATGAGAAATGGTCAAACATGGCACAAAATCGTAGTAGGCCAAAAGTCTTGTTTTTATGTTTAGAAGGCTTCCCTCCACTCAGATTTTGTTCATTTAACAGCCCACCAACATTCTGAGCTCAACTGAACTTCGAGCTCTGGGCAAACAAATGTCAACAAAAGTTGTTGCAGAGAACAGGATCATGGGTCACGGCACAAAATTGCAATGAGCCAAAAGCTGTCTTTTCAGGTATAGAAACATTCCCTCTACCCAAACTTCACTCATTTAACAGCCTAGAATGGCTCTTATGTTAGTTGTATCAAGGAAGTTCAAGTAACAACATTAGCATTTGACCGAGTAACTAGTCTACTGCCTACATGCCTTTGTTAAGAGGACAGCCCCTGCAATTATGCCCGGCTTGATGACATAGACCACAGCGGTTTCTCACCCCCTGTGACGCATTGGAGGGCTGGATACCCGCTCCTCCCCCTCTGGGCCTGCCTTCGGTTGGTCCAGTCAAATGTTGAGTGAGGGGCTCTGCCTTTCCGGACAAACGTCGGAGGATCCTGAATTAGGTCCTGCCTTTACTCTTCCTCAGCTTCGTGTCTGACAGAAGACACATTAGCAATTGCCTGTTTCGAAGAAAGATAAGTAGGGTCTATGCAATCTGCGCAATTTGCGCAATTTGCGCAATCTGCACATGCTGACTAATTTTATCGCCCCTTTGGGCAGACTGTTGGGCAAACGTGATCGGCCACGTGGGAAACACATGATTATTTCACATCAGATATGGCTGGCCCAGATTTGGCGGTGTAGTACGTCATGGGGCAAAAACCGTGAATTGTCGGCACAATCGTAAAAAGAACGAGTCTAAAAATAATTTTTAGGACTCGTAACTTGTAGATACCTTCACTAGAGATAGATTTGCATAATTATGTTTCTTGAGCAAGCGGAAACTGTTTCCGCTTTTGATCTTTGCTTTATCTTATCGCCGAGCACCTACCCAATCGGGTCGGTGGCAGTGTGTAGCCGCCGTAACCTAATAACTGTCTCCCTCTTTCATCCACGTCGCTCCAGGCCCACCGCCGCCTGTCCTCTTCAATGTCCAGAATCCGCGCGTGCCAACGACCAACCAGCCCAGCAAGACGGACTGACCCAGCAGGCCCGACTCCTTGTCGGCCTGCACTACCCTGAGGCCCGACTTCACGTCGGCCTCGCCTAACTTCGCGTTGGGCACCGTACCTATGCCCTTTTTTTGCATTTTTTTTATCACCATCCTTCCCCACTCAAACGGACTCTTTTCTTGTAGTCAAACAGACTCTTTTCTCTATATACTTACATGCACATTGACTTGCAATTTTTTGCTGTCCCCGAATATTTATTTATTTTTGTTGCTTGAAACGGCCCTGTATGTCTGAACGCACTGCCGCCTAATTCCGGTTACTGAAGCGAATTTAGTGAATTGCAAGGTACCACCAGTGTGGCCCGCCCCGCATTAATGCCTTTGTTCCCGATCGAAGTGCGTTTTTTCTTTTCTTTGGTAGTTGCTCCCTCATAGCGCTTACTGTGCACTCCTCAGTATTCCTGAACCCCCTTCCTCCCAAGCATGAAAGCTATCGGAGGCCGCAGACTGGGCCGCAGGGGCGGTCACAATTCGAGTGGCGCGCGTCTTGCCACCAACGTGCCGAATCACACAGTGACTTTTCATACTGGTGCGCTATTGCCACCTTCGTCTTGGCCAAAGGCTTATTCCAGACAGATATGACTGCTCCTGAATCCCACGAGTGCTACATTGCCAACGCAGAGTCGGGGCCACAACCGACCTTCCTCAATTTTCCAGCCGATGTGCCCCAAGACGACGCGCCATCGCTACCATTACTGTTCGGTGCGTTGGACGAGCCTGCAGGTGCTGTTCCTGCGTACGAAACGACCACGGCCTGCGATGAAGAGGCTGCCAAGAAGCGACAGGTGCGTTCAGCATTGCAAGCATCGTCCATTAACACTAATAATATTCTGGCAGAATGTAGCTCATATGGACGAACTCAAGGCAGAGGAGGCCGCATTCCTATGGATTCTCCTCGGCCTCCATCACCACTCGCAGCTACTTACTCCATGCGCTTGTGGTGTGGAGTCGCGCCTCCGCAAGGTCGCTTGTCGAGATTGTGTGCAGCCGGAGCTGTTGTGTCGGCAGTGCTGGGCGAACAAGCACAGGACGATGCCCATGCATTGGGCATTCATCTGGAATGCGCAGGACCGCTTCTTTGAGAAGTCCGAGTACTGTCGGGTGCTGAAGAACTCCGCCGTCGCGCTTGGCCACTATGGCGAGCGGTGTGTTGATGCGGCCCCGGCACGGACATTCACGTTGGTGGAGTTGAACGGCATTCATGCCACTGCCATCAAATTCTGCGGGTGCAAGACTGTCAAGACTGTCGACGGGATGCGCCCCGCCCCCGACTTCCAACAACTCCTAGGGGCGGGTATCTTTCCCGGGAGTGTCAAGGAGCCCAAGACAGGCTATACGCTGGGCGTACTGGAGGCCTATCGCGAGGAGCGCAACCAAGGGAAGGGGTCGGCCTACGACTTTGTACGTGTGCTGCAGCGCAAGGCCGATCCGTTCTTTGCGGGCGCGGTTCCGGTAAGTTCATGATTAGTTGCGTTCAGACGAGCCCTAACACGATGTTAGGACATATACGTAAACTTCCTTCCAGTGTCGCGGTTTCACCAATATCTTGAGGTTGTCATGCGCCGCGGTCAAGCGCACGGGGTGGATGTCCCGCTGCCCAGCGAACTCGATCGCCCATACCCGAATCGCCCAATAGGATTTCTCGGTCTTAATTGTGGGGCATGTCCAGAACGAGGCGTTAACATGCCTTTATTGGTTAACATCCCCAAATATCTGCGGTGAGTGGCCGACAAGACGATGCTAATGCAGGTGCAGACACCTTGTTTCCCAGCATTTCACGCTGGATGGCAATTTCAAAGCGAACCTTTTCTTCAAACGCGACAATGGCAGCGACAGGGCTCTGACAGACAGCAATATGTACTTTCCTCGCCAAGAGGAGTTCGACAAGATAGCCAAAGAGTATGTAGTCCCCGACGAAGACAAGGTAAATGCCCATTGACGCCATAGCTGCTTACCACTGACGAAGACTCGCAGGAAGTGCCGTGCAACTCGCATATTGGTTCGATTAGGAACCAGGGCACGAAGTACGGGAACACAGCTATCAGCAGTGTCGTCGCCGGCGCGTGCGACCATGCCATCGTGGGGTCATTCATTGACATCCCAAAGGGTGAAGCGTGAGTTTTCCTCTTGTGTTTTGCTCCAGCGCTGACGTGACCGAATAGTTTCGCGCTCAGCACCTACGCGACACGAGAGCTTTTGCGGCACACCAACTCCCCGCCGCAGCCCCGAGCGTGCAGGGGATCACTGGTCGGGAGCTACGACAGCTATTGCGCGTACGAGGTCAACCAGCTTAAACGGGCGGTTTTACTGTTCCCGGAGGACACATGGCTGCATGAGCTGCTGGAGACGATCGAAGGGCAGATTCTGGCGGATCATATTAACGGACACGGACAGGATTGCCAATGCTTTTGGCAGCCTGTCTATTTTGCGTGTAGGGCGCATTTCCACGGGGAGACGGCGGAGATGCTGTGGGCGTTCCTCAACCCTCTTGGAGCTTCGACGCGTCAAATGACTGCAGGCGGGCGGCACGACATCATAAGCTTTGTAATGGACACGTGGAATATGTGGAAAGTACTGCGTCAAGGTGAGTCTGCGCATAATCGGCACAGTAACATCACTGACTTGTACATTTTGCAGCTGAACTTCTGGCAGCTGAGCGACTCGACGCCCTGAAGCTCTTTGAGCTTCACATGGCCGTGGTGGTGGACCTCAGCAGGCAGCATGCCACTGAAGTCGCTGCCTGGTCACGGCTGTTGCGACTGACTACCAGGGCTCACGGCAAGAAACCACGAAGTGTCTATCAGCACGAGTCGACCAAAGGTGGGCACACTGACATTCAATTTCGACGCGCATTCGGAACTGAAGAGATTTAGTGCTCACCCTGGACCACATGCTGGCCTCTATGATCGCTGAAGAAGGAGAGAATGCGACACGCGAGAGAGCGCAGGAGCCGAGAACCTCGGTGGCAAAGTGGATTCACGATGGGATGATGATTGAACGCGACCAGTATGGGTTTATTTTCATGTACAAGGATTGTTCTAACGCGGTGCAATGCAGACTCATGGCGATCGCGCTTCTGGGTAGCCACCGGAAGCATCCGTTGCAGGAGACCTGGACGAGCATCACGACACTGCGCAACTCCCTGAATCTCAATCTCAAGATATTCAGGGAACGCCAGCGGGAGATATACCCACGTCTCACACTCAGCACGCTTGACTTGGACGAGCCCGAGTTAACAGTGATTCAGCTGCCCTCGTATCGCATGAAGCACGGACAGCGGCCTGCGAGCAGTGGCGTTGCTGACGACGAGGACTCGCAGCTGCGGGAACGGGAAATCACGTTGCGGTGTACCCAGGCCACTGACGGGATTCTGGCTGTCCGCGCGGCCTGTTTGGCATTGTCCGCAGTCAAAAAGGCTCGGGGGGATGACTACCAAGGGCAGGCGGGCGTCACCCGCTCGCAGCGAAACCTCCAAAAGGCGGAGCTGATGAAGGATTTCAGGATTGCGATGTACAACAAGGCGTGGGTGGCGCTGATCCATATGGGTCACATGGCGGAGGACGATACGGAGCCCTTTGCACCCCTCGGCCGCCGGGACACTCGCAGGAAGGATACGCACTTACATCGGGCAAAGGGGGACTCGCGGCTCTTCGATGGAACAGCTTGGTACCTACAGAGCGGGACGACTATTCGGGAAGCGGCATCTGCGCCGCTGTCGCCCAACGATAGGGAGCAAGAGAGTGAAGAGGATGACCCGCGGCTGTTGACGGGCACTCAGACACTCAAGCGTTCAGGTGAGTAGCAGCGGGCTAAAGAGTGGCGTATCTATGATTGACATCTCTGCAGGTCATATGTTAAAGTCTCCTCGTGTCCACAAACGGCTTAAGGACATCGCGCCGGACGATGTCCTCGTGGAGCCGGTGTCGTCGGAGGCCGAGGACAGCGACGACTTGGAGGCGTCGCCGTCTAAACTGGCGAAGGAGCGGCGGGGGAAGGGGAAGGGGAAGCCGAAAAAATCGGACGGCTGGATCTGGTTGGAAAAGATGACAAGGGGCCAAACCCCAGGTGACGAGACCAAATTGGCAGAGTATAAAGCTGAAAGTACGTGGCATTGTATCTCTCTGGGGTGTGTGACATATACTGACGCTGTTCTAGGCGACCGAGTGCAGTGGTTCCGCGCCGAAGCCGAAATGTACCGCTGGAGGCGTACAAACGCAAGCATGCCAAGCTCATGCGCGTCGATGCGAGGTTCAGCCGTGATAACATCGTGTGGACTGGGTTGGCGGATCATGAAGAGGCGGATAACGGGCAGAACGGCGCGGTGTCGTTCGCTCGGATGCATGCTGCCATGTACAAGCGGCTGGCGCACAACGCCAAGGTGATCTTCAAAAGTGCCGACTCGGGCGCTCATCACGATTGGGCCACGGCAACCACGCTGGACGAGCTGGTGATCAAGGTCGACCGGTGGCGGGACGTTGTATTCAAGTGGATGGATGACATGGTACGTGCCACCCGTGTATGCTCCGACTGTTCGTTTATTGACAACATATCAGGGCATACATAGGGCGTACAAAGATTTCTAAACAATGACTTAAGTTCCACGGGCGACTTAAGTTCTCGTGGGCGACTTAAGTTCTGCGGGCGACTTAAGTTCCGCCCTGCTTGTAGACACATAATCAATATTGTGGAACTTTGGTGGTTAGCGGGACTGAAGTTGTGCGTGGGACTTAAGTGGTGGACGAAACTTAAGTGGATGGATGTGGGAGGACCCCCACCCAAATATGCGGCAGGGATGGGTGGGTAATGGGCGTACGGGAACTTAAGTTCCCGGCGAACTTAAGAGGCTGCGTGCGACTTAAGTTCCGCTCTGCTTGTAGACACTTAATCAATATTGTGGAACTTTGGTGGTTACCGGGACTGAAGTTGTGCGTGGGACTTAAGTGGTGGACGAAACTTAAGTGGATGGATGTGGGAGGACCCCCACCCAAATATGCGGCAGGGATGGGTGGGTAATGGGCATACTGGAACTTAAGTTCCCGGCGAACTTAAGAGGCGTTGGCGAACTAATCGCCCAACACTTAAGAGGAGCTAATATTATTTCATAGCACACATTTTTCACACAAGACGAAAGTGGTGCTGGAGGAAATGAAAGGTGCTCAGAGGATCGTGATGATGAGCAGGTTGTAATTGGTCGCATCACCCTCACGCAGGCATGCAAACCATACGAAACATGTCCACCTGAATTCTATACATTGCCTGATGTATCGAGCCAGAGTTTACGTGAGAGATCACACAATAAACTGTTATTGTTTGACTCACAATGAACATGACACCCTGCTCATGGAGTGACAAATCTGAACGCTTTGTAGTCTCCACTGGTCTTTGGCATACACATGTGCATGTAACATCCAACGTGTGTGTTAAAATATTTAATTCTGACATCACGAAGAAAATGCTATAAGTACGAGTCACATGCTGGGCACCGCCATAGCCCACACCCACCAAGTGATTCGGAAGGGTGCATGATGGCGGCTGCACGGTTCTCGGAAAGCCAAAATAGCCTCAAAGATGACAGCCTTTGAATGACATAATAAGGAGGCTTGGTGCCTCACCTGTGGTGACATGATACTCGGATCCATACGGGTTTTAGGCCATGAGTAACTGGGACCCGTGAGTTTATACTCATGGGTAGACAGGTACTTGTGGGTTCACGAGTACTCATGAGTATGCACAAGTTTTCTTTGGGAAAGTGGTTCATTTAAATAATACAAGTCAATTCGAGTCATTGTCAACCTCAATAGATACCCCATCTGCTGCCTTTTCCTTCCCTTTCGAACACTTGGATTTATCCTTGAACACCTGCACTATTTCTGCACAGGGAGTCACATCCGGCAGATCAAACCATGAACCAAGGACTGAAGCAGCACGAGTGGACTCATCGGAGAGAGAGTGTCGTATCTTGGATACTGTTAGACCACCCCGGGAAAATGCGCGTTCAACATCAGTTGAAGTTGCTAAACAATCAATTAGAAATTGTAGAAAGTCAAGATAACTTAATACATACTGGGGATAGAAAGAAAGTTCAGAGCCATCCGTGCTAGGGGATGTCCTGTTGCTTCCATGCTCGTCCAATAAGTTATCACATGAACTGATGTGTCGACTGGTGCGCTAGTCAGCCATTCGGTCACCGGGTCAACAGTACTTGCTGGTTGGTGCAGAACGTCGAAATATTTGTTGCAGGATGTGGATGGCTGAAGACAAATTAGGACTGAACAGAAGATTGAGTACTGACATACCTGGGTCTCGGCTGGGACAGTCACAGGGGCAGTGGCAGGCTTGTAGTGTGCCTCCCACTCGTTCCAAAGAATGTCTTCAACAGCTTGAATCCATTCTCGTGGCCACCCTGCTTTGACAAAGTAAGAAGTCTTGTATTTTGGATGTAACACTGTAGAGAAAGTATCAAAGATGGGAATCCAAGATACGAGGAAGCTCACCCATTGCGATCCGAAACACGATTGACTCGTTGGTCAAAGCATAGTGCTTATTCATCATTGTGAGGCCTTGCAGAGCTGCAGCACATATGACAATTGGCAGAGCAACATTATCAGTAAAGTCGTCCAAAGCACCAGTTAAGATGTCGAAGATTGGGATGACCTGGTGAATCAGCAGCACACAACTCTGAGATATCTTGTGCGTCGCATGCAGGAATACCTGTTAATTATTAATTAGAAAAACAGTGGATAATTGGATAGCACACATCAAGCAGGGGAAACAATTGAGTCACAAGAGCCCACTCATCATTACTGAGTTGGAATCGATGCAGGCAAACACCTCTGTTGTGATTGTGCTCTGGCATTACAACGAGAAGTGTCAAGGCATCACGTAGCTTGAGTGCTCACTTGAAGAGTTCAGCAGTGCTGTTCCAGCGTGTTGCAACATTGCAGACCATGAGACGGGGTGTTATCTTGCTCTGGAGACATGCAGCACTTGAATCTGCCTTGAGGGTGGGACTATTGACGATCTTATTGGCAAGTGTGTGAAGCTGAATTGGAAAATCAGACAGGCCCAGCAACAAAAAACCACAAATACCTTCAGGATGGCATATCTTCCCAGATTAATCTCGCTGGGAGACAACGCAGCAAGGCGAGTTTCATTCACAATTTCAGTCTCCACCTTGTCGATTACCAGATCGTCGCTTTCCTCTACTGCAGGATCAATCTCCTCCATAAAGTCAACAAGCTCCTCATCGTCTTCGTCATCACCACCCAAGTCCGCTTCGTCTACAAGGTCCTTGAGAATACCTGCATCCTCTGCTTCTGACTGGTCCTTGGGGCGGTGCTTCTGACTGAACTGAGACAAAATAGCCTGTTGACCAATTAACAAGAAACTGGCAAGTAGTGACATGAAAGAAAACCTTGACCACAAGATTTAGAATGTGTACAAAGCATCAAACATGGGTGACCGATCCACGGTAAGAAGGCAAGATCACTTCAAGCTCTTCCACCATTGTGTTGTTGTTGGATGCATTATCGGCAATGAGGGAAAGGATCTGTTAGAGAACATGAGTGCAAGTTCAGTGTACGATTAACCGATGTGTGTACCTTGTCTTGGATCCCAAATGCACGAAGACAGTCAGAAATACAAGCAGCCAGATACATGCCACTATGGCTCTTGGATGCCCTAGAGAAATATTATCGCCAGCTCAATAGGAAATCAAAACACGCACTTCACAAAATCCAGGATGATCAAACATATTTTTCTGTCTCAAATCCAGGTGACTGTAATGCCAATGAACGATATAACCTGAGGCGAGGTCCATCCATCGACACAGAGATGCAAAAGGCCAGGATATTGCTGCATGAAACGTGAGATAGATATTGTGCATTGTCAATGATTCGCACCTGAAGAATGTGGCCAACTTTAACCCTGCTCATCCGAAAGATCTCCTTCACATCACAGGAGACAATAGACTGTGAAGGGGTTTCAATGCGATGATTCAAATCGTAGAAGATATCGAGGAGCTCAGCATCCTCTACGATTGCAAAAGGTTGGTGACGGCGGACAACCCAGAGGGAAACCTTCATGCGATGGGTGAATTGATTGTACGAAGATCCAGTAGCAAAAACCTCCATTGTGTGAGCAGAAGGATCGCTGGGTGTCTCACAGGTGTCGGTGTGCCGATTGAGAGTGCTGGTGCTCTCATCATGGCAAATGCGCATAATTTTGACGGTGGGATTCCTGGACATCAGGTGAGTTAAAGAATTGGAAGATGAAAGCAAAGAAAACAAACACACTTCTTGCACACAAACTGGTACTTGACATCGTTATTCATGCGGACAATCTCCAGCTCATGGAAGTGTGAATATGCATCAGAGGTCCAGGTCTTCTTCTGAGCCGCTGGTATGTGATATTTAGGGAAGAAACAGATGGAGACTGATTATGCACACCGAGGACTTCAGCATCAGACTGCGAGGACGTCTTGTACCGAGCCTCAAACTTCTCACGGCAAGTTAGTTGAACAGAAGTAGTAGATGGCTTGGGCGATGAGGGTCGCTGAGAATTGTCGCCCTCAGAGTCAGTCTGACCAGTTTGAGCAAGTCATCTGTGTTTAGCCATGACAGAATTACAACTGGACTGTTGCAAAGTGTTGTTTAAAAGAGCATCTTATCGGTTGACCAACGGCCATATTCAGCCATTGTGGTGGTTGTGTAGCACTCTAGAATCTCGCAATTTCTTCCAGACTGCTCAAAGAAATGAGTTCCAGACGTGAGAATGACAACAGTAATGGAGAATTGTTGTTATCCTGGGTGCCATGGAGTTTGACAGCCATGCTTTCTTGACTTATCAGCAACTGTTGTCATAATTTCAAGCCTCTAGACATCCTGTTGTTATCTTCAATATATTTCCGCAGCTCGGAAAACTCTCTGCAATATATTTCCACAGCTGGGTAGGTAACCATGGGTTCTATCATATATTTGCGCAGCTGAGAAGCTTTGATTAATTACCTTGGTGACTGCACTCTTATTGTATAGGTACTTTAAAACAGAGGTGGTGAATCATGAAATATCACTTTCCTGATGTCCCATAACAAGGATCCCGAGTCCTCGCATTTAATTCGTGCTCAGCCCACCAGCATTCCACTTTCACCCACCAATTTCGCATTGCCCACTCACATAAACATCGAGTATGATTCTTGGACTTCAACTGCCAACGTGATATGGGTATTCAAGTGTTTTAAACCACTGTTCCAAGTTTAATTTTGTTACAGTATGCCCGCATGATCCTTCGGAGCCCAAGTGTATGTCATTATATCAGCCCATGTTCTACTGTAGGATCTAACTATCTGAGGTAGTGCCTGAGCCAAATAATCACTACCCTTGTCCACGACAACTTGGAAAATACAGAAGAGGTTCGCTGTTTGCTGGCAGCCACACGGTCATATTC
This sequence comes from Mycena sp. CBHHK59/15, assembly GCA_029204085.1. Lineage (NCBI taxonomy): Eukaryota > Fungi > Basidiomycota > Agaricomycetes > Agaricales > Mycenaceae > Mycena > Mycena sp. CBHHK59/15. The sequence continues at coordinate 139,044 of JARGXW010000101.1, read as the reverse complement.
CCCAATGCGGTGGGTTTCGGGCATGAATTGCATTCCTCATGCTCAGAACTTGGTGGTGTCCTCGGTATGTGATTATTTCGTTGCGCCATGAATAACTCGTGAATTCTTGGTGCAGAGGAATCGAAGAATGTGAGGCAAACTATGTTAGAGCCAGACTGTAGAAATAGAAATTGAAACATTGCTGGACTTGGTGTCTTGCTTAGTAGCCTACAGTGCTTTTCCATGTCCCTCAGGGACAAGAATTGTGCTGTTAGGGGATTCAACAAATGACCGGGGGCTTACCAGGCCGGGTTGAGAATATTCAGCATACTGGCAAAACTTAATGGCAAGGGGAGTCAAACCATGGACCACGAATTGTCGTACCAAAACAAGGAAGTGAACAAAGATCAAAGTGAGCTAAACTACAGATGCAAAAGCCCAAGATACAATTAACATCGGATGAACTCATAAGTACCCACAAGAGTACTTGGATTGTGGAATGTGGAACCCAGATCCGTGCTGACTCGTGGCCATGAGTACTCAAACCTGTGAGTATACAAACTCATGAGTTTTCCCACAGCTCAACTCACCGTGACCCATGAGTAACTCAGACTCGTGACATGCCTTAAATCACAGTCAGTGAGTGGATCAGCACGCAGGAAGTGCTAGATGAAAGACTCACCTTGTATTTTTATATGGCAATGCTGGCGAACACAGCGGGCACCCCAGACATCGAGACTGAGCTCTACAACTTGGGTGCATCATGGCACATGTCCCCGTACTGGCACCACTTCATCAATTACACTGCCATCCCCCCGAAATCCATCACTGTGGCTGACAATGGCAACTTCATGGCTATTGGGCAAGGCGACATGTGCATCAGAATCCCAAATGGCAACAGCACACCCAGCATACTCCTGAAGGGACTACTGTACATGCCGAAACTAGGACTCACCTTGGTTTCCATCAGCAAAATCACTGATTCTCGGTTTTGCATGCTCTTCCAGGATGACGTCTGCAGGATTTTCGATCAGAAGATGAAACTCTTGGGCATTGTGAAGAAGAAGGGCATGTACCGCATTCAGAATGATGCGACCCCGGAAATTGCCGCAAGCACCATCGAGACAGTCTCCATCAAGGACTTGCACCGCTACATGGGCCACATCACACTGGAAGCCGCCAGGCATCTTGTTAAAGATGGCTTGGTGACTGGGATCAAGCTCGACGAGTCGACAAGCATCGAGTCTTGTGACTCGTGCTGCTACGCCAAAACAACGTAAGCCCGTTGCAAAGGTTCACAAGGAGAAGTGCACAGCTGCAATGGGTGATCTCATCCATTTGGACCTCTGGGGGCCCGCACCAATGGAGATGATCAATTGCTGTGAGTACTACTCGAGCTTCACGGATGATTGCACTCGCTGTTTTTTCTTATATTCTGTTCCCTTTTCCCAGTAAAAATTAGTGCTGCTGCGAGCTGGAGGTGGCTCGAGCCGAGTTTCAGCTCGCCTCGGACCGTTACCATATCTGGCAGCTCGAGGTGATGCCAACTCGCCTCGGCTCGAGCTGGCTCCGAGGCAATACACACATTTCTCAAAGCGGTGGTCGTGACAGGCTGACACGTAACTGAGCGACTGGCGTGTCGCGTCACATCTGCTCCTCCTCCCGCTCGCCGTTCTCGACGTTCCCCGTCCTTTCGAGTGCCCAATCTTCACTCCTTATCTTCGGCTTGGCGCGCCCACCCCGATCACGCGGTCATGTGATACTGTGAAACACGCAGCAACTACGCAGGGGGTTGGGATTTCGACGCAACGAGAGAGCGCATGTGCACGTTGGAGGGCTCAGGTACGGCCCCAAATTTCCAATTAGCCCCCTGCAATGTTATAAGTACGGTCCCAAATCCATGAGTTCTTTATCTCCCTCCCTGTGAGCTACCATGGCCTCTTCGGCCTGCCAGTGCGGAAATCCCCTCGCCTGTGTCTGTTTTGCCCAAACGCCGTGTCGAAACGACTTCTGCTTCGATCAGTATTCGACCCCGAACCCCCAGAATACTTGGCAAAATTCATATGTGCAGCCACTGCCTCAAGCTTTCATGACGCCGGCACCAGCTTTTAATCGCGCGCCACCCTTTAACCCCACGCCGGCTTTTACTCAGATGCCAGGATTTAACTCTCCGCCAGCTTTCAACACCACCCAATCGATCCCCCAGCCCCTTTCCTGGCAACATACTTCCCCTGCTGCATTCAGTATGGCTGTTCCGCCCCCATCTCGGGCGCCGTTTGTGGATGTGACAAACACAATCAATTCGGCCGCTCCTCCTGCGTCGCGTCAGCGGAAGAAGCGGAAGGCGCCGACTGGCTCTGAAAGCTCGCCCTCACGCAGACGTGTCGACCCAGCACCCACTGGCCCTGCTGTGTTTGGTGTCGGGCCATCAACTGCTTCTGCCGCCGCCGCCGCCGCATCGGACTATGTTTCCCACCCCTCACTTCCCAGTGCAAATCTCGGGTCTCTTGTCAACAAGCCTGCGACTTCGGGTGCCGCCGCCACGGACGTCTGGTTTTTCATCCGTGGTGTTGACACTCCTGTTGCACCAGAAAAATTGCCCGAGCCTCAGCCATCCGATATGGAGGAAACACGCCTGGATAAGAAAGTGTTTCCGTATCTGGCTTGTCGTTTTTGTCCGTAAGTTGTTTCATAAATCTGAACCGGTATTTCATTCAATATATTAACGCGATGCTATCTCAGTGTCGAAAAGTGGACCACATGGAAAAACGTCGAAGGCCAAACCGCGTCGATTCGGCATCATCTCGAAACGGTTCATGGGAGAGTTTGGCGCGAAATCGTGTATCATCGCCATCTAAAGGGTTGGGAAACCATCGGAACATCGCCTACTCTGGCCCCCGGCGAGCGGGAAGAATTCTCTCTTCCAGTGTTTTACGAGAAACTGGCAAAATGGATAGCCGTCGATGATCAGGTGAGTGTCTTTCACCGTACATATATTCTGGCTTAAACTTATAGTTCTTCTTCAGTCTCTTGATGTTGTAGATTGTCCCGAACTTTGTGATCTCCTCCTCTTCATTGGCACGGAGCTGGAGGATAAAGACATCCCGCATCGCACCAAACTATCGGAAATTATCACTACCCTGTTCAAAACTCAATACGCCAAGATGGTGCTCGAGATTCAGGTTTGTTATGCTGCTTCCAATTCTATTCGCTATTCATATTCTGGTATTCTACAGAATGCACTTAGCCGTGTTTCTTTTACAGACGATATCTGGTCGCGACAAAACCTCGACGCTCATCTCGCAATTACGGCACACTATATTGTCAAGGACGCGAACGGCCATCTCGTGCTCAAAACACGGCTGGTGGCCTTTCGTCGCATGGATGGGAGCCATACAGGTGAAAATATCGGCCAGCTATTTGTGCGCGTTTTGAAGGAGATTGGCTGCTTGCATAAAGTAAGTCGGAAGTCAACTTATTCTGGCGTATTAACCAAACACCCTCTTTGTTCAGGTGGGAATGATTACCTGCGATAACGCTTCAAATAACAACACCGGCATGGCCGAAATCTGCGACGAGTTGTCGCGCATTGGTATTCCTTTCAATGTTGATGGCAATCGCATCCGGTATGTATTCATTTTCGCACCTCTTGTCCAGGACTCACCGATACCTCAGCTGTTTCCCGCATGTTGTCAATATCGCGGTCAAAACGGGACTCAAGGAACTCACCGAGCTCCCCGACTACCACCCCGACACTATTCTCGATGACAATGGCAACATAATCCCTCAAGCCCTGAGGGATGACCCAGCCTACTGGCGAGCCCTCCAGTGCGATCCTGTTGGGGAGGCTCGCTCTCTGGTTACTGCCTGTCACGCATCCGGTCAGCGCCGCGCTGATTTTGAGACGACGATCACAGAGGGTAACACCGCGGGCGGCTTCGGAGAGCCCGCGGAACCTCTTCGGGTTGTCACATTGCTGAAAGACGTAGACACGCGTTGGTCGGCGACATTTTAATGATAGACCGCCTGCTTGAGCAATATTTGGTCTGTGTTTTTTTTTTTTTTCACCCGCTAGACCGCACCGTTGACTGACGATATTCCCAGGCTGTTGACAAGTTTTTGGACGACCCGAAACAAGATGAGATCTCATGGCATCGACTCAGCCCGATGACGCTGCAAGTTCTCGGCGACATCCGACGGTTCTTGCAGGTCCTGCATCTTGTTCAAGAGATTGTATCAGCCGAGAAGACACCAACACTCTCTTATGTCCTTCCGCTTTACGAGCAACTCATCATTATGCTTAAGGACCTCACCAAAGAACTGCCAAAATTGAGTCTCGGGATCAACGCCACCATTCGCAAGCTGGAGGAATATTTCCACATGTCTCAGCGGACAAAGCTCTATGGACTTGCTATGGGTAATTTATTCTTTGGATGCTGAGCTTGTTTTCCAAACTGAATTCCAATTACAGTCTTGAACCCTACTATCAAACTGCAATGGTTGCGCGAAAACTGGTCCTCCGAAGATGCCGATGCCGCCCAAAACTCAATCCATGATGCCGTATGTCCACTTCATTTTCTGGCTTTTCTTTTGTCAGTTTTATTTACCCCAAATATGAGATGCTTGAGTATTGCAAAGCGCAGCGCTCTCCTGGAACCAATCCAGACGCTGTGCAAGTCCCCACAACAGCCAGCCGTCGCTCTGTGAATGCGCCTTCAGCCTCGCATGCCGCCCAAGCGCAGCGGTCGGGTTTTGCACGCCTCAAGAAACTTGCCAAGGAACTTTCTGGCGAGGATCTCAATACAATGACCAACTCCTCATCCACGGGCGAGTTGTCGGAGCAGGAGAAGGCCGATGCCGGGCGCCGTGCAGCTGCTGAGGACCAGTGCATTGTTGATGAAGAGCTCAGGTGTTACGAAGCCGAGGGCATATTCGATGAATCGACCCCCGAGTTCGAGGATTTCGATCTCCTTCGCTACTGGGATGTAAGTTTTTTCCTCAAGACTCGAAGTCCCCGTTTTAAACTGTCCGTTAGCGATGTGAATTCCGATTCCCGTACCTTTACCGTGTAGCGCTCGATGTACTACCTGCTCAAGCGTCGGCAGTCCCTTGCGAGCGCGTTTTTTCATCTAGCAAGGACACCGACACTTCACGCCGCAACAGCCTCTCGGATGACACGATGGAGAAGCTACAAATCCTCAAATTCATTTATAAGCAGGACCGCATCAAATTTTGTGACGACTTGGTTGCAACGGAGGCTGAGCTCTCAGTCATCGATGTTGATCCTAAAATTCTAGATACACTTTTAGCCGCTGGAAGGACCCAGGAACTCGAAGCGCTCGTCAACGCTTCGTACAATACATCGTCCCAATAATTTCTGTGCTTATTCTCGTTACAGCTCAATAATTTACTTACATGCCATTTATTTTTAGATTGAATACTTACACACTTGTAGAGTTTATAACATCTTCTGGAGCCCTGTGGAGAGTAGAGGGATGAAAAAGAAGCAAAAACGACGAGCTGAGAGACCGTGGGAGTCAAGTCTTCCTTTTATGGACACCAGCTCGGAGCTAGCTCGAGGTGACCTTGTGGCGCCTCGAGCTGACCCGAGGTTGATGGCCCATCAGCTCGAGCTACCTCGAACTCAGCTCGCGGCAGCACTAGTAAAAATAGGTGTATTCACAAGCCAAAACAGTGTTGAAATATATATATATATATATATTCTTGTATTCTGTTCCCTATTTCTAGCAGAAATAGGTCATGTTTCCATCTGCAATATAACTCAGTTTTCAAAGACGAACAGCAATAGAAATATGTATTCTATTTTGAATAATGTTTCCGAAATTGAAATAGCAGTTCAGAACACAGAAGACATATTTTGATGCCTATTTCCAGCAACAAATATCAACCTCCCTCTGCAGTGTCAGTTACTTTAGAGTTGACTTATTGACCAATTGTTTTATTATATTTCTAGGAAGCCCATGCCGAAGCCATCGAGGTGGGTTTCCAAGAGCCCGACGAGGTCCAGCTCTTCCAGACCCATATTTGCTTTTTCACCCAGTGATAAGGTGTGTATCCGCACACACATGAAAATCGCATTTTTGTGACTTTTCATTCTTAAGGCCTTTCATCTAGACAAGACAAAATACCTAGAGTACACATCCTCCCAGGATAGTGTACTTAGACTATAGACAGCTGCGATGCCTCTCAAATGAGTTGAAACAGTCAGCGACTGAAGCTGATGAGCGAATATCTGCACCTGCAGAGGTGACATTTTCTGCGTGTTTACATAGTGCTGCGCATAACTTGAATCGCAGATTTCGATCACCAGAAACCGATATATTCAAAGCAACGGCAACATGGGACAGAGCTTTGGTGGAAATTTGAGTGTGATCCGTGTCAAGAATGACATTTAACATGGCTTTCGCCATATCAGCAGCTGAGTCGAAATCTTGACAGAGTGCATGACACGCAGAACAATCTGTCCATGGAGATGATGAGGCATCGACTACATGGTCAGCACAAGCCCCAGTCACAATATGATGGAGCAGAACACGGCAGCATTGCACTAAAGTCATATGGGCATATGGAATGGCATGTAGATCAAGCAATCGTTGAATTGTTGGTAAATCTGCATGAAATACAGAAATACAGGAACACGTAGCATGATGTCCCAGAAATATATCACGTAGAATATTCAAAGATGTCAACGATGTCATTGGCATCATAGAGGTCATGCAGGCAGCAGATCGGGACGTAGATGGGCAGTGGCAAACCAGGGGCTCATCGCAACCACAGCTATGACTGGGAGCTGATTAAAATATGAGTTTTGGGCAAGTAGGAAAGCGGTAGATGGTGGACTTACAGCGTGAGCTCATAGTTACTTCCTCATCCACCGGAGACAGGGGATCAAGGTCTATAGCGGGCGCTGAGGTGGATATATCTTTGAAAGTGGGTGAGGAGATGACAAATCTGACAGGAAAAATGCACTGTGCTGCTGTCCCAGGTGAGCGATGCCCGAGGAAAGAGTAAAGGATGCATGGGGAAGGGTTTGCCAACAGAAGAAGATCCAATCACAACCCAGAATGAGGTCATATGGGGTACCGGAGGCCAGAGAGGTTCATGTGCATGGAGCACACAGTGTTGCCAGACGGAAGTGTGAGCACACCAGAGGTGCTTGACCCAGGAGCCGGAATTCCAGATGTTAAAATCCAGTCGAGCGAGATGAGAGATTTAGGAGACCCAGGATCAACAGAGATGGAGAGCGGGATGTTGCAGAATGTCGGTGGGAGAGCCATGAGCGTAGGAGAACTGGTCAAGGTGGAGGCACGAAATAGAGAAGGACAAGGAAGAATACAGAATTTTGCCACGTGACATCAAGAGTAAGCAGGATTATGACTTGGGCACAGCAATATGTGGCCAGCAGTTCAAGCCGAGACATTTTGGCTGGAGAGGAAACAGTTTACGCAAAATCTGCTGACGAAAATGTGATGCACAGCCAAAATCGAAAAATCAGGCTCTCCAAGACCCTTACCCAACGGTAGCGGGAATGTTTTGGTCTAGTACAACTCTGGGACTTAACCACAGGAGGCCGTGTACTTAATGGCCATCAAGAATCAAGCCCGACAGTAAAGTGAGAAACTGCAAATCACTGATGATTAGACCTGGGCAGCCTGAGAAACCACAGGTACCCAATCCGGTATGTAGGCCCTCGCTGTGTACACTCAATGATTATTCAGTACCTTTTTTGGAGGGGCTACACTGCCACAAACAGCAACTTGATTCAAGTATTTGAAACTCCGATCACGGCTTGATTGCTGTGAAAGGGTTTCCAAGCAGCCTTTTGCACGGGTTTCCCCAAAATTACCTGAAACGGCAGGGTTTCTGCGTGAAACCAGGTTTCTCAATAGAATTATCTGCTTTTTTGCAGGTTTTGGGCAATGAATTTTTGGCTGTGACACTGGACCAATTCGACAACCACCTCTGTGATGCGTGACACAGAACCAAAATTCCAAATCAACAGGTACCCCTGTGACGCATGACTGTCCAATTGAATGAAAAAGTACAGTATTTATTTGCCCAAGTACCTACTCGGTGAATCAGTGTGGATGAATTGGGATTGTCATTGGCACCACAACAAGCTATGTGTACTCGGAGGGGTTGGATTGTTGGAGTCGGAGGCTCTGGAAACTGACTTATGAGATGATATGCGGCAGGAGGGCCTCGTGACTTCGTACCACTACCGTCTCTTTGGTGGGTGATGCAAAATTGTGTGGCCCCCCCGTTGTGAGCATCAACTAGGGTGCGGTCTGCACTCTACCGTGTTCATGTGGCCCCTGACTGGGAGGAGGATGAAAATCCAGAGCTGGCGTGCACTGCGCGACACCAGCCCGACGACCTCAGAGAAAATGCTCATATGCACACATCACAGTCATACGATAGCGCCACAAATATAAATGTAGCCTCTCACTGATCACTCCCACATCCATGCCAAAGGGTGCAAGCAGCGCTCACGAACCACCCGCGGTGCACGCTATCGCCAGCAGCCTGCGGACCTCAGTCATGGCCACGGGCAAGGTTCCCTGGTCGCTTAACCTGCCCCACAATCCTCTCCACACCGCGTAAAGTACTCCATGGACGTGGAGCTCGAAAATCCGCATAAAAACAAGGAGAGAGAGCAATCCCTTTCCCTCCATGTACAACCAACTGCGCCGCACAACAAGTGAGTGTGAACCGTTGAACTAATTCACTGTACTGACCAACATACCAAGAAGTGGCTACACCTGGCAACAACCCCTTCCATTTTGACAGCCTGCACAAGGCCCCGAAAACGATGGACAGCACTTTCCAGCAGCCTGCAGACCACAACGAGAAACCCAGGGAATCCCCCGTAATGCATAAAACCAGGCTCAATATCTCCAGCTCATCTGCATCCACCCTCGACACGACCACCATCGAGGCCCTCTCCATCGACAACGCCACTACCCCGCAGCGCCACATCCTGCCAATCTGCTACGGTAGTGAACACGAAGCCTCCCCGTCCCCTCGTCCCCATGACCCACTTCCCCTGGTCAGCCCCTCCCTGAGTGCCGACCCCAGTTTCGATCTCGACAAGGAAAATATGAACATCGACAGTGACAACCAGAACATCGGCGATGCCACTCCTCAGCTAGGTATGGTGCAACCTGCCCCCACCCTCGGCCACGCCGGCACCACCCTCCTCGTGGCCATTGCACCTGCCCTCTTGCCCACCCACGGGGAGTTGATGGCCCTCGTGCCCACCGGATGCACAGAGAACCCTCAGTAACCCTACAAAGTTTGTTTAAACACCCTGCATCTCAATGTAAAACCATGTTCAAGCAATGATTTACTTAATATGCCTTTAATCATGGTTCAAACAGTGTTAAAACGTGGAGCAAAAGAAACACAGGGGGTGGGGTTCGAACACACACCAGCCAAGAATTCGACACACAAACTTTCAGCAAGGTCCCAACTGAGCCAAAATCGCATTGATGACAATCCGCACAAAGGCGTGAAACACCGCAGAAACAGATAAGGTTACTGTTTCAAAGTACAAGTCCATCACACCTTGAGCAGCAGTGATATTTAAGCAGTTCAACGTCAGTTCAGACCCACACCCATGCCCAACGGAGAGGGCCGTGCACCCTACATGAAGAACAACAGCAACACACGCAACATTGTCATCGTCAGCAAGAGGACATATGCCAACATCCAACCCAGTCGCGCCTTGACCAGATATACATCTGGCAAGACTGGTATGAGCAGATGTTTGAATGGGAAATTAAAACCATGGGAATACGTACCGACCACAAAATGGTATCCATGAGACTAACAACTGAGAAAGCCCCAACCATCGGCCATGGCCGGTGGGGATGGCCAGCGTGGCTGACGCGGGATAAGAAACTTGCGCAGTATATCCACAAGAGAGGCATGACCCTCCAGGCAGACCTAGCGGTTGTGGAGAGTTGGATCGAGAGGGACAAGAACTACAACAAACAAATGCTGTGGGAAAAATTCAAAGACGACATCACAAAGAAAGCGAGAGAATGCGCAAAGGTGGCAGTCCCAAAGTTCATACAGGAGATCGCAGAGCTGGAGTCAAAGCTCGGCATAATTCTGTTGGACATAAACTTGCCTGAGGAAGAACGGAAACTATCCAGAGCAGTGCTTACCGAGAAAATTGCGAAATTACAGCAGCAACATTACTGGTCTGCATGCCTGAGCACCCGAGTGAGAAACAAACTAGAAGGCGAAATTATCGGCCAGTACTGGTCAAAGATAAATAAGCCAAGTAAGTCACGTGAATTGATCCATCGGCTACAGACAAATAATGGTGCACCAGACGGTACACCACCCTTATATGAGACGGACTCCAGTAAAATGGCAATGATGGCTCGTGAATACCACAATAAACTCCAGTCAGACCATACCGATACTACAGCAGAAACAAGAGAGGCGAAAATTGAAAAGGTCCTGGGACGCACCAAAACCAAGGTCACCCCCAAACAAGTAGACGGGCTAAATGCATGTCTGACACTGGAGGATGTACGGATGGCCCTCCGGCTATCGTCAAACTTCAAGGCTCCAGGCCTGGACGGGATACTGTATGAGCTGTGGAAAACACTCGACACGAGATGCATGACAGCCAAAAAATTAAAGAAACCAGCATTTGACATACTGAAAGCGATGCATGAAGTGTACAACGACATTGAGTCCCACGGTATGGTAAAGGGGACCGGTTTCTCTAAAAGATGGATGTGCCTGCTCTACAAGAAGAATGACAAGGTGGACATCGCAAACTACAGACCAATATCGCTGCTGAACACAGACTATAAAGTATTCACCAAAGCTCTCACCATAAACTCGCAAAAGTAGCACCACATTTGATCCATCCGAACGAGGCGGGCTTCGTACCGGGGCGCCACATATACGACCAGTTTTGGTTAACCAAGCAGATCATCGAGCTCGCAGAAGCGACTGAAAGAACAGGAGTAATTGTAGCTCTCGACCAAGAGAAGGCGTACAACAAGATAGAACATGACTATCTATGGCGTGCAATGTGCAGCTATGACATCCCGGAGGAATTCATAAATACAGTTAAAACCCTGTACAGTGACACATACACTTACATGATTGTGAATGGGGAGAAGAGCGCTCAACCCTTCAAGGTAACCAGAGGTGTGAGACAAGGGGACCCCTATCATGCCTACTTTTCGATCTCGCAATTGAGCCCCTGGCAGAAGCTCTGCATCAATCCGATCTCAAAGGCTTTGAAATCAAGGGAGCACATGAACAACTTATTGCGACGCTGTTCGCTGATGACACCCTGGTCTACCTGGACTGGGGAGATGATTTTGGAAGTCTTGTTGCAATACTCGATGAATGGTGCATCACCTCAGGTGCTAAGTTTAATATTAATAAAACAGAGATGATCCCGATTGGCAAGATTGCACACCGGGACAATGTCCAAGAGTCGCACTGTGTAAATGGCCATGGCGGGACGGTCATACCAGCCCACATTAAGATTGCAGCAGAAAAGGAGCCTATCCGGACTCTAGGAGCATGGGTAGGCAATGGCATTGAAGAGGTAAATACCTGGGCACGCACCCTGGAGAAAATTGACGCAGCACCTGGGCCACCCCACCATGGAAGGGAGGAGGCTAATTGTCCTCATGGCCGTAGGTGGGATGACACAGTACCTGACCAAGGTCCAAGGCATGCCCCGTGACGTAGAGGAGAAGCTGGAGAAGAGAATCCGACAGTTCCTATGGACGGAGAAAGTCAAAGTGACGATAAATCAAGAAACAATATACGCGCCTGCAGACGAAGGAGGGCGCAACCTCCTCGACATTGTGGCCCGCAACGAAGCCATCTCAATTACATGGCTGAAGTCCTATCTGACTTTCGGCGAGAAAAGGCCCCTGTGGGCTTTCATCACAGATGAAATTATTTCAATTAAAGCTCTTGGAGCTGACCAGAATGTCAAAGAGACACTGAGAATGAACCCATACCTTCAAACTTGGAGCCCGACCAGGGCCGACCTGAGTGTCGACCTGCAGAAGATGATGAAGATGGGGGATAAGTATAATCTGGAAATAGACGCAATCGCGGTATCAAGGGACATACAACGGGACATGCCAATATGGTACCATAGCAAAGCAAGGGCCTCACGCAATCTGTTCAACCGAGGGCAGGAGGTAGAGTGCCTCAGGAAGAACCACAGTATCCGATTGGTCGGAGATGCAGAGTGTCTAGCCTGAAGAGAAGGCTCGGTCCAGCACAGGGCCCACCGAGACTGCAAATGTGATGCGCGCAAGACTATGTGAAGGGAACGCCAGCCCAGAAAGTGTGCTAACCCGCACAAGTGCTATGTACAGGCAAGGGCAATGCTTAATGCCCTCCAGAACAAATGGAACCCGATGCAGCAGCAGCCCGAGGACTACGAGGGGAGAGGAACGGCAGCGATGATGCTGACGACCCGGATGTGGTGGAATTCAACCTGGTGGTGACGATGCACAGCACCATTGCTGAGACCTTCTGGATTTTTACGCAGCCTGAGGGGAACCCAGAGATGAGTGGAACCGCCCCGGATATGAGACTCACCCCAAACCTAGACGCAGAACCGATCATTGTTTACACTGATGGATTAGCATCGAACAACGGCAGCGAGAAGGCACACACCGGAGCCAGGATCTTCTACAGAGAAGGTGATGAGAGAAACCGTGCTATAAAGATCCCTGACGAGTGGGGGCCATCGAACCAAGTTGGAGAGGTACTGGCTATCAAGGAGACCGTAGAGGATTGCCCTAAGGATGTGGACTTGAAAATACTGAGCGACTCGAAATACACGATAGATGGAATAACGAAAAACATTACCAAGTGGGAAGCTGAGGGCTTCCGGACAGTGGCGAACAGGGAGCTAGTGAAGCTCACAGTAGCAAAGTTGAGGGAGCAGAAAGCGAAAACATTGTTCCAGTGGGTGAAAGATCACTCGGGAGTTAAAGGAAATGAGGCCGCAGACATACTCGCGGGTGAAGGGGCCGGAAAACCCCAACCCAACATGGTTGACACGGTAGTCAGGAGTGACCTGGTCCTGTGGGGTGCCAAACTCAGCATAATGATGCAGTCCCTCGCATACAAAATAATATGCCAGACGAAAATGAGCTGGGAGAGCTACCAGGATAAAATGGACATGAGGGAGACGAACTGCAACATGGAATTTGTGCAAGGGGCTGCCGCAGGCACAGATGATGAGGCACCAACCAAGAGGACAATGTGGCGAGCAACGAAGCACAAAGACTTCTCGGAAAGCATCTGATTCTTCATGTGGATGTTGCTGCATGGAGGGTACAAAGTCGGCAAGCACTGGGAAAATATCACGGGGCACCAAGAGAAGGGAATATGTATGCAGTGCGACATTACAGAGTCAATGGAACACATTCTCACCAAGTGCGAGGCAAACGGCCAAGAGCAGATCTGGAACCTCACTTCCAAACTGTGGCGGCTGAAGACTGGCAGTGACCTCCGACCGACACTCAGGGAGATGATGGCCTGCAGGGTAATAAAACGCGGTGACAAAGGCACAACATGCCTATTCAGAATTGTAGTCTCAGAATCTGCTCACCTAATCTGGAGACTCCGCAACGAAAGAGTTATTCAAGAGAAAGATGCTGCCACAGAGCGCGAAATCCAGAACAGATGGTGCAAGACAATCAACATCAGATCAAATTTGGACTGCCTACTGACAGACGAGATGAAATACGGCAAGAAGGCCTTAAAAAAGTCGCTGGTGAAAGGAACCTGGTGCAAAGTCCTGAAGGACAAAGACATACTCCCTGCAGAATGGACCAGGGAGACCGGAGTTTTGGTGGGTGTCGGCTGAGGGATGAGGGATGGTTAGCTTGCTAACCTGACCGATTCTCAATGATGCTGAAACCCCACACGCGGCGCTGCGAGGAACCAAGCGCTAGTGCCTCTAGGCATTTCTTCAGGTTGTTGTAACATCTGGCTGGGTTCTAAATCCAAGGCCTCAAACTAGCGCGCGGGGGGGGGACAATTTGATCGGCTCAGATGACTCGGGAAAAGGGGTCCGCCTTCGGGACACAAAATACCGACGACGGGTGGCGGCGACGCTATCCTTCTCTGCTAACCAAACACTCCACAAAAAAAAAAAAGATGATATGCGGCATCGACGGCACCGCGTTCGGCCGACCCAGAAGCCGAAGCTTTTGGCGGGGAGAATCTGTGCTTACAAAAGGTGATGACGAAACCGTGATTTACGGCAGTGAAATTAGGGCGCTGATAAAACCCTTACCTAAAGGTAGAGGGAATTTGAACATTTGAACATTTGAACCACCAAAGGCCTGAACCAACCAACCGCCTTGTGACCAGTACCGTTAGCCGACGGACCAGGATATGTCATCAGTCCACCAGATACCGACTGCGGTGGATTGCTGATTCAACAGCCGTGTTACGTTGGTGCGGCTGCGACAGCTTATAAACAAGCAAAGTCTTATGCAGTATGCCGCAGCGCGCTTCTCAAGACACGACTGGGTCTTTCCAGAATGCTTCTGGGACACAAATTATGCAGCGGGGCACTACTCCTCATCCTGACGCGCTTCGCGGGCGCCCAGGTCTTTTTTTTTTTTTGGTATCCAGATTTTATTCCCCTTTGTGCCTAAGGCATATGGTAGGGATGATGTCCAACTACTGTGTCGTACTCTATGTGGGTAATCGTCCATGTAATTATTTATCGTGCATGCTCGAAACTTTGCCGCACCGCGCAAGGCGGGGGCGAAGCAGAAGTATCCGCGGTATAGAAAGAGATATTTCTACGGGTGGTGAGTAAGTGAGAACGTGAGAGGGTCATGAGGGAGAGGAGATGAGGTAAAAAGGGGGTGGATCTACTGGGCGCCGCTCGCGTCGTCTGGCAGGTCGACCTTTTTGAAGTCTCCGTATACGGCGTGGAATCTGCCAGACTCTTGTATGTACGCGAACAATGCGGGGAGGAGCTTGAGTGTGTTGAGGAGATGCTTCGTGTACCGGGCCGGTCGCCCAGCGGCATGCAATCTCGTCCGAGCGGCTTGGTGGGCAGTGCAGAAGTGTAGGAAGTGGTCGACGGTCTCGTCGGCCATTCCACAGCAGGGGCAAGTGGGGGAGGGAGCTTATTGAGTCGGTGGAGGTGTTTGGCAAGGGGGCATGCTGCGAGCGGAGTTGGAACAGGACGGCGGAGTGCTTCCGTGGGAGTGGGGCAGTCAGTTTTCAAAACTTGTTGGATGGCAGCGCGGGATCTATGGCTTTGATCCGGGCAAAGCGTGGCGATCGTGTGAATTGCTTTGTCGCCGTCTTTTCCAGGAGCCGGAAGTGGGTTAGGGCTAGGGCGGATTTACCAAACGGTAGCCTCGTAAGGACCGCAAGCGGCCCCCCAAAACTACCCGTCTGCGCCGCACGCTTAGCCGCTAAGTCCGCCGCTTCGTTCCCGGGTATATCAACGTGCCCCGGTGTCCAATCGATGCGTAATCTGAAGTTCGGGTGTACGTCGCGTGCCTTGCGATGCCTCCTGTGGAAGATGTCCCAGATGTAATGCCCAGGCCCAGGTTTCCTGCTCGTCGTGGTCGAGATCGCTGCCCTGTTGTCAATGCCGAGTGGCAAGATCCCATCAATCACCTCGTCTTCTTCCTCACGCAAGCACTCCATTGCCAGCACCTCGCCTGCACCCTCGGCCTCGTACACCCCATACCTCTTTGCCGTCCCCAGTCGCACGCCCTTCGTCCGCTTCACTACCCCATCAACACACAGGACTGCTGCCGCCCCCACGTAGCCATCGATGAGTGAGCCGTCCGAGAACAGCTGCACCCTCGATGGCTCTGCCAAGGCCCATTCCTTTGCTTCTTCTTTGTTCGCGGCCACACGCACGTCCAACGGTGGCTTCCACCCCGCTGCCCGCCGCGTCGCCGGTATCTCCTCCACCAGGTGTTGCTTGACATCCCAATACGCGTTCATGAGGAAATGTAACGGGTGAGGGTGTCTCTTCACGTGTCATAGTCCTGCGCGTCTGACAGTTGCATGTAGCGGGTGAGTCTCGGGCAGCGTGGCGTATCGTAGTGCTGCCCTGTGGAGGAGTTTGTCCACCGCCAGGTGGATCGGGATCAGATCTGCGTGTGCGTTCAGAATATCGCCCGGGGAGGACACCATCCCCCCGACGATCAGCCTCGCTGCCCGCAACTGGATCGATCCCATCTTCTTTACAACTGCCCTCCTGTCATGCCGTCTATTAGCACCCCGTATGCGCTGTTGTGTCGGGACCAGGGCGACCTCCGCGCCATAGAACATGCGCGGAATGCAGATGGCGAGGTAGAGGCGGCGCATATATGTCAGCGCTACCCCCCTGGACACCTGGGCGAGTCGGCGGAAGGTCACCAGCCATTCGTGTCCTTTCGCGAGCATCGCGGCGCCTTGTTCCTGGAAGGTGAGCTTCTCGTCGAGCCATATCCCCACGAGCTTAACCGCTTTGCTAGGCTTGATGACCGTGCCGTTTATGATCAGGTTGGGGCGCTCCTCCGGTACGAGTCTGCTCCGTTGGCCAAAAGGTCGTCGCTGAGTTACCATCCTCGTAGAGAAGCAGATGAATTGATCCTTTGCCGCGCCGAATTTGCTGTTGTGGATCAGCGCGCACTCGTCCACGCCCCCCTCCTCCGTCGTTCTCTCCACAATCGCTCGGTACGCCTCTCTGAGTGTCTCGGCGATGGCCAGCAAGTGATAGTCATCGATGTAGATGCCGGAGTGTGGATCTAGGCGCGCGAGTGGAGAGTTAGCGAACAGGTAGAAGGTCACAGAGCATGGGTCGCCCTGGTCCAAGCCATCGACGATCGGGAACTCCTCGGAGACGTAGTCGTCAAAAACCAGTCGCGTCCGCCTCCCGTGAAACCTCCTCGTCATCCACTCCACGAATTGGAGCGGCACCCCCACCATCCTCATGTTGTGCTTCACCCGGGACAGCAGTGCGCTCGGGAAGGCCCCCTTCACGTCCCGGAGTAGCAAAACCGCTACTTTCTTCGTTCACCATGCGTCTTTCACCTTCGCCACCAACATCTGCACCATGTCTACCCCCGTGCGTCCCGGTCTGCCGCCGTAATGGTTCTTGGGGAGCATTCCCAGTCGCTCCGCATGCGTCATTAGCAACAGGTTCTTGCCGGCGTTCCGTAGCCGTGCGTGGCCGTGCGAGAGGATGAGCGGGCGATGTGCCCCCGGATTGGAGTAATCGGGCTTGGCTGGCTTGCGCCCGACTATGGTCTCTGTTATCTTCCAATCGGGTGGCTCGCATTGGTACACGTCCAGTGCTCGGAATATCCGCTGTATTCGGGGGACGAGTCGCGTCGCACAAAACTTGTACACCGAGTTGGGGAAGGAGCCCGATCGAGTGGCCTTCCACGGCTTCATCTTGCGGATGACTTCGTGCAGCATGTCCTCGGTGAGCGGGCGGTCCTCCCAGAGCGGCTCCGGATAAACTGTGTCCGGGTCGGGGTCAGTCGCGCCGGCACCTCGCTTGGGGTAGAACTCCTCTACGAGCCATCGGCTCTTCTCCTTGTTTGTCACCGCCATCTCCTCCCTCCCCGCGGCTCCCTTCCTCTTCAGATCCGGTATCCTCGCTCTCCCCCGTCTGTGGGCGCGCCTTTCATCATCTGCCCTGCCGTCCACACATCCCCTGCATCCACTCCCTCTAGAAAGTCGACCCACTTCGCGCCGCGAGCACTCTTTATGGTGTCCGTGAAGTCGTTCCGTGCGCGGCGATACTCCTCGTGTACTGGGTGGTACGGGAGCTCGCGCTTGCGGAAGGACTTGAGTGCCAGTGCATTCCTGGCCTTCATCTTCTCCGTTAACTCCACCTTCCACCACCGCTTCGAATGCGGCAGAGCTTGCTCAGCGGGACATGCTTCTCGACACACCTGTCGATAATGCATCCAGCCTCGCCAGTCCGTCCAGCACTTCCTCCTTGCTCGCGTAGCCCTCCACCAACGGCTCTCCCTCCAACTCCTCCCCGAGCATCTTATTAAGCTCCACCCAGTCCGCTCCTCTCCAGTTGCGCCGTGGCACAACATCCATCGTCGGCGGCACGAGGTCGATAATGCTGATGACAGGGAAGTGGTCGGTGGTGCCTGGTGTGCGATCCGGGTGCGAGTCGCACGCGATGAAGAAGCCTAGAAAGTTAGCGCTGCAAAATACGTTGTCGGGGCGCGTTAGGTTTTTTGTCCCTTTCGCTCGTAGCGTCGGTATGTCCTTGGGCAGCACCATCTCCATGTCGTACTGACCCAGCATCCTCAGCAGCGGCTGCACGGCGGCGTCTGCCGCTGGCGTGAAGAGGTGGTGGTTCCGATCCTCATCCCACAGCGGGCTGTGGCGATTAAGTCGCCCAGCCAGATGTAGTACACGGGGCCTGGTCCGCGCGGCGACGCGCGGCAGGGCTGCGCAGGTAGTTCCACACTGCCTCAAGTGTCTCGTCATGGTCTCCATCGTTGTATATGTTAATGACGCGAAGCGTCCCGAAATCCCCCCGGTATTCGATCCCGACAGTGTCGGGTGAAGGGATATGGATTTGCGACCACGAATTGGTCGGCAACGAGCGGTTCACCAACGTCACCGCCCGCGATCTCTCCTCGGACGCGTCGTGGCCGGTGGGGTACACCACGGTCCACCACGCGTTCGCTCTCGTCTTTTTGTTCTGGTCCATATATGGCTCCTGTAGCGCCGCGAAATGGTACCGATCTCTTCCCATGGCCTGCAGTAACTCGTGCTGATTATCAATCCCTTTGTCCAGATTCTGCTGCCATATCGCCAGTTTTCGAGGCTGGCGGTCGTTCATTGCGCCCCGTCCACGGTTAGGGCCGGGTCCTGAGGCTGGGTCTGGGAAGAGGGGGGCGTCGCCGGCGTCACTACAATGGTGGGCGGCCGCATTGCCCCCAATATCGGTACCGGGGGGAGTCCGCTGCGCAGCACTCCTCCCCATTCGGAGATCTCCCCTTCCTCCGTCGTCGGGGGGGTCCCCGTCCGCCCCCACCCGCTGTCCTGCTGGAAGCCACTAGCCTGGCGCTGAAAAGCGTCCTCTATAGTAGGCTGCTGGGTGTCTTGGGAGCATCGCCCGTCCCGTGCTAGATTGCTCGACACACGTCGGCGTCCCTCCCAGCCATCATCCACCGAGCGCCCGCTGCCCCCCTGGCCCGCAAAGCCGCCCGCCAATCTCCCGCTGCCCGTATTCGCCTGCCTCCAGCTCTCCGCAGCTGGGCTCTCATTCGGCGCTATCGTCGTGCTGGAAGCCCAGGTACGAGGATCGTGCGTGGGGAGGTAGTGGTACCCCGCCGTCGGGTCCCGCGCTCTCTTCCGCCCCTGCGCTGTCACAAATGCAGGACACCCGCGGCTTACCGCACCGTGTCCACTCACCTTGCAGTGCCCGCAACGGAAGTCGGCCTCTGTCGCCAAGCAGTCCGCAGTGCGGTGGTCCGCTGCGCATCGTCCGCACACATTCACCGCTGACTTGCACGCATGTGCGAGGTGCCCATCGTAAGACTGGCACCTGGCACAGCGTCGTGGCTCCTCGTCCGACTTGCGTACCCGGATATTCTTCCCCTGTATGTAGATGCCATTGTCAATAGCGTGGTTAGCTGCCTCCGCCGTCGTAAACTCGACGCGGAGGTGCGCGACCTTCTGCCCCGCATTGCGTCGCTGGATCGCCTTGACCCAGCGTCCTCCTGCGATGCCCCCTGTCACGATCGCGCTGTCTTGCTCTACTACTCGCCACGTCCCAGGCTCCTCGACCCGTGCCTCAACCGGTACCATCTCCGCGATAAGCTCGATGCGGCGAGGGCGATACACGCATGTGCCCCCCAATGCCGCAACGAACTGTTGGGCGATATCGGGCTGTTTCACCCACTGCGCCGTCGCATCATCCTTGCAGTCGAAGACCACGCCACCGTTCGTCAGCTTGCGTGCGCCGACAAAAGCCGCACCGTCAAGCTTCACAGCCATGATGGTGAGTGCCATATTGGCCTTCTCTTTCAGCTCCAGCCCGCTCAGTCCCGCCAGGCTGTCGCTCGTCGCATCCACGTCCTTGTCCACCAATATCTGACGTGCCATACGGGCGGCCCTCGCCAGGACTCCCGCCTGCTCTGCCGACATCATGGGAGCTGCCGCCGCCGCCGCCGACGCGTACGACCGCGGAGCTGTTGGTGTAACCGTCGCCCGCACCTCCAGTGCGGCGTCCTTCAGTGCCTCCACCCGCTCCAATACTCCAGCGAGACCACTCTCCAGTCGTTCGGTCAGAGTACTCAGCTCCGTCCTCTGCTCCTCCACTGTGTTCGTCAGCATCTCCGCCGCCTGACGAAGCCCCCCCGAGCTCGTCTCGTTCGCTTCGTCCTCCTCTCGCGAGCCTCGGCCTCCCCCAGCACCGTCCTCCGCAAAAGCGAGGAGCTTCTGCATGTCTGTCGACATGGAATTCATCGCGACGGACATATCCGCCATGAATTCCGGGCTTCGTTCCTCCAAGAGGTACGCTACCGCCCGGATCGCCTCCGCGGCGAGCGCCGACACGTCCTTCGACGCGACTGTGCGTAGCAGGACCAGTGATAGAGTCTCCAGCGTGAGTTGGTCGTCACAGTCCTCAGTCAGATATGCCTTTTGTATAAGGTATCGACGAGCGCCGTCGGCGCCTCCCGCTGCCCAGTCGTACCCACCCATATTGTATAATTCAGCTTTAGACTTCCCTTCATGTGCATGCGCTGTAGCGTCGGGCGTGCCGCGCGTGCCCGTACGTCTGGTGTTCTCCGTCAATTTTGGCGCGCTTTTGGGCGGGGTTTTTCCTGGAGGGCCAGGCGAAGGACGTTGCATTCGTTCTGCGGAGCCGGTAGACATGTACCAGTAAAGCTAGGACCACTACGAGCCGCGATGCGTGCCCCGAAAAGTTTTCGGTGGCGCCAATCACTTGCTTGTGGTGGTTTGTTGCCAAGATCCCCGCGCCCAGGTCTCATCCACCACCATCGATTTGGGCTACGCGCAATACCAAGGAACGGTCGACACAACGACGAACGTAACGACCTTCCTCGGAATTCGATACGCTGCATCACCCATAGGTCGGCAAATTCGATACTGTATCCAGGGTTGGCAAAAATCTTACGTCGCGTGCAGGTGATTTGCGCTTCCGTGCTCCCCAGCCACCTGCAAACGTCACTGGTGTGCAGCTTGCGACGTCCCAACCCAACCAATGTTTCCAAGCTGGGCTCGGAGCGGCTCCAACCACCCCATTCAGAACTCGTGCAGAGCAGATCATATCTACGGAGGACTGCCTATTTCTCAGGTGTGTATTCCTACTTCATATTTCCGCAATCGCGTGCCAAGCAGGGTATCCCTTCAGCGTATATTTCCCGAGCAACGCAGAGGGCACACCGGTCGGCAAACTACCTACGATCGTGTGGATTCATGGAGGAGGGCACGTCATCTTCATTTTTATTTCCCCATACATACGGCCATCTAATTTATTAGGAAGATATATCCAAGGAGCGGCTAGCATATATAAAGGAACAGATCTCGTAAGCCAGAGCAACAGGGGGATCGTCGTGGTTACAATACAATACCGCCTGGGTGTCTTCGGTGAGCATTTCATGAGCTGGATGTTGGTATTAAATGTATATCTGACAATGTTGCAGGTTTCCTTCCAGGTACCGAGGTGAAGAAAAACGGAGCATTAAATGCGGGACTGCGTAAGTCCCTTGGCATTTAGCTGTAGCGTCCCTAACGCGAAAGTCTCCTCAGTCGATCAGGACTTCGCTTTACGATGGGTGAATAAACATGTGCGTGCTCAAATTCGCAGTATCCAGTCCCGCTGACTTTGAACCTAGATTTCGAAGTTCGGAGGAGATCCTACGAAAGTCACTATATGGGGCGAATCCGCAGGTACCCTCAAGGTTACGCATGTCGAACAACATTGCTAATTGTTACGGGATCAGGCGCAGGATCTGTACTTCAGCAGGTTGTCGCTAATAATGGTCAAACCGAACCCCAGCTGTTCAGAGGCGTGATCACGAGCTCTACTTTCTTGCCCTCACAGTACAAATACAACGATCGGATTCCCGAGGTGAGTAGACCGTCTTGACCTGCGAAACTTCCTTAACTCGTTTCAGCTGCTATACAGTGAAGTAGTGGCTCAGGCAAAGTACGTATTCAAACCAGTTTCATAAAAGCCTTTCTGACACACTGTAGTTGCACTGTAGCCGTGGATTCGCTGGCTTGCTTGCGCACGGCAGATGCAGACACTTTGGAAGCAGCGAACGTAAATATTAATGCTGCAGGGTTTTACGGAACCTGTGCGGTGGTTCCTGTTGTGGACGGCTCGTTTATCACGCAGCCACCTCTTCAGTCTCTGTTGGAAGGAAAGGTCAACGGAGTTCGTTTTTTTTCTCGTCCTTTCTTCGCCCCCTACTTGGTGATTGATTATCTTTCCCCATGTGCAGAAGGCCCTCCTCTCGGTAACAAATGCATTCGAAGGTACCACATTCGTGGATCAAAGTACTGAAGCAACGGCCAATGCTACGCAATATGCATTGGACTTATTTCCCAACTTCGGTCCCACGCAAGCGCAGAAGGTAGGTGCTCTGTACGCAGAGTTGGGCACACCCTTGTTCCAGGAAGAAGCCATCATAGGGGAATGTGTGTTCACTAGCCGTTCTGCTCAATTCCTTCCAAAAATCAATTCATAATTTGCCAGCAATTTTAATCTGCCCCACGTACGCTATGTTGCATGCCTTCCGCGGGCGCTCTTTCAAGGTTTGCTTTGGGCCAAACATGCTGACTCACACGATGAACGATATCTGATAGGGCGAATTTGCCATCCCTCCTGGAACACACGGACTCGATATCCTCTATTACTTCCCTTCGGCGTCGGTCTACTTTCCCACGCTATCAATATTCAACAACACGGCCTTCATCAACGCATTTGCGCAATCATTCACGTCGTTTGCTATCTCGCTCGATCCCAACGTCAAGATTAACACCACGATCACACCGAAGTGGAATACATGGGATATCGAGCAGACAGAGATGTTGTTCAATAAAACGGACTCGGATGCACCCGTGGTACATTCGGTGAAAACGTCAGACGCTCTACTGAAGCGCTGCCAGTGCGTATATCCCTTTTCGCTCATTATCTTGCTTTTTGACATTATGTCCCAGGTTTTGGGAGAGTGTTGGCGGCCTTACCGGTCAGTGAAAGCGAGAAAAAAAGCTGTCTTCGGTCTGCAAATTTGAGGTTAGATGCGATAAATGAAACCTCGAGTATTCCCAATCCTTGCACCGTGCACCTACTTAAACTTATTACTAAAAACCCTCCGTCGTCTTATCCTTGTCCAAATGCAAACGCCAACTTGACATAGACTCGGAAACTGTTGCAATTAGAAATTTACAAGACTGACGTAGAGACTGAACATTGTATGTAAAATGAAAGGAATACTGATTTACCTATGGATCTGGATCGAATCCAACCGCAATAAACCCGATTGTGTACACATTGTTTGAGAGATGCTCAGAGGACAACAAGCACGGCTCCCAGTGTCGCACACGGTGTTGCTACCATGGCGGTCTCCGTCACATAGCCACCATGCAACACACAATTTGAAACGGGCTGGGCTCGAACACAAGATACACTGCGTCTCGTATACGCCTGAGGAATCGCCTTCTATTCCACTTGAGCCAAGGTGGGGATAAGGGCACAATTTGAAAATATTCAGCACAACTTAGTCTGGGCCAGTCTACCACACGGCTTCCTGGCTGTTAAGACCCCGCAAGCCGCCACGCACATCATATCTGTGGCAGGACTTCCAATTATGTCGCGGCAATTCAGTTAGTGACAGTCTGTGCATTGCCGCTCGCACGACTCGGACACATAAGTAAAGCGCAGTGACACGTCGCGAGAGATTCACGCCCGTAAATAGAACATTTATTGCACCAAGAAATGTGCAGCAGTTACGGAAATGCAAGATGAGCTCTGAGGTAAAAATCAGCCACGCCACGGAAGAATGCGCGTCGAAGCAAGTAATTCGCAGGCCAAGCGGACGAACTTGAGAATTTCCAAGGAAATAGCAATGACTCTGGTTCATCCCGTGACCGTGGCTCAGCTTGAACGGCAACAATCTCCTCTAGCTAAGCTCTGGCCCGGCGCCAGGTACAAGCTTCCTGTCCCTGTCTCACACTTCTCGCTGTCGCATACATCTAGTGAACTTCAATACCACAGAGATGAAGAGCATTTCAGGGAAATCAACCACAGCTCAGTAGTACCCAAGCTTTTTACGAACACGAATCCCATTGATTTTAAATTGGCGTTGAGACTTATTGATTTTCTCACAGTTGCTCCAACTAAATTCTCAGGAATTGTAGAAACTATAGGCTTCACCATCTCTCGCGTTTCCAGACAAGCCATCACCTAGTGTTCCACAGCGCCTCCGATTCTGTAACCTCGCGTGAGCCCTGGTCGAACATACCAGTCGTAACGCTAATCGCTTGGTAAATGATGTCCTGACGATAGACCAGCTCCTTCGCGATGTATGTCCAATCAGGCAGGCTGTCCGTGCGGCTGTGGCATTGGTGGGCAAACGTGCTCTTCGCGGAGCCAGTCATGTAGCTGGCCCAGAGGTTGTAGTTCTTGAGCACGAGGTCCTTGTACTGCGCCGCGGCGTCCGCCGGGTGCGCGCCGCTGAAGCGCCAGCAGATGAGCGTGATGCCCTCGAAGCAGGAGGCGATCGGGTGGTCCGCGTCGAGGCCCCACGACCCACCGAGCGCCACCGCAGCCAGGGCGATGCCCTTGAGTAGCTGAAGGGGGAGGCGCGCAGGGGCCTGGCCGTATGCGAAGTAGCTTGCGATGAGACCCTTGATAGTCTCAACGGTAACTGGGGCGGCAGCCTGAGACTTGGAATCCATGGCTGTCTCTGTTAAGTTCGGCGTCTACATGAGCTCGAGTTGAGTATGCGATTGAAGGTGGCACATACCTGGGATGTGGCCAAGATCCTTGGTTGGGCTCTCCAGAAGTCCAGACGATGCTTTATATGTAAGAAGCTATGTCTGTCTACAGGATATTGACATCCTGCATGGTCGCTCTACAGGCGCCCCTGCCGGTGAGCGCCAACGCCGGATGTCAGCAAGAGAATAAAAGAAGTCGGATTCTCTATGCGCCGAGGTCAGCGGGGCCACGCAACGGACCTAGGGAAGCGCTGAAGATTCCATTCTTTCCAGGCGAACTTGGATATATAGCTCCACCCTCAGAAACGCCGCCAGGACGCACGAAAACAGGTATTCTGTGGTCTCCTTTCTCGTGACCGCTCGGTCCTTTCCAAATTCAGGGAGATCCCCAATATTCTCGTTATCTTGCAGCGCACACCGTTCTGTATGTCAATCGCGGGGTCAGACTCTTCCTCGAACATCTATATCTCTGACAATCAGAAAACGATCCCGACTCCACAGGAATCACTGGCAGCTTGAGACCCGTTTACTAATAGACCAGCGCCTGCGGAGTTGTTGGCGCTTCTGTAACATTGGTGCTACAGTGGCAAGAGTTTGTATTGCCGCAGATGCTCTGCGATGCCGAGGCCGGCCGTTTTCAACTGGGTCAAGTATCTTCGAGATGATTGACGGAGTCCCTGTCAGAATATAAGAGTTCACTGCGAGGTTGAGCGCTGAGAGGTTGGGAAGGAGCAGCCATCAACTGGACTCGGAATGATGGTGGTTGTCGGAAAACCAAAATAGCCTTTTTCCTGTATAAGATGACGGCCTTTAATGACATAATAAGGCGGCCCGGCGCCTTGTATGGACTCCGATATAATATACTGACGCGGTCCCACAATTGGAACAGCCAGTTTACTGACGACGAACAAATAGCTAATATGCGGGTGGCTATCCATATATAAGTAACTCCAAGAAGCCCTCATACTCGAAGGGGGGCGGATGAGTACCACCATGCAGCCTGTGCTAAAAAAGGCACACCGCCACTCCATCGCCGGCTCCCGTGTCCGCGTCGATAGGCTCGGTGAACAATACATATATCGATGGACAGCCTAGCCTACATTCGATTCGATGATCGCTCATCGCTCAGTTGCCAGACACACACGATGCAGATGAGATATGTCTATGTATGGCATGATTCGAGTACATACTACGCCGCCGAGCGCGGACCAACTAACGAACGTGTGTACAGGATTTTTACGATAGCGCGCGCGAGAACATATTAGTATGTGCCAGTGTCCAAGTATGGATGTGTAGAGAATTTATAGTTTTTGGCGCGCGCAAGTCCCAAGAGTGCAAGAAAGAAAGACGATCAATCCGAGTCCGTACTGTCGCAGGATGGCAGGAGGCCGGCCGGAGAGCGCTAGCAGGCACCTGGGGAAGGCGGGGAGAGGAGGAACAGCGGCATCAGCAGTGCTTCCACATCTTGACGTAGTCGCTGTGCGGAGAGTCAGCGTCCTGCGCATCACACAGCGAAAAGACACGCACACGACCATCGCGCGGTCCTCGACGTTCTGCGGCCACGTCGGGTACCACTGGCTCTTGCCCTTGATAAAGTCCACCGGGGGATCTGCAGCGCGTCACATCACATCAGCGTCGGTCCCAGCTCAGCACGCAAACGCCACGCACTCCCCGCACGGTCGAGCCACGGCTTGTCCCCCTGCCCGTCCGGGAACCACCCGTTCGTCGAGCCGACGGCGATGTTCATGATCAGGTAGAAGTCTGTCTCGCGCGCGTCAGCGCGCCGCCCCCCCCAAAAAAAAAGCGAAACCCGCGACGCACCCTGGTCAAAGGGCGTCGCGCCCGTGCCGTTCGCCCACGGGTTCTGCAGCGCGGCGAGCTGGCCGTCCGCGCCGCGCACCGTCGCGGGGAACTGGCCGCGCGCCAGAACGGCTCGTCGAAGCGCATGTCGAGCAGCGTGTGCAGGCGCGTGTCGACGTACACGCGCAGCCAGCGGTCCGTCCACTCGAGCGCGTACGTGTGGAAGCCCGCGCTGAACGGCGTGCGCTTCTCCGTCCACCACGAGTACGAGTGCCCGACGCCGTTGAGCGCGGGCGACGGGCCCCAGTTGAGCGAGCCCTGCACGTAGTTCGCGCCGCTGGGCGGGGGGTGGGGGGTGAGCGCGGGGTAAGGAATGCGGGGCGGAGTGAGCGCACCGGTTCGTGTATGCGATCCCGTTCCCGCGCGACTCGACGATGTCGATCTCGCCCGAGCGCGGCCATGGCCCGTACGTGTTGTTCACGGGGAGCATCCAGATCGCGGGCCACAGCTGGGAGGAGGGGTTAGCGAGGGAATAAAATCAAGTCTAAATTATGTGAAAAAAGAGTGGGCAGAGGGGAGGGGGCAGAGGCGGAACTAGGAGTGGAAGAAACGTGGGAGGCGAAGAGGACGAAGGAAGGGACGGGCAAGGACGGGAGGAAAGGGCCGACACGCGGTAGGTGGTGGATGTGGTGGATATGTGCGGGAAGGTCACGAATCAGAAGTGGGCTGCAGTGTTTAGGATGAGCCGCAACGTGCAAAGGCAGGTTTACGAAGGACGTGAGGAGCAGACGAGAAAAGGAAACAAAACGCACCCAATCCCCCGTGGGCATCTTCGCGCGCACCTCGACGCGCCCGTAGCGCAGGCTGCCCTTCGATTTGGTCGACTCGTCCCCGCCTGGGTGATACGCGTGTTAGCCGCGTCGAAAAAAAGAGTAGATAGAATAAAGCAAAACGCACCGGCGCTGATGAACGTGCTCAGCCGGGCACTCTGCACGGGATTGACGATCGTGCCCGCGGTCGAGTTCGTCGTGCGCGAGCACGTGGCGTAGTAGCCGTCGTAGTCGAACGTGGGCGCGCCGCCATTCGTCGAGGGGATGTTGAACCCGTTGTTGGGCGCGGTGATGTTGAATGTGCAGTCGGTCGAGTTGTACGACGTGCCTGGGAGCGAGGGTCGAGAGTTGGTATGTGGTTTAAAATAATAGTAATAATAAGAAGGCGGGGAGCCCCGCGCGGATAACGCGCCAAGAAAAATGAAAAGAAAGAAGTGGGAAGCACGCACCATCAGCAAACGGCCAGCCCGGCGTGAGTGTGGGCACGAGGTAGAGGTTGCCGTTCTGGAGGAAGGAGTTGTTCGAGGACGCGGTGGTCATCTGGAACTCGCCGTTGCCGAAGCCGTCCATCTGGACCTCGCGCAGCCAGCGGCCTTTGCCGTTCTCTGCCCGCGCATCTCAGTATCGAATCGGATTCATAGACAATTGAGCGCAAGGACGCACCACTCCCAAACACCCCCGCATCGTCCCCCGCGTCGAACGCCTCGTCAAACACGAGACACAGCGGCTGGCGGTCGAGGCGCACGGTCGTGTACGCGAAGTACGCCTGGACGCCGCCGAGCGCGGCGCCGACGGCGACGAGCGCGTACGTGAGGAAGTACGAGATGCGCGCGCGCGGGTTCGGCGTGAGCGTCCACGGCTTGGCGACGGCCGCGTACGGCGCCGCGGGCGGGAGCGCGGTGCTGCGCATGCGCGTGCCGGGCGCGGGGCTGGCGGGGGGGAGCGCGGAGGAGACGGCGGCGGGGGTGCTGGGGAGGGAGTCGGCGAAGGGGTCGCGCGGGGCGGGCGGGGTGCTGGGCGGCATCGTGGGGTGCGGCTGCGGCTACGGGGCGGTGGCGAGCGTTGGACGGGAGGGGTCCAGTGAAGGCTCTGGGTGGAAGAGGGATGGGGGGACGGACGGCGACATGGAATGGATGATGTAAAGGGAAGAGAAGAGGGCCCGGCGGTTGGAGTCGGAGTGATGGCCGGCAGGGACAGGGCGTTGGGAGGCGTTGGGCAGGCACTGGCACTGGCAGGCAGCTCTGATGCTGATTTCGTTTAACTCACAAGGACTTGGAGATTCGGACCGCCTCGCTCAGTATAATTAAATCCCGGCGGGAGTAATTGGCGATAAGATAACAAACGCCGTTTCTGCTTCCGGACTATAATGCCTCCGCCAGGAACGACAGGGCAAGGGGCTGCGCGTCACGTTGTGAAGACACAAGAGGCACGTATGTCGCCAAGCGATCGAATTATTGTGTTATGCTGACCGCCAGAATATTTGTGCGAAGGTTGCGTGAAGGGGAACTGAAATTGCGCAAGAGATAAGAGAAAACAAGTGGGTTGTGCATGGTAAATGACAAGCATCATCCCCTGGACGGAGATGAGGCGACTCTAGGCACTTTTGTAAGGGCCGAGATACCCTGGAGGAGCTAGGAGTACATTGCGGCGCGGGCGGCGGGCGTCGTCAGATGTGGAGGAGGAGATGCGTACATATGGCCGAGATTAGGCTAAGCAAGCAGGCAGAAAATTCGGTCATTTTCGTAGGTAGGTAGGTATATTCCGGCGCGGTCCCGTTAAGAAACAGCTGGGGCCCGTACTACACCAAAAATACAAGGACGAGCCACCAGCAGGGCCTGCCAAGGGAAATAAATCCGATCTGTATGGGCTGGGCGGCGTTTTGTTTTGTTGGAAAACAACGGCCACGCATTCGGAATATGTCTGGCCGCTGCACGCTGTATTAATTATTGCTCAATTAGCCAGCGGTCGGTCAGTCGGTCCAGGCAACATTTCTCCTGCCGTCTTCCCAGGCTGACAACAGAATCGATCCGATCTGCATCGGTAAGTCGTATATCAGTAACGTACACGCCGCGATTTTTCCGGACCACATGGCGTGCATGATCTGCGCGACGTCGCTTGTGCCTCTCGGGAATTAATTCGTATATGAACATGAACGGGCTCCCAGGACGCAGGAGACGTGGCTTCGATTCGCAGTGCCAACAGGCAACCAAGACGCTGATATCACGGTGAGAGCTGGCCGCGTCGTGTTATCAGTTATCTACACTGATATAGATCGCTTAGACCGCGTCCAGACGTGGCCCTAATTATAATAATCAGCCCTTACATGTCACCCCGTATTTATTGGTTGCATCCCCTTCATTGTTAGATTGTGTACGTAATACTCGTTGCACTCAGACACCGAGATTGTAGTGTGAGCTCATCGTGCAGTTCCCCCTTTATGTATATCTCCACCGGTCCCACGTACAGCACCGTCTTTCACATCTCGATTACAGGCGCCGGTGTCCCCGAGTACTATAATCGTGGACTACACGTGATCGCGCTGTACCACTCGGACGAGATTATCGGCTATCCCCATGCATACCTCAACCTGCCAAAAAAATCATCGTGCATCCTGTCCTCTGCCCGACGTCGTCTCCTTGCCCTCGTCTCGGCTACAAACACGCAGAGCCCAGCCAGGCACTCACACATGCGCTGCAGGAACCAAGGCAGGAACGCGGTGATCGTTCCGTGCCGGACGACAGAAGACTCGGACAAAAGACGGCAGCACCAGTGGCGCACTGTCACTACATCAATCTCGATTCTCCACCCGGCGACAGACAAGGGAGTACTGTAATAGACAAGGGTGATACAGTGCCAGCCCAGTCATCCCGCGCCCGTCACCCACACCAACACGCACCCCGACAGGCAGGTTGATATAGATACATACATAATCCCCGTGTAGTGTAAGTACTCGGGTCTGTTCTGCTGCCTTCGCGCGCGCCCTTCCACTCCTTCGCCTGGTGTTCCCTCCCGCCGTCGGCCGAACACACGAGGGCCGACCTAGACTAGCCATGTCCTCGCCCTACGCCAACGTGCACCCGCACCCGCGCATCCCCTCGCAGCTCGGTGCCTATGCGTCCTTCCCCCCGTCGTCCGCCGGCTCCGTGGACTCGTTCGAGGGCGACGTGGGGCTGCAGCACGAGGGCCGGCGCCACCGCGACAGCGACGCGCCCCCCACACAGCGCGACAGCGCAACGCACGGCGTGACGATCCTGACGAACGACTACGACGAGGTCGACGCGCTGCTGCATTCCATTTGTGCGTTCTCTTTCCCGCCTTTCCTTCCCCTCTACCCACCCCCACCCCGCTCATACGCCTCCCCGACAGACGAAAAGACCCAACAAGACGCCTGGTTCTCCCCCGCCAACCCCGCGCTCGCGCACGCCTCCCTCGGCGGCGTCGCCATCCGCGTCTCCGCCGCCACCGCCAACTCCGCCCCCGCGCGCCCCGCCTCCTCCGCGAACTCGACGCTCTCGTCCGCCTCGTCCCGCCCCAGCACCAGCAATGGAAATGGCGCCGCGACGGGCCCCGCGTTCCGCGTGTTCCCGTACAACGCGCCGCACCTCGTCCCGTTCGAGGCCGCCGTGCGCGCGTTCAACCCCGCGGCGGCGGTGCTCGTCCGGAGCGCGGCGGTGACGGCCGCGGTGGGGAAGGTGTGAGTGCCTTTCGCTCTTTTTCTTCTTTTCCTTTCTTTTTTTCTTCTTTTGCATACGCCAATTTTTTATGCGCCGTCTTTGAGCGACCCCACTGACGCGCCCCCGCCCCCAGCCCGCCGGCGACGCACTCGCTCTATGTCGACCAGAACACGCGCATCCAGGTGCTCGGCCGCATGGAGGACCTCCCGCGCGCGGAGAAGGACCAGTGCGGTGCGTTTATCGTGAGTTGTTGTCTTTTTTTTCAATTCTTGTTTGTGTTCTCCGAATTGTTATTCTTTTTCGTTGCTGCTTCCTCTACTTCTTCGACCCTGAGACGCGACGACTCTTCTCTTCGCCTTCCGTCCCTCCTTCCTGCTTCCCTCCCTTCCCTTGTCATCCTGCTTCCCTTCCCTTCCTCCCTCTTCTGCCCCCCCTCCCCTTTACAACTCCCTCCCAAATTCTAACGCCCCCCCAGCGCACCCCGCCCTCGCTCGTGCTCTGGGCGCCCGCCGTCGAGGCCGTCGCCCCGCTCTGCGCCGAGTTCGAGGACAAGCTCATCAAGCACATCTGGCGCACGCGCGCCTCCGCGTCCTTCACCACCCCACCCCCAACTCGAGCCAGCCCAGCTCGCGCCCGTCCACGGCGCCGCGGCGCGACAGCCTCGCCGCGCCGGGCATCCTCGCGTCCGTGCTCAGCTTCAGCGCCCACTCCACCGCGCCGCCGTCCGTGGTGGCGGTCGCGGCGACGCCTGCGGGCTCGACGGCCGCCTTCGCCCTCGCCTCCGAGAACGAGAACGAGAAGGAGGGTGAGGCCGAGCGCGCGCCGCCGCCGAAGCCGGCGAAGATCCTCGGCTGGTCGTGGCGCCTGCAGCCGCGCCCCGCGGCGGACGGGGGCGAGAAGGACCGCGAGGGCGGCGCGGCGCCGGGGGAGCGCAAGAAGCGCAAGCTCGTGCTGCTGGGGCCGTTGTATGCGGGGTGCGGCGCGGCGCTGGCTGCGTGTGAGTTGCCTCTCTGCGCTGTTATGTGATGTTGACTGGACACGCAGACTTCATGCTGGCGGGGACGAGCGTGCTGCTCGAGGAGTTCGCGCTCGACGGGGACGCGACGCGCTTTGCGCTGCTCGTCACGCTGCCGGTGATCTTCTGTGTGTCGCTTGTGCGTTTGCCTCCCGTCCTTCTTGCACCCCACTCCCGCTCACACGCGCGCCCCGCAGTTCTTCTGCCTGCAACTCGTCGGCAACATCTCGCTCGTGCTGGGCCCCATCGCGCAGTACCACGAGAACAGCGCGTTCTACTCCGCGGTCAAGCCCGCGCCGAACCCGGCCGTCGACAACGCGCTGCCGCACATCACGATCCAGTGCCCGGTGTACAAGGAGAGCCTCAAGGAGACGATGTGCGTGTGCTTCCCCCTCCTATCTCCGGGGCTTCCCTTGACACCTTTTGCGTCGCAGCGCGCCGTCGGTGCTGTCGGTGAAGAAGGCGATGCAGACGTACGCGCGGCAGGGCGGGACGTCGGCGATCTTCATCTGCGACGACGGGATGCAGCTCATCTCGGAGGCGGACCAGATGGCGCGCCAGGCGTTTTATGCGGACCATAATATCGGGTGCGGCGCCCCCTCGTGACTCCGCTAGACCGGCTCGCTCATGTGATGGCAGGTGGACGGCGCGCCCCGGGCACGGGAAGGACGGGTTCGAGCGCAAGGGCAAGTTCAAGAAGGCGAGCAACATGAACTACGGGCTTGGTGCGTCCCCGTCCTTTGCGTACACGGACGATAGAAGGGCGCTGACATGGCGCGCAGCGCTGTCGCTGAAGCTCGAGCGGCACCTCGCGGCGCTCGAGGCGGCGGGCGTGACGGAGGACGACGGCGAGTGCCTCGAGGACAAGGCGATGCGCCTCGCGGTCGAGGAGACGTTCGCGGAGAGCGGCGGGCGCCACCGCCCGTGGGCGTGCAACGGGAAGAGCCTGCGCGTCGGCGAGATTATTTTGATCATCGACTCGGACACGATCGTGCCGGAGGTGCGTTTTCCCCTGGCGCCCTTTGTGGTTTCTGACGCGGTGCACGCGCAGGACTGCTTCCGCGACGCCGCGCGCGAGATGTACGAGAGCCCGGATCTGGCGATCATCCAGCACGAGTCGGGTGAGCGCTCCCTTCCTCGCCGTGTTATGTTTCGTCCCCTGACGCGCCGCAGACGTGATGCAGGTCGCGAACCACTACTTCGAGAACGGGATCACGCACTTCACGCGGCGGATCAACAAGTGCATCTCGTACGGGTGCGCGAACGGCGAGGTCGCGCCGTTCGTCGGGCACAACGCGTTCCTGCGCTGGAGCGCCGTGCAGGACGCCGCGTTCGACGACCCGGACGACGGGAAGCGCAAGCAGTGGAGCGAGAGCAACGTGTCGGAGGACTTCGACCTCGCGCTGCGCCTGCTGCTCGGCGGGTACACGCTGCGCTGGGCGACGTACTCCGACGGCGGGTTCAAGGAGGGCGTGAGTCTCACGGTCGTGGACGAGCTCGCGCGCTGGCAGAAGTATGCGTATGGGGTGCGTGCTTTTCTTGAGTGATTGAAGAGGTTTAGGCGGGTGCTTATGAGGATGGGTTTTGCAGTGCGACGAGATTATCTTCAATCCGCTGATCAAGTGGTGGAGGAGCGGGCCCATCAGCCAGCAGCTGCGCGGGTTCGTGTGGTCCATCGCGCCGGTGCACTACAAGATCGGGATGATGTCTTGTGCGCTGTTTTCTCCTCGCTGTCTCTGCCCAGCTCATGCGATTTTCTAGACATGTTCTCGTATTGTACGTGCATCTTCTTGTGCACACCGAGCTGTACTAACGCGTCTTCTAGACGGCATTGCTGCGGCCACATTTGGCTCCATCATGAACTACCTCCTGCTCGGGCTCGCGCCAGAGCTCGACCGCTTCTACCTCCACAGCTTCGAGATCCTCCTCGCGTGCACGGTCGTCTTCCCCGGCCTCGGAAACCTGGGCTTCACGCTCCTCGAGTACCGCCTCGGGCACCGCAACTTCTTCTCCGCGCTCATCGAGAACCTGCGCTGGGTGCCGTTCTTGTGCGTGCCCCTTTCCCGCTATCTCTGCGTGCTCCTGCGCTAACCGCCCGCCGCGCAGCCTGTTCTTCTTCGGCGGGCTGAGCATCCACCTGTCCACTGCGATCCTCGCGCACTTGTTCTCGTACAACATGTTCGTGCCTTCCCCCTCTCTGATTCCGCGTGTGTGCGCTGCTGACGGCCCGGGTGCAGGACGTGGGGATCAACGGTAAAGGAGGTCGAGCGGTCGACGTTCTGGATCGAGGGTACGTGCATCCTATGGCCCTGCCTGTCGCGCGTCAGCGCTGACGTGCTGTTTGCACTCGCAGTGCCCCGCATCTGGCAGCGCTTCAAGCTCTCGTTCATCATCTGCTTCGCGGCGATCATCATGATGATCGTCTTCACGTCCGGCGCGGTGCCGTTCGAGTGGCAGATCCCTGGGTGGGACTGGGCGCTCAATATCCCGCTCTCGCTCGTCGTCGGGTGCCACATCCTCCTCCCCGTGCGTCCCCCCTTCCTCTGTGCCTCCGTCGGCTGACCTTTGTGCTTGTTGTAGATCGTGCTCAACCCCTGGCTCATGATCTTCTCGTACTGATCGCGACGCACGCGCTACATAGACTTTCCGCACTTATTCTTCCTCTTGGGTACTATACATCTCCTTTCTGCTATTCATCGCTCTCTGTTGGGATCTTGGTCGCTCGCTGTCGTTACTCTCGTTTGGGCTGTTCTCTTGGTTTACCGCAGACTTTTTTAATCATTTCAATAGCACGTACATAGAGCAATAATTAACAAGCTGTACATCAGCGTTCGTGGTAAGTACAACGATGGCGTTGGAGTGGTCGATGTGACTGCAAGTATCGGTCGATAATGTAGCAGAGGCTCGCGTGTCTCGTCGAAGAGCGCCACATGCTCTGCGGCGACAGGCAAAGGCGGCCGCCATTGTCGTACGCCTGCAGCATCTTTGCCAGAAGGTTGACGGATCGTCAAGACACGCCCGCTCACAAAAGCATTCCCGTTTCCCGTTCTTTCCACCTTGGTCCGAGACACCCACCCTGAGACCCTTTGTCGCCTACACACCCATCTGACTCCGTGAGCGGTGATCAGATAGGGAAAAACGTCCTCCAATGTAAGACCTGGTGGCGATCGAGACACGGGAATGAGACTGCGCGCGGGGAACTGGCGGGCTGATTAGACGCCCCGCACACCGACAAGAACACGGCCAAGGTCGTCCGGCGCGAGTTGAACGAGTTCCGCGCGCGTCGCGCAGAGGCAGTCGTCGTTCCTTCCTCCTGCGTCGGTCTGACACATATATTGCGAGACCATCCGTCCCCCGACCCTGGGCCCGCGATCAGGGACGCCCGGAACTTGGGGAAAGCATCCTCCGATGTGAGACAGTCGCTGAGATGGGACTCGGGACACGAAAATGCGATCCGTCCCAAAAACTGGCTGGATCGAGTTTTCACGCGAGGCAGTCGATGCATTTTCGTCGTGTGGGACACCATAACGGAGGATAACACGACTATGCATGTCGTGGCTCCGCGGGCAATGTCCAGAGTATCGTGTTATCCTATCGGTGGATGAGCGCAGGGTCGCGGATGCAGAAGGGCCGCCAGAGTGCGGACACCCATGCTATTACGAAACCTGTGGAATCTGTGAGTCCTTCGTGAAGAGCCAAGGGATGGGTGCACGCACTTGCAGTGCCTCGCGCATCGCACGGTCGTGCCCAGCTCGTCTCTGTCTGCCCAGCATCTCACAGGCTCCATATCGGCCTCGGCGATGAGTTCGCCCGGGGTCGCCCGACAAAGTTCGGGTTGGTGTAATTATAAGCCGGCGCGCCATGCGATGGGAGGTAGAGCCCAGCGCGCATGTTAAGGGGATGGTGGACTTGGGATACGCCCTGTCGCAGAGGGAGTCGTTAGCCTGAGGATCGCATAGTATGACAGTCAAGACAGACCTTGGAACTTGAAGAAGCGCCGAGCGAATGCAGACGCCGGGACTGGAGAATACGCGTCAGGTTCGCTGTGCCGACGTTGATAGGAATGAACGTACCATATGCGATGCCTTGTCGCCCGATTGATATTCGCCTGGAGCCTACGATTCTAAAACCTAGTAAAATGGCCGTATAGTATGCTTAACGCGCACGTTCATCGAGAACCAAGTAAAAAAAGCACCAACGTTGCTCCAATGGTACTGCGCGCCGCCTCGGACGTCAATGGGTGTCGCGCCACCGTCATTGTCTCGGCTATTAGTATCTCCGTGCGCGTCTGCTGAGCTTAAAAGACCATCGGCCAGCGTCCTCGACGTTCGAGCCATACGTCATAACAACTTTCAGGGATTCTCAGCGGCAGCTTGAAGTTCATTGTTGAAGTCTTGAGAGACCAGTCCTGTCACGTGTATATTATAGGCAGGCGACTTGGTTCTGACCACCATGTTTTTGAGTAAATATTCACCAGGTTCTCATCCTAGACGTCTTTTCTATCCATAAAGCCGTGCCAGACTGTGCCTATATCTCCATGCTAGTGCTCATC
The DNA here is from genome assembly GCA_029204085.1 of Mycena sp. CBHHK59/15. Taxonomy (NCBI): domain Eukaryota; kingdom Fungi; phylum Basidiomycota; class Agaricomycetes; order Agaricales; family Mycenaceae; genus Mycena; species Mycena sp. CBHHK59/15. The sequence continues at coordinate 102,180 of JARGXW010000101.1, read as the reverse complement.
TTCCTAGGTGATCTATTGGTTGGTGCCACTGGACGCCTCAGGCTCTGTCCGTGTGCTGTTTCACGATACCTTGCTTCTCAGGACCTGTGCAGCAATATTTCTCCCTTCCTCAAGCGATTCGGAGCTGTTATACGAACGAATACACCATCCGGTTCAATTGGATGGTAGCTTTGCTTCCAGAGGACTGCTAGCCAAGATTGGTACATTTTTTAATCAAAGCTGTAAGTTCTGATCCTGTTGCCCACTAATCTAACCATTTATGAGCAATTGTGTGACACTTGCCGTATTCTCCTTAGCGAAGTCTAGTCAGACATGGACAATGGATCTCGGAATGGTCTCGCTTCAAGTTCTGTCTGCGAAAACGATTTTATCGAATCCATTTTACTAGGCGTCTGCGCAACTCGTCGTTTCGCTCTCACCAGTATGTTTTCTAGTATCTTTATTCATCCCTAAGATCAACGTTTGTCGACAGTTTGAGTTTGGCGCCTGTTGGCAATCTCCATGGCTTGACATTCATCCTCACACGCCACATTCAGGACAGCCTTTATTCATTGAATGCCGCCTGCCGTCAGCCATCAAGAACGCACCGCGGGATTGATACAGTACCGCTTCCCTGTAGAAAAAGCTGCATCTGGCGGCAACCCCCCTGCCAACTTCTCATGCTTGATCCCTCCAAAGCTCGTCGACATTCGCCAGAGTCTCTGGCAAGAAATATTGAGTAGGACTATAATCTAGCGCGTTCACCCGGTTTTTCATATGTAAACCATGTAGTGGCTGGCGGACATATACAAGACTCGATGGCAGCGAATACTATGCACGGGATGTGGAACCAGTCTTGGCGAACACGCCGGGCGAGTGCTTCCCTGCGCTTTGCGCCGTTGTCGTTGATGAATTGCGGCTTCGAGCGACGGTTGACGACATTCTCAGCACCCTCGACGTCACTTTCGAAGAGATCACTTTCGTTCAGAAGGACCAGTGGATGATCATACTCCATTCGTCCCAAACTGCCTTCTATTCGAACCAGCGCTTTGTTGATATTCAAACCAGGCGGAAGTTATATTGGCAGTACATCGCCAATCATCCTTCTCATACGGCTGGGTCTCTCGCGAAATGGTTTCCGGAGGCGCATAGCTCGGCCTTGGTGTATCTGAGATGGTGCTCATCTGGTGCGCTCCTTCACGTTGTACTGTCTTCTGTGTAATCATAACCTCTGATTCCGACAGAGGCGCTGGCTTCGTCTGCGGCCAAGATACCATTTCCACTAAAGCAAAGTCAAGACCTTACGAAAATATTGACGTCACTTTGTGAGCAGTCAGAGTGGACGCACGGATTTGGAGGTCCATATCCACTAGAGGAAGAGCAAAAGTTGCTACGCGGGGAGCTGTTGGATGTGGAAGATGATCTGGCTGATGCTTCAAGTTCCGCGTCGGAGGATATGCGCCTCGCCAAGGGAGGTTCGGGTGATAGCTCATGGTCAATGGAGCAACGCAGGGACGATACTAGCGGAAAAGAGGATCGTGATTTTAACGACGCGAGCCTCGGTCACTCGCTACAATATCCAGAGATGGCGGATGACGAGCGTCACAAGTTGCACACGGCGCTTATAGCAAAGGTTTTGACCGAGAAATGTATGAGCGCTGCTCGACAATAACCAGTTTACTTGCTGACCCTCGAACAGATAAACAGCAAGGCGCAGTCTATAACTCCGGTAACTCCGATCAACCGCCTCAGCCCTCGGTGGCCCTCGATGTTCTCTTTTGGGTTGTAGATGTTTGGACTTTCGGCTCTTTCCTTCGTTATCTTCGTCGCTTGGAAAAAGTGCGCGCTACGATTCTTTCTGATGATGAGTGGCGTGGCCATATATCGCGTTTGGTCCGCGAGTGGGAAAAGTTCAATCTGATTTCTGCCGTTCTGCTCTCGTAAGTTTTCCTTCGGATGAGAATGCGTTCGTACTCATGGAAGTTCTCAGCGCATCGGTCGGGATGCTCGCCGTGAAAAAAATCGGAGGCGTTTCGCGCACATCTCTATTGATATCTATCCTGTTTTCCTTTGCAAGTGTCACAACTGGACTGTACTGTATCTCGATGTATCAGCTACGGGCTCCAGACTCGCGAGACTCGCTCCAACGAACAAGCGCCCTCACCATAGTATGTGGCTTACTAATTCTGGAGGTGCCTCTGCTCACGACGATTTAGTTCAACTATAATCAGTACACGTTGACGCACAAGGGCATCGCCCTCATCCTCGGTCTACCCATGGCGTTCTTAGTCTGGTCTCTGGTGTCGTTCGTGGTTGGCATACTGTCATTCGATGTCGCTGGCACTGAGACCCATGGCGCGGCCTACGCTGTTGTCTCGGTAGCAGCCATCGTCTTCATGCTCATAGGCATCGCATCTTATAGCCTGTCACGTCTCTGGCAAGCTGGCCGCCCTGCCACCTTTTTCAAGAACATATGGCGCATGCATGAGAACGTGGTGCCATTTGCCCGCCCACAGCCCCAAACGAAGGACTTCCAGAAGGCGGAGAAAGAACTGGCTCCGTTTGAGCCCAAATACCCCACCGGGGACAGGTTGGTTCTCCTGACGTGCGCTCTCGCAGTTTCTGTTTTTTTCGCTGCTTTGGTATGTCGTCCTTTTCAAACGAGAAGCATGGCCATTGAGATTCATTTTACTGAACAGGACAACACCATAATTGCAACCGTCGTTGTAAGTTGCCTCGTCTATATATCCCTCGCTCGCTCTGACGACCTCATTCAGCCCAAAATCACAGACCAATTCAATTCGCTCGGCGATGTCGGCTGGTATGGTAGCGCGTATGCCACAAATTAATAGCATTATTTTTCCCTTCACTGACTTCGTTCCCCTCAGATACCTCCTTGCTTCTGCATCTTTCCAGCTGCTCTGGGGCCGCTTCTACACGTTTCTTTCTGTAAAATGGGTACGTCCGATTTATTCCGCTCTGAAGTGTTTTCTCAATTTTCGCCAAGGTATATATTGCTGCCATCGGCATCTTTGAGCTCGGTTCTCTCATTTGTGCTGTGGCCCCGACATCTGCGGCGCTCATCGTCGGCCGCGCCATCGCAGGTGCCGGCTCTGCGGGAATTTTCTCTGGTGCACTAGTCGTCGTTGCGCACTCGGCGCCGCTCGAGAAACGGCCTATGTTCACCGGTCTCATCGGGACGATGTACGCTGTTGCCAGCATCGTCGGACCACTCATGGGTGGTGCCCTGGCTGACAGGATAACTTGGCGGTGGTACGGGCCCTCCATCCTCCATGTCGGATACACCCTGATGTCCCGGTCCATAGGTGTTTCTTCCTCAACCTGCCTGTTGGCGGTATAGCACTATTTGTCATGATATTTGCTTTCAATGTGCCGCATCAGGACAAGGGCGAGGCGATGGACTTTAAGCAGCGCCTCAAACAATTCGACCCCATTGGCACGATACTCTTCATCCTGCTGTTGTCTGCCTGCTCCTGGCTCTCCAATTGGGGGATCGACCTATCCTTGGAAGAGCGGGCGTATTATCGCGTTGCTCGTCCTATCTGGTATCCTCACACTGGCATTCTCTGCGTCCAAGTCTGGAAGCAAGATTCTGCCACCATCCCGCCGCGGATCCTGAAGACTCGCAGCATCTGGTCAGGCTCGTGGTTCGCCTTCTTCCTTGGGGCCACGTTCTTCGTTTTCGTATACTACGTGAGTACTTTCTCCCAGTTTGGGCCACCACTGACACGGTCTGTCCAGCTTCCCATTTGGTTTCAGGCCATAAAGGGTGTCGATGCCACCCAGTCTGCCATAGATAATCTGCCTATGATCCTCTCGCGGTTGATTTCTGCATTCAGTACCGGCATAGCGACGGCCAGAATAGGCTACTACAAGCCTTTTATGGTCCTTTCGACCGTCTTCATGTCGGTCGGAGGCGGGCTGCTCACGACATTTCAAGTGCATACCGGGCACGCCCGTGGATTGGATATCAGGTCATCCTAGGTCTGGTGTGATATCCCTGAGCCCCTGCGTATGTACTAACCCATCCCACCAGGCCTGGGCTATGGCGCTGGGATGAATCAGTCTGTGATGGCCGCCCAGACGGTGCTGGACAAGAAGGATGTTGCCACTGGCATGGCGCTCATCATCTTCCTTCAGACGATGGGCGGCGCGCTATTTGTGTCCGTCGCGCAGAACGTCTTCGAGAACAAACTCGTCTCGGGCCTCGCGCACGACGTCGTGGGCGTTGACCCGACAATCGTCCTGCGCGTGGGGGCGACCAACTTGAAGGACGCTATCCCACCACAGCTTGTCGATGCCGTCGTCTTGGTCTATAACAAAGCGCTAGTAGATGTCTTCTACGTTGCGACGGGCACTGCGTGCCTCTCGGTTGTCGGCGCGCTGGCCATCGAGGGGAAGAGCATCAAAGTTCCGAAGATCAATGCAGTCGCTTCTGTGCGCAAGCCCTATGTGTAGGTGACTAGTAGTCGTCGTGGACGCTGGATGTAGGAGCACAAATGGTTATTTTGGGTTATGATACTCTTGATGCTCGTGGTAGGAAAGCACTTCAAGAGTTGAGAATAACACCATCTCCATCCATGTCTGCCCCCTCCATCCCGCTTGCTCCGCGGCGACAGGCGAAGGCGGGCGGCATTGCCCTACCCTGCAGCAAATATGTAGTGTCTTCTGCATTAGATTCAGTGATGTAGCACGGAACAAGAAGGAAATCGAAACTGTACAGTACTAGTGCGGGCTCGGAAGTTATATACCAAGTTGACCGGAATTGCTGGAAGGGGCAAAGATGGCCAGTGAGCAAGAGCGACCGTGATTAACAACGGAGGCGTTGTACAACGATATCGATTGGAGTTACATTCACGAATTAACGGCACTACACTGGGTCCACATCCTCATCACCTTCATCCCCCAACTAGCTCCGCACACTTGTATCCGAGGCATTCAAATGATTTCTATCGGCACACTCGAGCCACCAACATGCTTCATTTCCTCCGAACCAAGGAGCAGATGGAAACTGCTTTCGAATTGAATGTAGCTAGGCGAGCAAGAAGAGTCTCGTTAAGGTAAACCAAGAAGTCGAGAAAGAACACAAACACATACATTCAAGATCTCGTCCAGATGCCAGTGGACAATGGCGCAAACACAGATGTGGTGCTTCACGCTAGGATCTGACCTCGTAAAAACCATCCTCCCCCGGATTTCGACTTTCATCGGTACATTACCCACGTCAACCGCGGTATCACCCACTTCCACGGTTCATTTTTCCCTCTGCCTCGGGATATATCTGATGCGGGCCTCGAAGCTGCGGCAGGCCCGGACGCGTACCGTCACTATTCGTTGGACCATCTCCATTTTCTTTCAGGGCTCAAGGGACAAGGCGTCGTCGGCATCGTGAACGCAGATGGGACCAGAACACCGGTCTACAAACGAGCACAAAATGGGCACGTTCGCAAATGTTCTCCAGGCGCGACGGATACCGATGGGCCCGAGGCATACAAAAAGCATTTGGTGAATCCGAGCAGAATGGTGAAAAAGATCGTTGCACATCTGGATCTGCTGTATGAACTTCAAGGTGAGATTTTTCGACTTGGGGCGGATTTTAGCGCATCTTCAACGTGTGAAACATAGATAAGGTGCTTTCTACGACAGAGACGCGGTCTCCAGCCACCTCAGTGGAGGAAATCCTGAGAAGTGCAGGCTTAGAATGATTTAAATAAACAGTAGACGCAACGGACAGAGCAAGGACAGAGTCACAAGTCATGCAGACTTTATTTTTTTTGGCGCAACTCTGTATAAATTAGCCAGCTGGTGTATAGAGAATATGAATCCCAGAGTGAAAATCGTTGCTAGGATAGACTAGGCAGCTTGCCAGGGGCATTTCAACTTATACCTCTTGTTCAATCGTGTATACTTTTGTCTATACAAACCTAAAATGCAAGGGTTCATTTTCGGACGCAGACAAACATGATGAAGTACCAATATTTATCCCCGGACATGGTCAAAGTACGGTCGAATGTCCTGATGGGCGAGCCATTCCGCATATACTTCCCAAAGACGCACCATACACTTTCTGCACTGCGAAAGCTAGTAACCCCAGGTTTCGAATCGAACATCTTCGAGGTCTATGATGAACACCCGGGTGCATGCGGATGCTCATCGTCGAGAGAGTCTCCCAGGTCGATGTGGAATATGTTCCGGAAGGGACACCCAGGCGCAACGCAGAAATTTTCTGCCGACGGTTCCTGCGGTTCCTGTAGGAGAACATTTCTGTCCATGAGATCATCTGGGCGGACGCCGTTTCGGTAAAGGGATAGGACGCCCTGGCAACCGCGTTAAATAATCCCGCCTTGTGCTGAAGACAGGTCGCTTCCCCTGCCGCGCGCATCCTTGCCTGTAGATCCACGCCCGCGATGTATTCCAACAGAACAACATAAACATGGCGCGGGCGCGCGCCGGGAATCTCGGCAACGAAGATGCCGTGAAAGCGTGGTACGAGGGTGCCTTGATAATCTTTCAAACGGGCGTAGGCCTCTTTCTCGCTGGCCACTGCCCGTTAGATGATGCGGAACCGGTCGTATATGGTTATGGTGAAATAAAGCGGGTCGTATACCCGCGCCACAAGTGGTGTGCTTGAGCCGGCGGCATTGTCCCGCCAGACCTGCGCGGGCCCCTCCTCGCGGGCCCCCGTTGCCAGCGGCGTCTCGAGGGCGATCGTCATCATGGAGACCTGCGGGTCGTACGGGGCATCGTTCTCGTAGCACCTAGCCAGCACAGTTTCAGGTCGGGACATCGCGCGTTGCCCGTTGTCGTCGAGTAGTCAGGAGCTCTCCAAGATCTTGTTCGGGTCCCAGCCCTTTGCAACCGCCTTCTCCGCCGTTAATAGGTCTTTCACGCGGAGAATTTTCATGGGAGGCAAGTCAGGGATCTTGGTCGGCGCATACAGCTTGAATGTGGCGCCTGAGCGAGTAGGATCTGGTTTGTAGTAGACGCTGTCGACCGGAGGAATCATAACTTTAAGGAAACTGGCGTCGTCTGGTGATGACTGACTTCCAAAGTTGTTTATACCGACGCAGTCGGGGTGCTTAGTTCGTGCGTTGAGGAGACCGATAACAAGTCACGCTTTTAGCCAATGCCACAACATGTGACGTATGACTCATCGTTGTCTTTTTTAGGCGCTTGCCTTGTTTCTTGTTCCCGAGCCTTACTGTAAAAGTCTGATGTCAGGCGGAAGATTCGTAGCCAGTGGCCGACTACCACAGTGTTTATGTGGCTCCTAGTGGATGATTGAATCCGCGTCATGTACAGATCGTCAGCCACAGGTGAAAACTCTCCGTATCCTCCTTGACTCTCTTCCACTTCCTTCCTCGCTGGATCCCACTCTCCTTCACCCACGCCCCTTCAAACCATCCCACCTCCCATGCCATCCATCGTCCGATCAGCCAACTCGGACCTCCGCGTCTCCACCCCCCCTCAAGTCGGCGTGTTGTCGCCCCACGCCCAAAAACTCCTACTCTATCTTGGAATCGGCACCGGCATCATCCTGACTTCGTGTCTGCTCCTTAAGACTCTCGAGAAGTTGTTTGATTGGAAGCGGAAGGTGAATGGCAGTCTCGGGGTACGTACAGCTTTTCTACTCGGCGTCATGGCTGACATTATTGCGCAGAACTCTCAGATATCCCCAGTCCCCGTCCCCGCGTCCGCGTCAACTACCCAGCTGAATTCCGAGCTATCGCCTCCGCTCCCGCCGTTCGCCGCGCGTCCAGCCCCGCGGGCCAAGGTCAGCCCCCGCCAACACCCCAGCGCGGCGAAGCACCCCACGGGCATTCCTGCGCTCAACGCGCCAAGATCCTTCGTTACTCAGCACGCGCGGCCCATCCACAGCGCGCCGTCCCCAATCGCGTACCCGCCCAACCACCCCCGCGCGTTCGACACCGGATATCGCATCCCCGCGGACCTCGCGCGGCTGCACCGGACCGCCGACGCCGTAGTCGGCGCGCACCCGTGCGCCGTGCCCCTCGTCCTACGCGGCGTGTCGGTCACCGCCGACCTCGACGTCCCCTGGGTCGACAGTTACTATCATGTAGACAGCGGGTTCAAGTTCGGGCTGGTACACACGCTCGATCTGCGTCCCGCGGAGCCTGAGAAGGCGAAGGCGAAGGGCGCCATCCGAACGTCGATGCTACGCAACAGCAAGGCGTTTGTCGCGGGCCGGTCCGTGCGCAACTCGAAGCTTGTCAAAGGACTCGGAAGCAAGAGCAAGAGCAGGAAGCGGAGTGGGAAGGAGAATTTTGCTACTGGCGTGTGAACTGTGTGTTTTCTCTCTACTTCTGTCTTTCTCACTTCTGGTCTCGGTGGTGTCTTCTGGGTCTCAACGTTCAACTCCTGTCTGTCTCTTCTCATCTCGGTACCGCCTGTCTTTTCTCTGCCTGTCTCTCCATCTCGGTCTTTGTGGCGCTTCTAGGTCTTCTCGGTCCCGTCCCCCTCTCCTTCAATCCGTGCTCGAACCTCAAAAACCGCTGACCACCAACGACACCAAAAACGAACGCGGAAACGCGGCGGAGGAATGGGGGTGCCAAGTTACATTTCGTGTTGTGCGAATTATATGGATGTATTTACGTACGATGAAATAGTCCTGGTTGGCTCCCCTGTGCATCCGTTCGCGTGATTGATTGCAGGTTTATCGCCCGACCGCTGGTGAATACGTAGCAAAATTGAGACGTCGAACTGTCTACATCAATTTCAGGCCGGACGCGTCCGAGCCTAACCACACAATCCCTGCTCTCTTTCCTCAGGCTCCTGCTCCCACAGCCCTGCTTCGTTCTGAGACCCGGACCCTTCGTCGTCTAGACACCGGAGATCGGTCCAGCATGCGGAAATAAATGCGACCTCCGCAATGTGAGACCGTCGCGTGAGTCTTGAGATCGAGGTCGAGGAGGCAGCTCGGCATTTTCACAACCAAGTTTTCAGGCAAGTCTGTCAAGCTCCATATGCTTGAGAAAAACCGCGCTGAAATACGCTCGACATTTTCTACATTTTTCCAGACGATTTGCGGCCTTCGAGTCTGCCAGCAAGTGGCAAGAAAACAACAAGAAAAACCAAAGAAAAACTTGAGACGTGTCTGATCACATGATCGTTTCTCTCCTTTAAGTTCCTCCACCCGCGCTATTTCCTCTTACTTCGTCTGAGACATGGATTCCGACACCTTCCGTTGCGAAGACACCCACTCGACGCCGCGGATGCCTTCGGACCCGTCAAATAAAGCGGGAGACACTGCGGCGGATTGAGACATTCGCGTTCGAAAAACGTATAAATATTGGGTGGGCCTGCGTACAATTTCCTCAGTCCTCCCCTCACAGAGAACTCGAGCTCCCAGCATCACCCACAATACCCTCTCGCCCTTCGCTCCGCCAAAACATGCCTGCTTTACCCGCCACCCCTCCCTCTCCCCCGTCGTTCCCGTCGACCCCGGTGTTCGCACTGGCGGCCTTCGTGGTGGTCGTTATCCTCGTGTATGCAATCTACTTGACTGGACTCCATCTTCACGACAAGTACACTGAAAAGCGAGCTGCTGTACAGGACGTGGAGGTATGTCTGCATCTCCCTATTGCCATGAGTATCGCTGACTGACACCATGTTCTCTCAAGGCTGCTCCTGCTTCTACGGCTGTTTCTGTTTCTTCTGAGGCTGAGATCAAGCAGATCAAGGTACGTCGCCTCTTTGACATCGTTACACAATCGACTGACGTACTATCCAAGGCGCTACACTCCAAGACTACTGTCCCTGTCATCACTGCGTCCCCGGTCCACCACCCCGTCGTTGCCCTTCGGTCTGTCCCTGCTCGTCTGCGCACAGCAAGTGTCTCTTCGATGTCCGGGCGGTACAACCTCCGCAAGACCCGAGCGCTTCCCGGGCCCTCGCCGCTCCGCGAAGTCACAGCAGCAGGGAACGAGGATGACGAGCTCCACGAAGCCGTCAGTGTAGTCCAGGACATCCAGGAGCCCACAGTCAACGAGTATATTAAGGCGCATCTGGCCCTCAGTTTCGTCAAGGACGTTGAACCGCCTGCCGTCAGCATCACCGAGCACGAAGCCGTCAACATCATCGAGCATGAAGCCGGCAGCACCATCGAGGACGCCAAATCGCCTGTCGTCAGCGGGTCTATCAGTCTGTCGCCCAGCTCGTCGGTGGATTCGCTTAGCGTGTATTCGGCCTCGGACGACGATGACTCTGACATGGAGGCGATCAGGCTTACGCCCTCACGGATGGCTAGACCCCTGGTAAAATCCTGGGTCCAAGTGCGCTCTAGCAGCCAGAGGTCTCTCCCCACCCTCAAGAGCACGCTCTCGTCTGTCAGCAATAGCCCCGAGTCGGTCGTCAAGCAGCCTGAAGGCGCCAGCCGTGTCCCTTGTGCTCCGTCTCCCCGGAATAGCACCACTATCAAGTCCTCCCCGGTCTCTCAAAAGCCATTCGAATCGCGCATGAAGCCGCCGACTCCCCGTTTCAAGCGCTCTCCTAGTAGCAGTATCGCCGTCAAACCGTCTCCATCTGTCGAATCGCCGTCTGCATTGTGCCTCAAGTCGATGACCCCCCGCCTCAAGCGCTCTCCCAGCAGCAGCATTACGCTCAAGAACCCGCCGGACGTTCAAACACCATCTGCAACGCGCTTCAAGTCACCGAGCCCCCACCTCAAGCGCCAGCCGGCAGTGCGGGGGAAGGAGAATGGCCGTTTCGATGCATCCCGCTCTCGGCGTCTTCAAGATCTATCATCGCAATCTTAATCCTCCTCTCGGTCGACTTTTCGTCTTCCTGTTATCAGTCATCCTATCGCGCCTCGTCTTCAAGCACCGTTGTCATATCCCCAGCCAATCGGCTCCCTATTCTCAGTCTCGGTCTCCATTCTCGGTCTCGGTCTCCATTCTCGGTCTCGGTCTCGGTCTCGGTCTCGGTCTCGTCAACGTTCTACAAGTATACCTTAATTGCCATATTCCTCTTCTCTTAGTTCTACACCCACTTTTAATCCCTAATACTTCTTCTCTTGCCGAGGGACTGATCACCCCGACGCCCTTTTGTTTCCCGTCTCTTTTTTACTACTCAGACACTATCGCTTCTCACACTAGTCCCTAATGTTGCGCTGTGATTTCGTACTGCTTTGCTTCTACTTTATATCTGCAGCTGGTCTCGGATAACACCCTTGTGCTTGTTGCCATTTGCTTTTTTTGGTCCTGAATAATATTTTGTTCTCTCTTCGAATCAAAGACTTAGAGATTGTTGCAATTGCAACAAGTGACAATTGAACTCATGGTCTTTGCACAGCCGCGACTTTTTCGATACAGAATGTTATCCTTATTGCTCACAGGATCTCCTAAGTCTTGTCTGAATTTCTGATATCGTCTGCTGCCAGAAAGGGCGTTGTTGGGGTCATAAAGTTCGGCGACAATCGGCCGTAATGGATGATGGCGAGTCGGACTTGGACTTGACCATCAGCTAAAAACGACGCTCTCTCGTTGCTTTCTCCGCGGTGGTCCAGGATAACATCACGCAGTCGGCACCGTTTCATACCGACGCAAGGGAGAGCTCCCTGGAGCATGAAGGGATACCACCGGAGATACTGCTTTGGTTGTTCTCATGGCTGTGCACACATTTTCGCGTACGCCGCAGGTTTTGGCTCTCTCTACAAGGCAATACCTACCTCCTTCGTCTTTGCTAGCACTGCGCGGCTCGCCCATGTTTTTCAGTGTCCGAGACTCGTAGTCCAGTGGTTCTTGGCAGTGTCATTCCGGCGCGGATGGGCCCTTCAATAATAAGGCGCGCATTCTCTCGCGCGGCAGCGCCTGTACGACACGTATAAAGGCCCGTTCCTCCCCTCGTCGGTCTTCACTTCCTTTTCACGCCTTTTACACCTTTTCCGAGTCTTTTTTCGCTTTTCTCGATTCACGACATTGTTCTCAGTTGCTACCCCCACTGCTACCTGCATGCTCGCCGCTCTCGGGGCTGTCTTGGCCACCCCCGTCGCAGCCCGTCAGTCCGCGACGTGCAGCTCCAACTTCGAGGGCGCCGGTGTCTCCATCATCGCCAGCTCAACGGGGTGGTGTCTCCCCAGGTGCCGCTGGAACGCAGCTCCAGACGCACTTGGGCACCTACCCGCTCAACGCAACGGCCAACTGGCATGTAGAGCAGACCGGCTCGTATCCGCCGACCTATATCGTCAAGTATGGCTCTTCTTCCCCACTATACATGAACCACAGAAAACTGACCATACATCTGCTTTCAGGGAGATCAATCACAACGATCTTGCAGTAGATGTGGTCGATGGACGGTTGACCTTGGAGGCAATTTATTACACGCGGCAGTAGGTCCCTTCCAATCGTGCGGCTGCCAGTTCCCTGACCGCTTTTTTTTTCTAGGACGCCAACCTGGGAGATCAACTGCAAACAATGCTCCTCGGGGGCCGCCTCCACGCCCGTGCGTCTTGATGAAGGGTTGTCGATGAACACTGCGTTCTTCGAATCAATGGACCTTACTTAGAGTTGGCATTTTGCATTCGGAGTATTCCGCTAATGAAACACCTTGATTATCTTCAGTTTTGTCGAGGCTGCCGACAGGTATTTTCCGAATGACTTCTTCTACTTCGACGATACCTAAGGTGTTTCTTCCGAACATATCATTCATGTAGTTTACATTTTGCAGCAAACAAGAAGCGCTAGTAGTAGCACGAGTAAAATTTACGGCGGTGATCACCAAATCGTGGGTGCAAGCGCCCTTTCTCTTCCTCTCGGTCCATAATTCGCACTTCGAGCCAGAGCAACCCTCGCCGCCGATTCTGCGCGAATTCTGCGCTCCCAACCCGTCCCGTACGTGCCCATTCTATTGCGCAGCGCCGTTTCCAGCTCGTCGAGAAGCGCCACGTCCTGCGCGCAATACGCAACGAGCGCAGCCTTCAGCGGTCTGTCCTCAAACACCTCGTACCGCCCGCCATGCTCCGGCGCAAAGAGCTGCAGCCCCGCCTCCTTCACGCGTGCCCAGGTCCTGATTACGGCGGCCGATTTCAAGGGTGCGACGTAGATCTCGAGACTCGCCTTGAGCCCGTTGAGAAATCGTGGGGGGATAGGACGGCGTCTGATGGGGTTCGACGAGCGCACGGCGAGCTCCAAGAGCTGGAGGTCGGATACGTTTCTAAGTGTTATCCCGAAGAGGTTCAACAAAGCGTCCGAATCGTTCCTGACATCATAAAACACCTATGCAATACAACGGTGAGCATTCTGATATAGCGCAACACTGCTTGGCTACTTGCCTTTCGGATCGAACTGCTCTCGAGAATGGTTTTCAAACTGTGACCGTTGGCGTCGGCTTCCTCGAAGGCAGCGGCGCCGAGCGCTACGACGTCGATCAGCCAGATGATGTCGCTGCCGGTCGCCTTGAGCTGTATGATGCACAGTGTGCCTGATCGGCAGAGGTCGACACCTTCCAGATCCACAGCCAGAGATTTTGCGTCTCCGATTGCAGAAAGGCACAAGCGCAAGAGCTCGATAGTGTCGACGAGGACCGGTTTAGAGGACATAGGAAAGCGAAGTTGAGGCGGTGTTCTGAGAGGACTCGGAGCACCTTAAGTACCAATTCAGATCGAGGCAAGATTTCATTCGGGGAAGTCAGAGTGGTCGATTCAGCGTCGATTCCGGGTCGATTCTGGAATCGATGATTTGATTCTTGATCGAGAATCGACCAAGAATCGATCCTCGACTCAGAATCGATGTACGGACTCTGGAGTCGGAACACATCAGAATCGATTTGAGAAAAGTAAAGTAATCGACTTCAGAATCGATCTCCCTCCCGTTCGCCCGTCGCACTCAGTTACCCTCTTGTTTCCGTCACCTTTAGTTATCCTCTGTCACACGAAGTCTCGACTGTCTCATTATACAATATCAATATATATTTTCTGCTCGTACTCTACTACCATCCACCATCGTCCTATCCATATATGGCCCGTGCTATAAAAAAACCTGCTAACTCCCCAGCCTCGAAGCCAGCAGCCCCGAAGCCCCCTGCCCAAAAGAGGGTCCAGAAAATGGGATGTCACACTGGATTATATTTTTACAGCAGGCTCCTCCTCCTCCTGGTCTAGTTGTTCCGAGCATAGAATCGACATGAGTTCAGAATCGGGACGGTCAAAGTAGGAGTCGATTCTTGATCGATTCTCGATCAAGAACCACAGAATCGATTCGAGAATCGACGTCGAATTCTTCACTCTGACTTCCCCTATATTTGCTCGGAAAGGAACAACAAAAAAGTGCATGGTTCCTGGGCCTTAACCTGGATGCATGGACCGATGCTGTACAAATGTATGTTCAGCGCCGCATCCTCAAAGGTTAGGTAAACATTATGAACAGCGGCGGATCCGATAGCAAAGATGGAAGACAGAGGTAGGAACTTTGCGGTTAGCACCGATGACAAGCAGGCCAAAAGCATGAGTCGAGGCTGAGTTGCGTCAGGATCTTGCTCCATTCAGACGGATGGTTTGAGGGGCACTCTGTAGCTCCATAACCGCTTCGAACTCGGAACAGGGAAGCAAAGTAATTATATAGACCCTAGACGCCCGGTCAAGCAGACTTCCCAGCAGGTTGCGCCACAGGCAGTTGGATATGAGTGCTCATATAATTGGAGCGAAACTTCTCTCTCTTGACAAAATTAAGGGCTGCTGTCCGTCTGTCCGAAGCCTTTTCAAACTCCGACGTGGCTGTAATGCCCCGTAGGGAGCCGGACCGCGAAGCGGTCCGGCGAGCACTTGTCGTAGTACGGAGGCCATTTCTGCTACAAGTGATATTCCGAGGTCGGAGGATACACCATGAGGCTCAAGGTATGATATTAGTGGTAAACGATGTTTGAATTTCACGAGAATGCACTGAATCTGGGTGAAATCCGAGGATGAGCGCAGAGATGAGCAGATGAGGAGGCAAGGTGGTTTGAAGCTCCGCCCAAATTCTCTGTAATTTTCAAACTCCGTGACGTCTCATCATCTTAACATCTCACCAAGGCTATCTTTCCTGGCTCCCACTGACTGCAGCTGACTGTTGCCGTCAAGGCTGGACCGACAAGGAGAGCCCTGGAGCCCATTGCGCAATGAACCTCTGGCTTCCCTTGGGTCTCGTTCTGGCTGCCATTTCCGGGATCAATACGCATAGTAATTCAGATGAACTCCAGCATTGGCTCGACTCGCAGGACACGACCGGCGAACAAGCTCCTTTTGCAGACGCCGGTGGAACTGTCCCCCTGCCGCCACTTGAAATCGAGTCCCTCATCCTGTCAGGGCCGTCAAGCAATCACGTAGATCTTGTATTCTTCTCTGACGGCTCTGCATATATATCGGCTTCAAGATCCTGATGTCTCTTATCGGCACCCCTCTTGCTGCCAGACCTGACGGAAGAACGTGGCAAGTTCATCGAGGATGCAATGCACCTCGTGGGAGCCATCTCGGACAACCAAACGTACAATATCGTGAAACCCCTACTGAATTTTTGGGCAGCCTTTTCTCCCAGTAAGGAGGTCAGTCGGGCTCATTTATATCCTTCCTTTTCATCCTGGATCTGATGTTCTTCCCTAGAGCGGATTAGGCGTCGGAGGTAAGCCAAAAGAGTGCGTTGAGGTCGTTCAGATATCCTTGGTTCCGTAATTACGGTACCAGGTCTCAGATTCATTCACAAACAGAAACTTTAGTTTCTGATTGTGCTACTTATGAGTACCGAAAATGGCACAGTTTGGCTTATATAATCTTGTAATCATGTGCTCATTCTTGTTGCTCTAGGCCACCGGCAACGGGACAGCAATTTGATCGCATCACTGTGCGTGTACGAATTGGGAAGCTCTGCCATTTGGCTGTATCCGATGGCAAGGATTAGTGCAGGCTCAACGAGGCACTTTCACGCATGGTTTTATGGGTGAAAAATGCTTAGAATTAGATTTTACATGTATTCTTGGTGACACATCATTTATTCCCCCCACATGGCTTGAAATCGACCCTTCCTGTTGCTTGATTGAGGCACTTTTCAACGGAATTTTCCAGATCTTTTACCAAGAATACATGTAGAATGCGCAAAAACCACCCTTTTGGCACAATTTAAGTCTATATTGGGTCCCTGACGGCGCGTGACTTCCATCAGCCTAATAATGCGTTTGAAAACACGAACAAACAAACGCGCCACGCTGACTTCCCGCTCTCCCCTGCGGCCCTCCACGCGTATTCGACGCGTCAAGCCCGTGGGGGGCCATGGTCTACATCTCTGCATTCCTACGATACAAAGGAACACGTAAAAGGCGGACCGCGGCTCAAAAACAACATACCAGCTCTCGACTTCTCAACACCCAAGGCCAAAACGGGTGCAAATGGATGCGGGAACCGAGATAATCGGTACACATACCTCAAAGAAGCCATTTCCAAGCGTGCCGAGATCCTGGAATGCATCGCCGCTGGCCCTAGTAGCGTGGTCGAGGAAGCCATGCCCGAGCACTGGCAGTCAATGTCAATCAAGCTCAATGGATATTGATGACGAGGTGTTTGACAGTGAAGAAGAGTGGTATGGAAGCTAGCATGGTTTCAGATATAGATAATACATGTATTGAGAGTAGATAACAGCCAGAGGACGGGAAGAATGCGACGGGAGCGCTGGATGAAAGACATTTGCCACCCATTCAGCTTTGATCTGCTTAGGTAAGCGCACGATTTTGGAACCCCGGTTGCAAGAGGTAGGCGGTAGCAAAGTTTCCGACACAGACCTCCAAAACATTTGGACCCCGGATACTGGGGGGGGGGGGGTGACGCTCACATCAGTCACTCGGGAATCATCACCCTCCCCAAGTAGTGTGACTTTTTGATGAGCTACAGGAAAATTCTGTACACGAGATCAATCAACCCCCAAAAGGCAGGTCATGATCTTGACCGTAAATTCGCGCCTGAACAACATCGAGGATGCGAATTAAAAATCTGAACATACAGAAAGACGGGGAAGTAAGCAATTATGGGGTGTCTTCACCAAGAAGAAGAAGCGATTCGGAGTACAATTCGTATAGGTATTCAAAAGTCCGACAAAAACAGCTCAAAACCGCTCAAAACGCCAAGAAAAGACCCCGGAGACCAGTTTGGGGGGGGTCTAAAGAGAGGTCAGTGTCCGGGATTCTGCTACCGCCTACCTCTTGCCCGGTTGCCGGTGGTGGCCACCTGAGGCTGAGGCTGACCAAAAATGTCGCGGATTCGGCTTATATAATGATGCACTTTTGTCATTTCTGCTTACCCTCTTGCCCTGTGCTCATCCCTACGAAGCCCAATGCGAGCTGGCCGACGCACAAGCGTCGGCCGAGCGAGCGTTGGGCCTCCCCTTCCATATTTTATTTCTTAGCAGAAATAAGCAACTTGAACTCAAAACTTTACTCCCTATTCTGTTTGTGCCCCGCCGCTTGCCGGCCACTCACCTTCATATATGTCTGTCCTGCCACAAAATTTTGGCTGAGTCATGATTGTAACCATACTGTCACCTGACATGCCATCTGACTTGATCGTTGCTGCTTATCTAACTCTCGCTTGTCCTGAAGACAGAGAGCGTGAGAATCCCGCACCCTTATGTAATCAGCTTACACATGCTTTCCCACGGCCAAATGTCCCATGGCGCACTTCAAAAATATATATGTTATGGGCAGAATGGCTGGGAAGCAGGAGTACTAGATGAGATATAATCCCAAGAGACTATTATGAGCCTCAAAAAGATCATTGTCCCTACTCTCAGTACCCAACACGCCGATCAAAAATCCGGAAGATCACCCGATTGCTGGATGTGGTCGATTCTCCCTATTTGGCCCATGGCAAGTCAATTTAAACACTTGAATTATGAGAAACAAAGCTATATACATACATTTTCTATGACCTCCTTCCTTGTCGTTTATTCAGTCTTGCTCTCAAGTCTCAACATTTCAACCAATTTATAGTTCCAAGTCCGTAATTTCCGGTAAATTCAAAGTCCACACTCACAAGTCGCAACTTCCAACTTGTACATCGAAGTCTGGGACACTTGTGTAAGCATCCGTTTCAGGCCACCACATGACCCTACCCGATGCGGGGCCGTAGCCAGCCACACTCCGCCATTCTCTTACATTTTATCTCCTGGCACAAGCACCTGGCGCCGCATTGCTGCCGTCCTGCTGCGAGCTCCCTAGTGTTGTCAAAGTTCGGTTCGGGAAATCAGTTCGAACCTGAACCAGACTGAACCGAACGCGAAGTTCAGGTTCAGGTTCAGCAAATGCCCGAACCTGAACCTGAAGTTCAGTTTGGCGTTCGGGCAACGTCAATTTTTCCTGAACGCATTCGAACCCCGAACCCGAAACAGCCGAGAAACAGCACATTCTATTGATTTTCTGTGAGTTTTCTGACTCTTTCAGCGCAACACTTCAACTTCTATACATGTTGGACT
The DNA here is from genome assembly GCA_029204085.1 of Mycena sp. CBHHK59/15. NCBI lineage: Eukaryota > Fungi > Basidiomycota > Agaricomycetes > Agaricales > Mycenaceae > Mycena > Mycena sp. CBHHK59/15. Next base: position 83,734 of record JARGXW010000101.1, on the reverse strand, counting down.
CGTCAGAGCCAGAACAGTCGCCGAAGAGGTGTTTTCGCATTTTGTCGCAGTTTGATGGGATCACCGAGCGTTGATCAATCCAGTTCGGTGCGTAAATCCAGCAGAATTCCAGTTCTAGTGCCTCTGAAAGACTTGGAGATGATCTTGGTGTGAGGCAGGAGCTTATTTACCCACTTTCAGGTCCCACATGATAAAATTTTGCGAGTTGGAGCCAGGAATTTCTTTCTAGGTTCGGTTCGTGTTTGAACGTGTTTGAACGCCAAACGCAGGTTCAGGTTCGAGGTTCGGGGAAATGCCCGAACTGGACCGAAGTTCAGGTTTGGCATTCAAAGAAAAAGTGCCCGAACCTGAACCGAACCGAACTTTGACAACACTAGAGCTCCCCCATGACCCTGCCACCCACCATTGAGCAACATGTGCTGCATACCATGCAGTCTCCACTCTAGATCAGTGTTCGCCCTCTATGCGTCCTCTGTGCCCTGGCAGCGCTGCCAGCGCCGGGATGATCCGAGGGTTTCCATCACATGTGTCTGGTCTTCGGACATCCACTTAGTGATCATCATGTCCATTTAGGTATCGGCAAGGCAGCAGCACAGCTCGGCTGGCCAGCACATGATCGAAACCACAAACTACGAAGTTGATTGTTAGTTGTCAAACCACAGCAAGTCACTCGGATTAAACAACGATAAAAAATGTCATAATTTTCATTCATGATAAGTACCAGTAGGCCCACTCCACGGCAGAGCCCACGTATCAGTGTTCTGTACTGAACACTTGAGCTCTGGTTTTCCAGAGGAGATTTTTATGGTCTTCTCAATATGAGTAGCCAGCTAGTATACGTAGCTACACATCTTTGTCACCCAAACATTGCACCCTCAACACCCTCCCCCTGCAGCCCCTTGCCAAACACAATGAGCAGCACCAGGCACTGCATCACGAACACCGCAAGCTCGGCTGGCCTGACACAATATTGTGGTTACGACATGTAAGAGTACTGAATGTATATATGCTCGTGCACACGTTCTCGGACACTTTCCACTTTAACTTAATAAACTAAGTAGCCAGCTGGTGCAGCAGGGCCCGCTATCTACTTATTACAACGATTAGGTTGGTGCCATACAGGTGAAGAAAAAAAGAGTCACTCTGCAAAGTGATGCAAGGGAAGATAAAGAAAAAACCAAGTGGGGAACATGGTACTGCATCTCATGCGCGAAGGTAAGTGCCGAGAAAACTACGAGCGAAATCGATGGAAGAAGCCACGGAAATCACGCAAATTGCCAAGAATTTCGCTTAATCAGGAGTCCTAAGGTTCACCAAGGGTAGAGGTAGAGGTACAATCAGGCTAACCTCTACCTTTACCTCTAAAACCCCTGACCTCCGAGAGGTATACCCCTACCTTACCTCTAAAACCTCAGAGGCATATCCTTGATACCCTTACCTGTACCTTTTGGCAGAGGTTTTGCACTATTTTGGGTCCTACACAGGTAATGTTGACCTCGGATGTTTAGATATTGAATCTATGGTTAACTTGAAGGTTTAACACCCGTATAGAACATTCTACACAGTGGTAACAGCAGGATACAAATTTCAGCACATGTCATATGACTTGTGTGATGAGCTGGTTGAGGAGAGAGATGGGTGTAAAATGTGAAAGATAGATGCATCTCCTCAGACCAAGGCCAGATTACCCATTTTAGCAGTAGAAGGCACACTTTTGGACATGTGAAACCCTGCCACAAGTGTAGGGTGAAATCCTGCCAACTATAATCCACATTACATTTGAACCATCACGTAGATTGACTATCCCAGTATGGCATGCACTAGGGAATACCTACAAGTTCATCGTATAAAAAAAACTAGGTCAATCGGGGCACAGAAACCAATGTTAGAGGTGTCCTGCACCAAAACACAGTGAAAATTTGATATCTGTCCAGGAAAATCGATTTTGGGACCCCATAAGATTTCTGAGGAGGCCATGTGCTGCATAATTTCAATGTCAATCGTTTGATCCAACTCCCGAGGGAAACAGTCGAGATTTGAGCCCAAAACGGCTGTTCGGGTGAAAACGATCAAAAATGTACCAAAAAGGAAAAACATGTGTCCGTGCCCCAAGTTCTGCAAAGAGTTGTAACACAATGTTTGAATTCACGTGAACATGATTCACAAATAGAACATTAGTTCTTTTGTGCTTAGAGTAGCAAAAATGTTGCGAAAAACGTGACTTTTTTAGTCATTTATACTGAGTCACTGTTCCGAGTAGCCGTTAGCGTGGCAAGAGGGAGCCAGTCATTTCTTGACTTCGTATACTGTGTCGCATATCCAATGGAATCAAAGCCATTGTCTCTTAAACGGAGAATTGGTCTAAATGATGACTCTAATCCCAGCAAACCCGGTCTGCCAGTTCGGAAACGACGGAAAACCAATTCGACTGTGGCAGGAGCAGCTTTGAATAGTGTTGAAAATATGAGTTCTGGGTCCAGTAATGGCGCGTCGTCCTCTGTTACTTCTCATACATATATTCCTGATGGTTCTCTAAACCACAGATTTGACACTTGGAGCCAGATTTGCCCATTATCTCTCAGATGAACAAAAATTGTGTACTCTGATACATATGTTAGAAAACACTCTCAATAATCCCTCAGTAGTCTCTACTCCAGTTCTCGTTGCCGTTGGAAAGGAACATAATTTGCCACGTAAACAGAGGGATCTCCTCATTCAGGATTTTCGTACACACTCGTGCACTTGGGCATGTCTTGTCTGGGCTTCTGACGTGCGAAACGCTGGACTGTCCATTATAGATCGAGGCCCATGGTCGTCGTGAGCTCTCAGGTCAACAGGTTGCTTGATATCACGAAATGGCCGGTTCCCAACCAGTGCCGTGATGAACTCGAAAAAATTGCAGATTCTCATGTGATACGGGAGTTTAGGGTTTTCAATACAGACAGATCTATTGTCCAACCTCTAGACATTCCCTCGAAACTCTTGGGAGCTTTTGTAGAGTGTTCATTCAATCTAGTTCACTACCACTTCAGCGACTACGATTCATTTTCTGGTAATGTTGTCGATCAATCTACAATTCTCAACGCTAATACCACCTCAGGAATCATTAATCAAATCGTCATCCTACGCCCTGCCCAAGTAAAACCGCCAAGCCCGTTCAAGTCGGCTAAGACACCTTACCGTCCTCCCACACTGTCTCCTCAAGAAGTCCACACCCAAGAGCAACGAGCCGTCAATGCCTTCACTCTCCCCATTTCACGTGCCAGACCATCCAACCTTCCAGTCCCACTTAGCAAGTCGTTTTCTTTATCAATTTAATAATCTTCTTAATTCCATTCTTTAAAGAGCGTAAGGCGAGCAAAGAGCCTGAAGGTACCAACCCCAAATGCGCCAACCCTGGCCAGACGACGGGCTTGGAAGGAGGAGAAGATATGTTGAACCCAGAAACCGATCCAAAAGGAAAAGGTAAAGCATCCGAAAATTAGCTCTTACTAGTGAATACTTGCTCTCATGTACCGCCTTCCTTCTAAATTGTACTACCCAACGAATCCTTCGTCTATTTGTGACCCGCCGCTTGCCAGCCTCTTACCATCATTAAAACAACGTGAAGACGATTACGAGTACTGTGAGTGTGACTCACGGTACAGAACACATGTGTACCTGGACGGATCATGCCTGATCCTTATGGAGGAACCAAGTCTGCCCGGAGGGCGATGTTATGAAACACTCGCTTGATTATCTTCAGTTTTGTCGAGTCTGCCGACAGATATTTTCCGAATGACTTTCTTCTACTTCGACAATACCTTAGGTGCTTCTTGTGGAACAGGCCATTCATGTCGTTAACATTTTGCAGCAAAAAAGAAGCGCTAGTAGTAGCACGAGTAAAATTTACGGCGGTGATCACCAAATCGTGGGTGCAAGCGCCTTTTCTCTTCCTCTCGGTGTATAATTCGCACTTCGAGCCAGAGCAACCCTCGCCGCCGATTCTGCGCGAATTCTGCGCTCCCAATCCGTCCCGTACGTGCCCATTCTATTGCGCAGCGCCGTTTCCAGCTTGTCGAGAAGCGCCACGTCCTGCGCGCAATACGCAACGAGCGCAGCCTTCAGCGGTCTGTCCTCAAACACCTCGTACCGCCCGCCACGCTCCGGTGCAAAGAGCTGGAGCCCTGCCTCCTTCACGCGTGCCCAGGTCCTGATTACCTCGGCCGATTTCAGGGGTGCGACGTAGATCTCGAGACTCGCCTTGAGCCCGTTGAGAAATCGTGGGGGAATAGGACGGCGTCCGATGGGGTTCGACGAGCATACGGCCAGCTCCAAGAGCTGGAGGTCGAACACGTTTTCAAGTGTTATCCCGAAGAGGTTCAACAAAGCGTCCGAATCGTTCCTGACATCATAGAACACCTGTGCGATATAGCGGTGAATATTCTGGTATAGCGCAACACTGCTTGGCTACTCGCCTTTCGGATCGAACTGCTCTCGAGAATGGCTTTCAAACTGTGGCCGTGGGCATCGGATTCCTCGAAGGCAGCGGCACCGAGCACCACAACGTCGATCAGCCAGATGGTGTCACCACCGGTCGCCTTGAGCTGGATGATGCACAGTTTGCCTGATCGGCAGAGGGCGACACCTTCCAGATCCACAGCCAGAGATTTTGCGTCTCCGATTTCAGAAAGGCACAGGCGCAAGAGCGGGATAGTGTCAACGAGCACCGGTGTAGTGGACATAGGAGAGAGAAATTGAGGGGGTTTTCGGAGAGGACTCGGAGCACCTTAAGTACCAGTTCAGATCGAGGCAAGGTTTCATTCGCTCGGAAAGGAGAAAAAAATAAAGTGCATCGTTCCTGGGCCTTGACCTAATAAATGGACCGCTGCTGTACAAATGTAAGTCTAGCGCCGCAAGCTCAAAGGTTAAGTAAACATTATGAACAGCGGTGGATCCCATCAGAAAAAAAAATGGAAGACAGGTAGGAAGTTTGTGGTTAGCACCGACGCCAAGTAGGCAAAAAGCATGAGTCGAGGCTGAGTAGGTAAGGCATCAGGATCTTGCTCCATTCAGACGGCTGGTTTGAGGGGCACTCTGTAGCTGTATAAGTGTTTCGAACTCGGAACGAGGTCGGCGCCGGTCATGGTGTGGGTCTTTCCGGAGCTCGTCTGGCCGTACGCAAGGATGGTGCAGTTGAACCCCTCGACGAAGCGGGCGACGAGCGGGAGGGCGGTCGCGGTGAACAGTGCGTGCTGCGTCGTCGGCGGGCCGTGCACCTGGTCGAAGGAGAAGAGCTGGGGTTTGCTGGCGGCGCCAGTAGCCGGGCCGAACAGGAAGCGAAGTAATTATATAGACCCTAGACGGTTCTAGGGTTCCGGTCAAGCAGACTTCCCAGCAGGTTGCGCCACATGCAGTTGTATATGATTGCTCATATAATTGGAGCGAAGCTTCGTAGATACGAATTCCATTGCGTAGTACGGAGGGCCATTTCTGCTACAAGTGATATTGCAACGTCCGAGGATACACCATGAGGCTCAAGGTATGATATTGGTGGCGTAAACGATGCTTGAATTTCACGAGAATGCACTGAATCTGGGTGAAATCCGAGGATGAGCGCAGAGATGAGCAGATGAGGAGGTAAGATGGTTTGAAGCTCCGCCCAAATTCTCTGTAATTTTCAAACTCCGTGACGTCTCATCATCTTAACATCTCACCAAGGCTATCTTTCCTGGCTCCCACTGACTGCAGCTGACTGTTGCCGTCAAGACTGGACCGACAAGGAGAGCCCTGGAGCCCATTGCGCAATGAACCTCTGGCTTCCCTTGGGTCTCGTTCTGGCTGCCATTTCCAGGATCAATACGCATAGTAATTCAGATGAACTCCAGCACCATGAAGGGCATTGGCTCGACTCGCAGGACACGAGGCGAACAAGCTCCTTTTGCAGACGCTGGTGGAACTGTCCCCCCGCCGCCACTTGAAATCGAGTACCTCATCCTGTCAGGGCCGTCAAGCAATCGTGTAGATCTTGTATTCTTCTCCGACGGCTGTGCGTATATATCGGCTTCAAGATCCTGATGTCTCTTATCGGCACCCCTCTTGCTTCCAGACCTGACGGAAGAACGTGGCAAGTTCATCGAGGATGCAATGTACCTCGCGGGAGCCATCTCGGACAACCAAACGTACAATACCGTGAAACCCCTACTGAATTTTTGGGCAGCCTTTTCTCCCAGTAAGGAGGCCAGTCGGGCTCATTTATATCCTTCCTTTCATCCTGGATCTGATGTTCTTCCCTAGAGCGGAGTAGGTGTCGGAGGTAAGCCGAAAGAGTGCGTTGAGTTGGTTCAGATATAAATCTTCCGGGATACTAATGTTGAACTCTAGCACGGTATTTGGACTGTATCGTCCTGGAACGGAACTACGAGCCGTTCTGTATGCCAAGCCAGAGGTAGCTCGAGCCGCTTGCTCTTCACTGGGGGACCGGTGTGACTATCCCATTCTTTTAGGTCTGATCATGTAGATTCCTCAATTGTCTTCTGACAACTCGAACCTGTAGGAAATGATCCTTTATACGGAGGTGTGTATATGCTAGCCTTTTTCTAGAGATTCAAATGAACTAATTGTGTACCAGGACTCGGCGGGAAATTTACGTGCGTCAAGCATCAACTTCGCAGGTTCGCTCTAATTTCCACTTCAGAGTAATTACGCCGTCTATTGCAAACAGCGCGTTGATCCTTCGGCACGAGCTGGGCCACTCCATCATCAAAGCCGCGGAAGAATACGACGGCGAACGCGGGTACTCGGGCCCCAGCGCACTGACCGATCTCTCTGATCCCCTCCCATGGGCGCACTGGCTCACGAATCCCGCGAACGTCCGCCTCGAGCGCTCCGTAATGCCCATGCAGGACTACGCATGGGCGATGCTCAACGTCTCCGCGCCGTGGTCCGTCACCTTCCCGTCATCGGGCGCGTACGCGCGGCACCTCGTGCGGTACTCCGTGTCGGGTGTCCCAGACAAAGGCGACATCAAAGTCGAGCTGGACGGGGTCGACCTGCAGTGGGAGCCGCGGCCGGGGATCGGCCTCGATCGTTGGCATTACGACGTGTATCGCGATGGCGGGCTGAGCGGCGGCGAGCACACACTGACGTTCACGCTCGTGAACGCAGATAGGATGGGCACTGCACAAATGTGCAACGCTGAGATTCTGGAGTTTGGTGACGAGGATGAGTAATCCTGGTTTCATCTTCCTGCCAAACATTTTCTCAAGCACGTATTGGATCGCAGATTCGTCGCCACTCCCGGTCACTACTCCCTTTACCCGGTGTCAGTCGTCTGTTTTTCTAGATACCAACGTATCTAATGCTATCGCAGGTACTCGATCACGAACGTCACATCCTACCGCCCCACGAACGAAGACTGCCTCATGCGCCTCGTCACGACGCCGAACTTCTGTAAACTCTGCCTCGAGGGCCTCTGGCTCAACCTTCTCCGCACCGTCAGCCTCGTCGACTCCCTCCACGAATCTAGTGCCATCTACGCCCCGACGGGCGGTGCACCAAGACGCTTGGCCTGCGATTGGTGCCGCTCGCGCGGTTCCGCGCAGTGCCGATCGCGGGGCTGGAGGAGAGCTACACCGTTACGTGGTCGCGAGACGGGGAGGTGCTGGAGAGGTGGGCGAATAGGACGCGGGTGGAGGTGGATCGAGGCTCTGGGACGTATGCGGTCGATGTGACGTACTCGACCACGGAGGTGAGGGTGGATAAAGAAGGCTTGTTGACCGCCCACGCGGAATATCTCATTTCTGGAGGCTGCTGACTGAGGGCTGGGTTGCAATTAACCTGGATATATGCTATGATGATCATGTATTCCTGTCGTCTATCGTTTGTAACATATGGTACTACAATAAGAGGGTCGTGTAGAATTGAGAAGTCTTGAATAATAAGGATAGGATGAGGGGGACTGTTACAGATGTTCAGATTGTTTATCGTTCGTAACATACTACAATAAGAGTTAGAATATGTATGCAATAAGGATAGGCTGTGGGGGAGTGTTACAGAAGTTCGTCCAGATCTATGTTCGATGTATGCAGAAAGAAGGATAATCGTGTCGTGCAAGGTACGTGGGCGGTGTTCATGATCATCATTGACCAGGGCCCCAGACCAGGATAGAGGGCATTGGGTATACGGGGATCGGGTTGAGCATGAATGTCATGGTCGTAGAGGAGGGTGACGGAACACTGACGTTCTGCGCCGAGAAGGGAGAGTGGGAGGTAGAGTCTACAGTCCGTGTCAGAGAGCGGATGATGAAGGCAAAAATGAGGCGTACCACCGAAAGGTGGAGCAACTCCCTGGAGAGACGGCGGCCAGGTTTGCCATGGCGCACCTGGATTTGAGTGAGAAAGCGCAGCTGGGGAGTAGATGAAGCGAGGCGTACCCTGCGGAGTAATAGCCGCATGGCCAACTTGTCCGGCATTTGGTGCGACTCCCCAGGTTGCATCGTTCCACGTGCCTAAATATATTCCAGCACATGCGAGGAAGTTAGGACAGAATCGCGTACTGGGGCCGGCTGGATATTCCACATCGCCGGACGCCGGGTGGATGTTGGAAGTGCCTGGAAAGAATCCCCCTTCTATGAACACGTTGAGGTCAGGACAGTCACATTAGAATGGAGGAATAGACGTTCACTCACTCTGGATCGTCACAGGGTCCGCAGCGACGTGGAACTGAGCTGCTGCGGTCTGGATTGTCGTCATGTACGGAACATCTATGTATGACTTGAGCGAGCGTGAAAGCTTTGCAGGGGAATATACACGCACTGCGTCCTTTCCGCCACCTGGAGGTAGCCTTCTGCGGCTTGGGTATTACGATAGCGGTGACCTTGAACTGACTCGGATACTATGAATGGATGAGGTGGTTGTTAGGGAGGTACAGGAGAAAACAGACATCGGATGCGGTAGCGGTAGAAGCAGTATTCGTAGTGTCTAAGTAGATGTTACAGCATTAGATAGAACACCGACGAAGTCTGCAAGGCAACATACCAGAAAGCGCATTCCGGGGTTTGATAGAGGGAACTGGTGCACGGCAGTGAGGACACACGAAATCAAGAGCAACGGGAGACCATGCCTTTCTGACGCTTGCGTTTAGGCTCACTCGGGATGTCCGCGTACTTCGTGATCATCTTGGGCAAGCGCGGTCGGGCCCGCGGATTCCTGGAACCAAGCGTCGGTCAACCGACAGCGCCACGGATATCCAGACAGACGACTTACAGCATGGCTTTCACCGCGCCGCACGCCAGGTCGGTGAACACCGCGGTGAACCACGGGCGGAAGCGAAGCAGCCCGTGGACGGACGATACGACGGACGCGCCGACGTAGATCTCGAACACCTCGCCCGGCTCCGGCGCGTCCATCCCGTAGAACGGGCAGGGCGGGACGTCCTCGTAGTCGCCAGTCGCCAGCAGGAGGCGCGCGTATGTCGCAGCGGAGAGGAGCCCGCTACATATGATCTGTTGCGTGGAGGGTCAGCACGCGTCATGGGACGATGCTGGCGCTTGCCTGATGCTCGCTCGATAAGTCAGGAGAGTCGGCCGGGAGAAACGAGAAAACGAGCGTGGATACGAGGGACTGGAGCGTCGAGCGTCCTACGAGGCGGAAGACTGAGCGAGCGGCGGGGCTCGCCACGGCATCCTCCCACATGGCGTCCTTGAGGAGGGGAAGTTTGAAGGCTTTCGACGTGAAGGTTCTGAGGTCCATGCGGGAGAGGATGGTTGCTTGAATGCGAGGCGTCGTCGCGGTGAAGGGCGTCATGTCGTCACCTTAAAGGTGCAAAAGTGGGAGAAAGAAAGATCGTATGCGGGGTTCGTCGAGGTTGCGCGAGAAGTTGGTGGTAAGGAGCAAGGAGCGTGGTGTTCATACATGTCAACATCGCGGCGACTTACAGGTCCTCGATTTCTTCAAGTTTACGTCTGGTTCTACTTTATGCGACAATTACAGGTTATACAGTACTTCTAACATTCTACTACTCCGATGATCCAAGGCGATCGAAACCGGGAGAGACATATGATACAACTTGAAGGCTACCAAAAGCATCAGTACCTGATAGTCGAACTCATTTGACAAATGGACGAACCACTCGCGTATTATCATTATACCGCGACTCTTGAGTCGGGGGACGAACCGAGAGTTTCAGGAATTACCGATGAAACCTGAAGAATACGACAATGAGAGGATGTTTACTCCATCGGCATTTCCAGACTGACTTGGTTATCGTCACGCCGGCAATGCTGGATTTGCCGCAGCCTCTCAAGAAATCGCTGGATCGCCGGACTTTGTTCCTCGGGGTCTTCTGCAGGCGGAATTGCAAACGCGCTATGTAGGAGGGTCGTCAGAATCCGCGATTCTCTGCTTTCGGACTTCTCACATATTCTCTGCCGCAGCGGCCACGGCGGGCAGGACATCCATCAAGCAGTCGCTAATCCAAGCATGAAATCGATGAGGGTCCTTGTCAAGCAGCAACAATCCGGCGATGGTGCAGAATATGCCCGGCGGGCAGAGGCTTGTCGATGCTTCGGGGTCTTGAATATTTCCCAGCTCGAGAGCGTCGGTAATGGCTTTGGAGAGTGTCTTGCGGTAAACGCTGTGAGAGGAATCATCTAAGAATGGAGATAAACACACCTCCAGTACAAGGGCTGTACGGGCACTCGGCAGGAGGTGGTACAGGATATACATCAAATGCGCTTCCAAGCCCAATCGGCCGGTCTTCTGCAGCGTCTGGAACCTCGGGTCGCTCTGTTGCATCTCGCATGCTGTGGCTTGCAAATCGCCGTCATAAGGATGGTTGGGACCCGTCTCGATTGCTTTGCGGGCTGCCGCGGCGAGGAGAGCAATAGCGTCCGCGGCAGATTCAGACATTGGAGATTGCGGAGACCAAAGCGTGCCACGTGTCATGTGGTACAACCATACAGCAGCGTCAATCAGAAACAGTCTTGAACGAACTCTGGCTGGACAACTCGAGCTCCTCGAGCATCGTCAGATTTCTTCATTCGTCTTTTGCACCAACCAGAAAATCACAAGTAGAGAGGTGACTGGAATGCGGCGATTTGAGGGAAAGACCGATTCGAACGACGCTGGCCATGCCGCCACGGAGCTTCAAAACGCACGACTTCGAGGATATTTCGCCAGACGGTGGTTCCGAGGTAGCAACCAAAGGCCTGGACCGGCGTCGACCTCGTTAACACGTGCTTTCGGACTTCGATGTTCAACTCTTGTTCAACTTGGGGTCAACCACCGGTACTGCTCCTCCTTGCTTCACCACTATGTACTACCTGACTCAATGACCGACGTGTCGGGCCTCGACGTGCACTCGCCGATCTTAACGTACCCAAGGACCAAACAAGGTTTCGAATCAGTGCTTGCAAGCTCGCCGAGCAGCTGCTGGTCCTAGCAGCCTCACCAGTATCACGAATGGACGTCGACTGATCATGGATGGGCTCTTGGCCACTGGAGCGCACGCCCGTATGTGCGGTTACGAATAGGTACATTCTTCCATCTTCGTAGACAGATCTCGAGGCGCTCGTATGATCAGAGACTCATTGCTGACTCACAGGACTAATAACTACGCAAGCCGGGCGAGGCTGAGGTGCCTCTCAAACGTAGAGTCAAGGCCGCAGAGTCAATTGCGAGAAAAGAAAATAAGCGTGTTCATGAAGGTAGACTCTTCTACATCCCCCGCTGTTGTATATATTGATCGTCTAGTCTCTCAAGATCATCGCACAATTGCAGCTCCCGCTGCCAGTGCCGGCAAATTACCTCCTCCAGAACTGAAGACATTTTCGCCGTCCCATCGACATTCCCTCGCCAAACGCGACCCAGCGCCCCTTTGAGCGGTCAGTACTGTGACTAGCATTCTCTATTTTTTTTTGATTGTCCTCTACTTAGATCGCATGAATATGGCTGGACCGTGTCCGCCCTACTGTTGGTGTATCTTCCGTATAGAAATTACCAGTCGGTTGCGCCTTCGTCGTACAGCAGGAGTTCAGCGGTGGTTTCTGTTCTCTGCAACACCAACACTGGCTTAGCTACCTCTCATCGACCCGTAACCGCCATCGTCAAGGACGACCATCTCCCTCCTAGAGTATGTTTTACCGCCCTCTTCAGTCCACAGCAATACTCACAACTTCCCAGCATCGGCGACCTCGCCCGACCACTCGCTCTCAAGCATGTACAATCATCAACACATTCCCGAAGGCCAATGCAGCTACCTCTCTAATGACCCATAACGTTGATACCACACCGACACGACCTGTACCTTTTTGTGGTCTTATACCCGCACTATACATCCATACATTATTATTGCTCTATGTTACTTTACGCGGAAATGGTATTTCGAGGACCACCGTCACCTGCGGTATATAAATCCAAATACTTGTGCAGCGTCTGACGTAGGAGAAATTCCAAGTTATCAGAAAATGGGCAGTTGAGATGAGACGAGAGACACAGCCATGCCACTCCAGGAAAACGCGATATCTGGCGTGGCCGCGTCAGAATTCAAGGCATAGTACACACATTCAATTCAGGGGAGAGGACATCCAACCCCGCAATCGTAGTCGTGGCGGAATGCAGCCCCAGTTCTTGCAATACACTTTACCGCACACAATGCCATGTCTTGACGGCAGCCGTGGACAGGCAGCGGGAGACCCTCTGTGCTCGTGTCAAAGTCTATAGATTCACTAGTAAATAACCATGGTTGCTAGGTCAAGAAGGGACTACAAATTTGCCAACAGTTCTGGAATCGGTGCATGAGGCTCTAGAAACAGCAATGTCCATGAACGGCACGCTACTGCACAACATTTCTTCCAGAAGCTTACACATCGCGTGAGGCTATATTGCAAAGACCGAGATAAGACCTGCATTCGTACCTGCAACCACACCATGATGTACAGCACGCATCACTCTTGCGCCGGCCCTGCGCCTGTGTTGAACACGGGCTTGCGACGAGAGCGTCGCGCAGTACGTGAAGTCTTACGTCTTCCCGCAGTGGCTGCCGGCAGTTCACTTTGCCCCGTCTTTCGGTAACGAGGAGGAACGACCTCGCTTTTACTGTCATCCTTCGTGCTTGCGAAGAGCGACGGCGGCCGCATCGCGCGGCGTCGCCTGACGTACTGCCCGCACGCATTACATAAAGTGCGCTTTCTCGTCTCGGGGTCCAGATGCCATCCGTTAGACGATTTGGTGGCGCGGCAATTGGAGCATGTCAGAGGAATCGTTTCGCCCTCAGGGTCAGGATGAGATGGCGAAGAGTGAGGTTGTGGGTGGTGGGGACCCTTTTTCAGCGCGGGAGCCTTGTGTTTGGTGCTTTTGGATGGAGTTTCTTCGTAGAGACTCTCAAGATAGTCGCTGAAGCTACTGAATTCCTTCCCATTCGAAGACAATGCCATTTCTTCCAATGTTTTCAGTACCTAATGAGAAGCGGAATGAGTTCAAGATCGGTGCTACACAGTAACGACTATTACAACTCACAGAGATGCTTAAGGACCAGATCCTCTCAAGAGAATCTCCAGATTGTCAGAAGGAGAATCGAACAAGGCAAAACACGCACAAAGACATGTCGACATGTGCACATCGATGTATAAGTCAATTAATCTGCATTACATCAGCAAGGGATTTGAGGCTTTGACCGATTGAAAATACGGCTGTCGATCAAGCTTCAAGTACAAGGAAGCCAGAAGACCCCCGAGGTCGGGCACATACATAATATTGCCAATGACCCACAGAGATCCTCGACACTCCTGGCCTTTCCGTCCTCCCCTCCATCAAGAAATCGTCGAGAAAGTGCCTCATCATACAAACACACCCACTGCGCCTTTTCCCTGACTATTGCACCACACCCCGTCGATCTTCTCGCTGACGTGCACGCACCCGCAACCGGCGACAGGACAACTCCACTCATATCTCGCCTCCACGCGGGGTTTCTTCGGTTTGGCCCTGCTCTTGCGTTTCGGGGGAGCGCGCTTCTTGGGCTTCGGGAGGGGTACTGCAAGGTCGAAGGCACTGGTGGAGGTGGAGGCGGAAGCAGATCCTCGGGAGCGGAGGCGCGAGCGGATGTCTTGGGGGACATCCTCGTCTAGGTCGACTTGATGCTCATCCGGGTCCTCCGCTTCGTGGGCTTTAGCTTTTCCTTTGCCCTTCCCTTTGGGATCGCCCGCGACATCCAGCTTCAGCTCGCCGCTCGTATCAGCATTGGCTTCATCCTCCCCATCAGGAGCGGCGGGCTCGAGCGGCTTTCTCAGCACCTCGAAGCACTTCCCATCGATCAAGTGCCCACATCTCAGCCCCCACACTTTACGCCTCCGCGCCTCTTCCTCCCCGCCCGATATGACCCCGTCAGCTCGCACCAGCAGAGGGTCCAAGCACCGCGCACAGACAAGCAGCGTGCTCACGCCCTCCTTCTCCTTCTCCGCGTCCACGTCGATGACCACCTCCTTCCCTTTCCCCTTTCCCTTCACCGGAGGCACGATCTCACTCGGCGCGAAATCGAATACAAAGCCCGGGTCCGGATTCCCCGGATGCGTCCACTCCTTCTTATAGTCCTCCTGCTCCTGCGTCCGACCGCCCGCCCAACCCCGCAGCAGCGCCAGCTCGCGCCGTGCAAATCCACGTGCAGGGTGCGCGAACATGCGCGCATATGCCGCGTCCTCTTGGTCCCGAAGATATAGATCTAGCGCGAGCTGCGCGTCGCCTCGCGTGCGCTCGTCACCGTCGTCCGCGTTGCCCCCGTACGGGCGGGCGAACGCGGGGAGGTTAACATCATTGACGCGCTGCTGCGTATCGTCGTCGCCCCACCGGAACGGATTCAGCCCAGTGGCTAGACGGCGGAGAAAACCAGGGCCGCCTGCATTCCGTCGGGGGGTATTGCCGCCGCTGCCGCCGCCGCCACTGCCGCTCCCACCAGCGACAGCCTGAGCTATTGCAGGCGCCACCCGTCCTCCAGCTGCGCGCCGCTCGTTCCGTCGCTGGCGCTCTGCACGCTCTGCTGCCAAGCGCGCATTGTTGCTGCTGATCAGTGCGCCGCCGAGGCCCATGGGCGGGTTGTGCCGGGCGCGGGGGGCGGGGCGAAACTCGAACTCCTCTTCGTCGGAGCTGTAGGGAGCCTGCATTGGGGGCGGGGACGAGGAGAGCTCGAATGCGAAGGGTTGTGTGGTGGGGCGCACGGGGCCGGGTACACGGTCGGCCAAGGCTGTACTAGAGGAAGACGGCCCGTTGTTATTGAGGCCAGAGGACGGTGGGGGCGGGACACGCGGGCCACGGGGGCGAGGGACTGGCATGGACTGGAAGGCGGAGAATCGCCGAGGCAGAGGTGGGACAGGAGGGATAAAGTTGCCACCAGAGGAGGGTTGCGGGGGCGGGGAGAAAAAACGTCGATGGTGTCCTGGGTGTGACAGTGTCAGCGTATTCGATTATGGTATGCGCGGGTTCCCGACGGTATGCAGCTCAGCGGGCGAGTAGGATACAAAGAGCAGGTGGGTGTCGTCGGAGGCGCGCTTGTTTCGATAGAAAGAGTAGCCAGATGCATACCTAGTCTGGAACTACCTGCCACTCCTCCCGCGCCTGAAGACTGCCTCCTAGAGCCGTTTACTGGAAACGAGAAGTCAGAACGTGAATTGTGGGGGCGAGAGAAGCAGAAGGGAAGGTTGCATGCGGCACCAAAATACGACTGCATTTGGAAACTGGGTCGGGCGACTTGCGCCGGATTATCACAATGGTAGAAAAACACACCTGGTATGGAACTGGACCCAAAGCCGCTGGCTACCGCTGACGACGGATTGCGCTGTCTTGTGCCATGATCTGAGAGTCGGTCAGTAAGATAACGAGTCAAAGAATAACCAGTGGAACGCCTTCGGACTGCAGCAGGGGGTAGGCATGGTGCGAGATAATGGAATGGTAGCCCGAGAGTCCAATGAGAGGGAAAACAGCAGGACTTCACATGACGGCACGACTATCGCGGTCTGAACCGAAGGTAGCAGGACGCTCTGCTGCTCAAACTCCTCCAAGCCACGACTTGCACGGACCCCAAGTCACTTCTTTTGAGAAAAAATACAACTCACCATCTCTGCGAGAGCCCCCTTCAGTGCCGGAACCCCCACCTACTTCCTCGTCGCTGTCCAAAAGCTCGATAATATCGGGTGGCTGTTGTTCCACGCGCCTCCTTTGCGCTGGTCGAGTATTAAAGTCTTCGAACGAATCCACATCAATAACTTCCACTGAGTCCCGAGATCGTCGCTGAGGTAGAACGTTGGGGGACGAGGACATTCGGAAGGCAGACTGAGGGCGCTCAATAATCGTCGCCATTGTGGCAAAGGGCGTGGGTCCCGTGATCTCGATGCGTGTGAAGTGGCCAAGCACCTGTAAATAGCTGACAGAAAGAAGGACTTACTTACCATCTCAGCCTAAACACAGAGTACTGTACCATAACAATTGTAGCGCGCTTTGCGGCAGAGCCCACTAACCGGGCACTCGAATTCCATAATCTCCTCCAAATCTTCACAGAGAAGTTTCAAGTTGCTTCCAAACTTTTCTAATAAATATTAAATATGTTTCAAGTTGATGATAGCAAGATGCCCGTGATGGTAGATGAGTCTCAGAGTCTCAGTTACTGTAGCAATTTGTAGGGGTGAAACATAACACGTAACGGGGGGGTCCTTTCGTTTCAAAATTTACTGGTTGTAATGCACAACAGTGGGACCTTTTCAATTTGTCGTTACACCACCCAAATTCTGGGAAAACAACTTCAAAACCAGGATTAAGTTACTTGCTCTTGCCTTTCCATTCCTCCCATCTCATTGAATCCCAGTTTGTGAGTCTTGCAATTGCTACCACATTTCCATATCAGTACGGATGGAAACATGTAAATTTGAATGCAGATTTATTTATTGATGAATATTATTATCATTGTAAGGACAACAGGGCACATGCACGAGAAGGGAACTGAAGGGGAGAATGATGGACCAGATGTGGCTGCAATACTGTGGCATGGTGTACCCTGTGCACGCTCATCACATCCCACAGCACGGCCATGCACCTCCCATGAGCCCCACCCCATCATAACTCTGCCTTGACCGCAACTGCAAGCCTGCTCGCCCCAGTGGACATTCCCACCACCAACACATGACAACAAAGCAATTGTGAGGGATCATCATGCACAGCCGATGCATTGTACCTCCAGGCTTCATCACACTGCTGCCACTATGTCTGTAGCCAGCATGCCTGTGCTTCGCCCAGCGAGGCACATGGCAGCAGGTCGCTTGCCAAACCTGTTTGCTGGTGATCCCCATTGTCGTGTGTGTAGCTGCGGCATCCCAGAGACCAGAGAAAAAGAAAAAAAGGTGGCTGTGTACCAAACATTACATGAGGCGCACATGATGAAGGTGCACCATGCGGCGCACATAATCTCAGAACACGGTGACAGGCACTCTTCCCAAGCATGGCCCTCACCATGTCTCCCCATCAGAGCCGCGGTTCCTGACAGCCATTGCTAGCAAGGGGTCAAACACTGCTACAAACGGGTGCACACTGCATACGCAGCACCGAGTATGCCATACTACGAGGCGTGCATCATACCCCACATCAAACACAGCAACGGATGCACTGCAAGCCACACTGCTGTGCGCTGTACCCTGCTACTTGTGTGCAACGAAGACAGTGTCCCCACGAAGCGCTGTACACTTACACTGGGGCAAGTTCCAAAAGGCCAACTCGGCCACGAGCTGAGGCCACTGTAGGTAGAAGATCTGTTAGAGTAAGAGGAGAGGTGGGATGAGGAAGGGAAGCCAGGTGGGAGGGGAGAGGAGACAGATGCATGCATGCATGAGAAAATGTGTCAGTGAACAGATGGGTAGATGAATTAACAGTTGAGTGGATGAAGGGGATAGAGGTGTGGACATGGGGAACATGGAACTGTGAATGCGTGCCCCGTTTCCTTGTCTCGAAGACACCAGTGCAAGTGTACATACTCAATCCCAATGCACCTGCTGATGGGCCACAGAATGATACAGCATGGTCCTCCCACGCGTCCCTCTAGCACTGTGCCTGCAGCGGAGATCATGTCATGAGAGGCACTAAATACTGCTTGGGAGAGGAGGCGACAGATGGGCCTTTGGGAATAATCAGGATGAAGTGAGAGGGAAAAGAAGTGTGATGATGCGGGGTATAAAAACAGTTTTTATTTCCGTTTAGTTTGTCAGATCTGGGAAACTGTTTATAAACTGTTTTAAAACGGTATAAATGGTTTCAAAACAATCACTCACCTGGGATAAGTGCCAGTATGCTCACTTGTAGTTCTCAAGGTCCCAAATGGCTAGCTTGGGCATATTCCGATGATCCTGAGTGAGAATGGATAAGGCCTGAAGGCCTGACGGACGTATGGTTCCTGTCACCTGCTCCTAATCCCTATTTGGATGGAATGTCACATGACTGATCGCCTCCGGCAGTTCCTGCGTCCCCCCGATCTTGGACATTTCTTCTTGTTCAGTTTTGTGGGTTTGGCTTTATCCAAAATACATATGAAACATGATAAACATGCATCTGCATTAGTGGGAGGCAAAAAAAATGTCAATTCCAACCGGAGAATCTGTCCCCGAAATTTACCCCCTGAAAAATACCGTTTGAAAACTGTTTTAAACTGTTTTAAACTGTTTCCATGCCGTTTCTGTTTGTTTTGTCCGATTTCACAAACAGAAACGAAATGGTTGGAGCCTTAGATGAGAGGAAGAGAGATGGGGAGTGCCACCATCATCTGCCAAACAGTAAACAAATGTGTATACAGTGCAAGTCACCACTTCTCTGCACGTGTTTTCCACAGTCAAAGAAAATTTTGTAATTTTTTCCTGATTTCCTGAGCCACGAAACCGGCCAAAAGAATGCGATTGAGCACAAAAACTCATTTTTTCCCACGGTGTTTCACTTTTTTCGAGGTCCGAAAAAAATAAATTGTCTCCTGGTGGGTTTCCTGGCCATGATCAAGTTCAAAACATCTAGAAGTGTCCTAGATGTGTTCACCCTTGCATTCGGAGATGCCCTTGGGTCCCTGTGAGCGAAGGCGTCTCCGAAATGCACGTGACCGCTAACCCTACCCGATATGGGAATCTGATGCCATCATTAGGGTTTGTTTCACTTTTCTGAGGGTGAAAAAGTCAAATATTTATTGAGCAACTAACCAAGCACAAGCTGGGTTCTTTAATGTTACTTTAAGTGTTTCCAGGTGTTTTCAGACCAACCCAAGATGAGGGCATAATGTTATAGCGACTTCAAAGTTTTGACTTGTTTACTGCCAAAAGCGGAACCGTGATGTGATTACATGCACTATATGGAAAGGGGACATATTCACAGTTCACTGCTCTCCAAATCAATAGGATTGATGAGATGAATGGTCGTCGTGTGGGTTGTCTAGAGTAGAGGGAGACACGTGATTTACTGAGTCAAGCAAAATTTGGGAAGTCGGACCCGTCGGGCCGTCATCCGAAAGCGGAAAAAGAATTTAAAAATGCGCGCTGGGGCTCATTCGGATTTCTGCAAAATGAGGCGTTGTCGGACAGTCTGCAACATCAAGTAGGGGCCACAGGATAGTGGCCAAACAGACATGCATGTCGAACTCGTGTAGATGACAATATTTGTACAAGAATGACACTGCTTGGTCGTGTTTGTCGTGGGAAAAATGCATACTTGAAATAGGGCGCTACAGGACCCACTACCTAAAGTTAGTGGGCATTTCGACTGTAGGTTCATCGATTTTTATCCGAGATGCCCGAGAAAATTTGTTTCGATTCAAGGCCATTTTTGCACGCATCAAAAAAATCTGGTGTGACCTGTGACTGAACTTACGGTCGAAATGGTAACTGGCCCATGCCTCCCCCACTCTGACTTGCCTGATATGGAAGGTGATAAGATTTCATCAAAGATAAGCCTGAAAGGGAGGTGTCGCCGGTCTAGGCGACTTGATTTCGGTAGCTCTTATCAGCCTCATCGCTGAGTGGTTGCGCTTGGCCTGTGCCTTATTATTAGGTACCT
This sequence comes from Mycena sp. CBHHK59/15, assembly GCA_029204085.1. NCBI lineage: Eukaryota > Fungi > Basidiomycota > Agaricomycetes > Agaricales > Mycenaceae > Mycena > Mycena sp. CBHHK59/15. The sequence goes on along the minus strand of JARGXW010000101.1, from coordinate 63,695 downwards.
GATATGTTTTTGTGGTCACTCGATCGATTCTCCAAGTGCATTTTCTTCTTTTTTCTTTTATTCTGGTCTTCGGCTCCGCGCAGCGGGCGTAGTGGCGAGCGACACACCACACAGTGGGCCCCGCGGCGAGCGTAAGGGGGTCCGCGGGGGTCTCCCCCACGCCAGATCATTTAAATACCCTGAAAAAGTAGAAAAAACACTCCTACACTAGGAGAAAAAATATTTCAAAGCTCCACGCAGTGGGCCTCTGCGGCAAGTGGAAGCACCACGCAGTGGGCCTTACGGTGAGAATTGGGGGGTCCACGGGGGTTTCCCCCGCGCCTCATGAGCCTTATTCTGACATTAAGCGATATCTAAATATATTAGTAATCACATTGCCTTTTTAGGATGTCAGAGTGGGGGAGACCAAGGGGCGTTCGAAATGGTACAGTATTTATAACGGCATATGCAGAAACAGATTCCCTTTCATTGCGTATGCTAGGTCATAACTGCCAGGACTGTTCGGAACTTATTCCAAGCACTAGTTAAACCAGGCTAGTCTGACACTGAATTTGGGGACAGCACAACTCCAATTCTTGCAGTATTGGTGTACCCAAACTAAACTTTTGACGATGATCTGAGCCCCGCAAAAAAGTAGTGGATCCAGATGTTCGTCAATATCCACCTGGAATTTTGTGATTAAATTGAAGAACAGACAGACTTTAGTGATGTTCAGGGCCCGGCCTGAGCCAGCTTGGGCTCAGAAAACCTCAAGCCCAAGCCCAAACCCTCAACTAGGGCTTGAATCCCAGACCCAAGGCTTAGGCCCAGGCTTGGGAGACAGGGCACCAAACTAGTCTCTCGTTGACAGACACTACAACTTGATGCTCGTACCTCGCATGTTGTAGCCCCAAACTGGGTCTATTTAGTGTTGTCAAAGTTCGGTTCGGTTCAGGTTCGGGGCACTTTCCTCCGAACCCTGAACCTGAACCTCGGGTTTGGTTCAAAGAACCGCTGAAAATATCTGAACCCCGAACCTGAACCTAGGTTCGGGGTTCGAACACAGAACTGAACCTGTAATTTTTTCCCTGCTCCAAATAAAGAAATTGAAGCGATGAGAACTTGAAAACAGCCTGGTATGGTCTTTTCTCATACTTAATAGATGGCAGAGCCATTCTGACATGCCAGAACTTCGATTCACTTGTTATCCACCAAAATCCAAACACACAGGCCAATTCACCATAAATCCAGTTAAAGCAGGTAGGAGAAAGGATATTTATGGCTGAAGGACCCAAAAGACTGATGAAAATCAGTAGAAATGGGTGTTTGATGGTTGTTTCGGGTTTGGAGTTCGAACGGGTTCAGCAAAAATGGGCCTCGCCTGAACCCTGAACCAAACTTTAGGTTCAGGTTCAGACATTTGCTGAACCTGAACCTGAACTTCGCATTCAGTTCAGTTCAGTTCAGGTTCGAACCTGTTTCCTGAACCGAACTTTGCCAACACTAGGTCTATTAAGCATTTTAGAGTACAAGATCGTCTCTTGGATGTTAAATGAGTGATATATCATGCACGAGACTCCTGACCTGCTCCATTTCCACACTTTTGAACCATTGCAACAACATTACAGACTTGTGGTTGAGAAGATATATTCCAAACGATGAAATAAGCCTAAGCTATAATATGCTCTTCAATTGGCTGGTATCTCAGGAAGCACATGAAGTTCATATCACAATTATAAGAAAATGTTGTGATGGAATTAGATTGACCCAGTAGCGTTGAGGATAGAGAAAATGGATTGGACCCACACATTTGATGGGTGGTACATAAAGTTCAAAGACACATTCGTCAGCAATGTGTCGCACTTGTGTAACATGATTGTCCTTACATAATCAAGGGTCCTCTGTGCACACAAAGTCAACACAAAATCCCAAACTAACAATACAATAATATACCTGTGCCCTTACCCTAACCGGACCCTAACCCGAACCATAACCGACCCTAATTGAACCCGAACCACTAACCCAAACACTAACCAGCCCCAACACTAACCAACCCAAACCCAAACCACTAACCTGAAACCCCAACCCAGACCCTAACAGGGTATATTTACGCTAGTTATGCATCTGCCACGATGCGGCATGCATCTGCCGTGATGCAGCACATTGATGGCACAAAGGTGGCACATGTGCCACAATGTGCTGCCTTTAATCTTAATGTGCCGCCCTTACAAATGTGTGTGTCCAATCCATCTTGTCAATCCCACCTTTACCCTGTCTAACAAAGCCTGTCAACCTGGAAGGACCTGCTGCACTGGATGATCCCTTGCTGCCATTGGATACCAAGGATGTGGTGCTGGTCCAGCCAGCCAAGGTCGATGGGATATTGTTGGAGGAGGCCAATGAAATACTAGATGAGGGGCAGGCCCAGCCTGACACTGAGGTCCCAATATTATTGGCAGTAGTAGGGACAACCGAGGAGAATGGGGATAGGATATCAGATGAAGTGAGAGGCATAGCTGTATTGGCTGAAAAGCTGGACAAAGAGGCTAGGGAAGGTGAGCTTGCCCATGCCAAGGAATTGGCTGAAATATTCCCTGTAGGGGAAGGATTTAGGGACCGAAAATTGTATTCAGGTTCATTGAACAGATGATTATTTAAATTTAACAGCAAAATGACAACCAGGAGAAAACTCACCCTCTCTTCTGCCTTCTGCTTGCCTTTGGGTCTCTTGGTCGGGAAGAGGGTTCAGCCAAACATGTACAAATGGCTTGGCCTCCTGAAAAGGCAAGTCCAAAAGTGTTGTGCTGTCAGAAAAGTGTTGCACTCATCAAAAGTGTGGTGTGATAATACAAGTCGACCACCATTCCCCATACTGTGTCGACTCCCACCCAAAGAATTTCCACGAATGACTGGGCTCAGGCTCAGCATCGTCTGGCCAAGCTGACTACACTCATTGACTCCCTTACTGCTGAGCAGCAACATCTACAGACAGAATTGGATCATATTCTTGACCCCTTCATCCGAGATCACATCGCACATCTTCATTCAATCCATTCCTGAAGGCCCTAAACCATCCCGGCATACTGCTCCACTTCTCCTCGCACAAATCTTTCGTCAGTGGTGCATGATTGTGCTTGTGACACCAAGCCTCTTGCAATCCATAACCGTAGTAGAATGTGGGCAAGAGCATAATGAATGCGGAAATCTGCTTCCGATGTAGCTGGAGCACTCAGCAAGCCTCCCACTTTTTCTTTTCTTCAGGACTTCTGACGGCACAGAGATGCAGTCCCTCATTGACACCAGTCTGATTCACTGTCATTGATGTCAGGAGATCAGAATATCTTCGCAAGCCAACCTCGAAGCGTCACACAAAAGCTTCCCTATTCTTCGCAAGGTGATGCTATTGCACTGGGCTGAAACCCTGCAAACCATCATAATCCAGGGTGCTCCTGTTTTATGCTGGGCATCAGAGCAGTCGGCAGCAGCAGATTCGATGTGCAGCTTCCGTGGGTGCGGCTTACAACCCTTAAACTCGAAACCTTCAAGTTCGCCGCCACATGTCTGCCTATATTGAGCCAGTGCTCGGAACTGGTTTCACATCTCACACACTCAGCAATCCTGGTACGCAACAATATCATGGATACATTCAGCCATCCACACATAAAGCTTGAGCATCTCGACTCGCTCGAAATCAGCTTCGTCGGCTCTTCTATTGTGCTGCATCTCACACTTCCCTGCCTCTGGCAGCTTACTTTGTCTGGGAAAATCATGTCTGTGATAGAGCCATTCTGGGCTCTATTGTCTCGGTCATTCTGCTAATTGCAGAAACTCTCAATCATATCGGATAAATATGAAAAAATGAGACCCAAAGAGCTACGACTTGTTTGTCAAGTTGTCCTGACCGTCGTTGATCTTAAGCTGGCAATTCATGGGTTTGCTGAACTGCATCAAATCATTGGTTCTCTTTACTTAGCGGATACCCTTCCATTGATGCAAAATCTGACCATTGACGCTGTGTGAGTGCAGGATGACAGGAATGTTCTGCAGTCTCTGTGGATCTCTTAGTCAGAAGAACTAAATATAAATATGGTTTTACGACTCTGAATGCTACTACCTATTATTTCAATGCAGTTCATTCATATCTGAATTTATGTTATGTCTTGGTGTGATTATCCTAAGATGATACACAAGTGGTTGACTTTCCATAAGCATAGAAAATTCTGGAGGGATATCTGAGTGGTGCCAGCAATAGGGGCAGTCAGAGTAGGTGATTCTGAGGTGATTCTGACACGATTCTGACCATGATTCTGATGTGATTCTGGGAATTATTTTGCATCAGAATTGTGGGATAATTGTCCAGAATCGACCTTAATTTTGACTGTCCCGTTTTTGAAGTTGATTCTCTTGACGATTCTCGAGCCCAGTAGCACAATTAAAAAATTTCTGACTTGTAGAAATTTTATTTTTGAATCTTGTGGCTATACACTGAGTGATCTCCATCCTCCCCACTACCACCCGATGCACCGAGAGTGCAGGCACTCTCCTGAAATCCTATATCTGCAACCACAAAGGACGGCAGCAATGTCCCATGTTACGTACAAGCAGCCTCACGACACCCTTCCCTGTGGTCCATCCTATCTCCACCATGTCCTCACAGCGCTCAAGGCTGGCTGCCCAGATAATTTCCAGCAAAATCTCCGAGTCAGTCCACTCACCTTCGATGTGCTCATGGCTGCCCTTGAGGATGACCCCATCTTCTTCAATAATTCCAATCACCCTTAGCTTGCTGTGGAACATCAAGTTGCTGTGGCACTTTACAGACTTGGGCATGATGGAAATGCTACAAGTGTTCAGGCGGTTGCCAATTGGGCCAGGCTGGCAAGGGCACCGTTCACCTCATCACGTGTCGCATTATGACTGCGGTACTTCGACCGGGGTTCATGAAAACAGCTGTTTGTACCCCCACCGTTGCAGAGAAGGAGCGAGCAAAGCAGTGGGAACAGTGCCACTTGTGTAAGGCCTGGCAGAATGGATGGTGCTTTGTCGATGGCACCTTGGTGCCTCTCGATGAGCACCCAACCTGGTATAGGGAGAGTTACTTTGACAGGAAATGTAACTATTCTTTAAATATCCATGTACATGCTTGAATAGCAGTGCACCAACTTGATCTTTGATTCTTTTAACAGATTGTGAACCTCCCGAACCTGAAAATTGTTGATTTCAGCTATGGACAGACGGGAAGTACACATGACTCATTGGCTTTTAAAGATACACTGAAGTTTCAACAACATGCAGACCTTTTCCCCGATGGCGAGTGGATTTGGGCCGACTCTGCTTACACGGTGCATCCTTCACTCAATCATTTCAATGCCTTTCATCACTTACAGCTTGGAAACAGATCAAGAACTGGGTGGCAGCTCCATATAAAAAACCTGCCAGCCTTCTGCCTGAGAATGAGACATTCAATGACCATGTCTCCATCCTTCGCATTCAATCCAAACATGCAATTGGCTTCTTAAAGGGCTGGTTCCACTCTCTAAAGCATCTCCAAGTCAATATTCAGGATGAAACAACTCACAAGATTGGGTTTCTGCATGTGTGGGGATCCATTCCTTTGCTATGGATTGTGAGGAGGCCAAGTGGGGTGGAGATGCTGATTCAGATAACCCCAACCCATTCATTGCAGAGGGTCTGTCAACAACTGACAATGATTTGGATGCTGCCATTGCAGCTACTGGTCCTGCATGTGGTCACAATAATGATGGCAAACACTTCCAAGAAGCTTTGAAGGGGAAGTTGTTGTGGGCCAAGGAGAAGAAAAGAGAATGGCAAGCTGCCAGACACGGAGGAGCAGAGACTCTAGATACACATAATGTACTTTACTATAAGGCAATGGAGATAATTTCTATTGAGCATCAACAAATTTGCGATACGGACAGTAAAGGTATGTACAACTACAAGCTAAAATCATGACTGCTCGCCAAGGCCTCTGAATCCCCCATACATAGATTGCCCTGAAGCATCTGGGCCATCTGAAGAGGGAGTGGGAAGGGGTGGAAGCTCGTCATAGAGCAAGAAAGGGCTGCTGCAGTGAGAGGAGCTGCTGCTGCCTGAAAAGGGCAGAGTGCTTGGCCCTGCTTGACCTGGCTGAGCATGGAGCTGTGCCATCTGAACTGGTGCTCCTGCTCCATTTTCAGGTGCACCAGATCCATCTTCGCCGCTTTTTCCAGTCTCTTGGATTCTGCCTGAGCCATGTGCAACTCTGATTCCATCTGAATCTTCATGAGTGCTACCTCCTTCTGGGCCGTGGTCTTCTCCCACTTCAAGCGCAAAACCCACTGCGCAGTTTCCTCCTCTGCCAATACTGTCACAGCAAATAAATCCTTGGCAGTTGTGTCCTTCTTTGCAGGGACTCCCAGTGTAGCATGGACAGAGGTAGGTGGCTGAGGTTTCATTTTCTTCTTGGCAGGCTTGGAGCCATTTTGCAGGGGTTTGGGATCATCCTGACACTTTCATTTGACAGATCCAGCAAGGGTGGGAGCGGTAAGGAGGTCATCATTGCTATCCGAGCTGATGAGGCCCACCTCCACATCAGTGAGTTGTTTGGGTTGGTCCTGGGTCTCATCTGCAGCACTGAATTGGTCGTCATCATCGTGGGAAGGAGGGAGTATGCAGGTATCAAAAACAGTGTTGTTATTGCCAAGGCGACAGGCTGAAGGTTTGGGTGTGCCGCAATCAGGGTCTGCATGTGGAAGAACTGTGGTGAGTCCACCTTAATCAGATCTGTCAACATCGGACTTCAGCATTTATATCAGACTTGCAAGCTTTCTAAACTCACCCCACTTGGTCGTCAAGGCAGTCCTGGGCAGGATCTCATCTTCGGTCCTGATTCTGGCCCCAGTTTGACCCATCTCAACTATATGTTCACACGCCTTGGTAGTCAAGCTAATGGCAATGAATTGTTTGTGGAAATCCAGATGGGTGCTGTTGCCATTGCAAGAGCATGGCACTCACGTTTGAGTCAATTCTTTATCTTGTTGGACCACACCTTCCTCTGCTTTGGCTTGGTGGCCTTTGCAAACACTTCCTTATACTTCTCGTGTTGCCCAAAACAGATCTCAGTGAGCTTGTAGTAGAAGTGGGTCTTGGGCTTCCCACCAGACAGTTTGATGCACCAACACCTGGGAAAAGGCTTGCAGATGTCTCTTCATCCTCCTCGATAGCAGTAATCAAGGCCCAGGTCAGGTCAAGATCTGTGGTCCAGCTTTATGTGCGAGCAGTGAATACCACAGAGATATGATGCTGGTTGGCTACATGGCCGTCCACCTTCGTTACAATTATTGGAGAATTTGAGGCTTTATGATTTCCATACAAGAATCTTGCTGATTCTGATAAGCCGACCTGTATGATTTTTGCAAGTCTGATGTCGTTGCGATTTTCATACTTTTCTTGTACGAAATTCATAAAATGGTATGCACGTGCCCATCGTGGCCTGCTGCCCTACCGCGATCGCTGGTACTTCCTCCTCAATCCCTCCTCCCATTTCCCCTTGTTCAAAAGAAAGAGGTATGTATTCAAGGTGAAAGTGCTACTGTACATACATTCTATTTGGTTGTCGTGCTCCAAGGTGACGTGGAGGAGCGGAAATGTTGTGTTGAAGACAATGGAAAACCTTGGTGCATGTGGAAGGTGTGATCTCCAGAATCCGGGAGACGGTTGAAGAGGCGGATGGAGAGGAGTGGGGAAAGGGATGGGTGTGTGGGAACAACAGATGTTGCTGACGTGTTGATACTCAGGCACGACATAGGAGATGGCAGCACCCAGAGACAGAGCACATGCGCACCAGGATTCGACAAGCCTGTTAGTCCAGCTCAAAGCAAACAGGACCTTTAAGTGACTTGGTTTTTCCTTTTTCTTCGGTCTTGAATGAACCATTTGCTGCTTGAAGTCTTGCATTATAAGCTCAGCATCCCCCAGAGCATCTAAACACGGCTTCACGTCTTCCGAAGGTCTTGACCATAGCAGAGAGGCTCTTGATTCTCAACATTCTGACACCCAAGTATGGCAGACATGGTGCACACATGTTGCTGCACTTGGGATGTGTCGTACATGTGCTGCAGTCTTGACCGATCATTTGAACACGCCATCTTGAGGTCTTGACTCTTGAGTGTGGCAAGGGGATGCTTCCGGATTGTTAGAGTGTTTGGGGATGTTGGGCCATAGCCAGAATGTGTGAACAGCGAGGAGGGCCAGCGCTGGGCCAGTGGGCGAGGTGGGGAGAAGATGGGAGTTGATGGCAACTTGAACCACAAACACGCCACAAACAAGCGGGGATTGAAATGACTGGTGAAACCTCTGAAACAGGTGCTCCATCACCGGGCTTAGATGGAAAGCAGAGCCAGTTGTAATAGTAAATGTTGAGATTGTACGACACAGAGTGAAGAATATTGTACAAGCAGAGTGTGTTACAATTTTCATCAAACTGAATCACAAATATCGTAAGATTGTTTTTATGACAGTCGTAGCTCCCAAAATCATGGGTTTTGTTGAGAATTGTGTTTGGCCGTGTATGCACTCAATTAAAATGTTGTTTATCTCTTCCTCCTGGGCATCAGCAGTGTCTTCATCATTAGGGTTGGCCGCAGGTACAGGTAAAACCCGGGGTTGCGAGGCCTTGGACCCTTGCAATACCGCGACCCAACCCGCGGGTATCTCGGGTTTTCGGTAACCTCCGCCAAGCCTTTCTGTGCTATGCAAAGGAATTTTGATCGGCGAACTGGTGTTACGACACATCTTTTGACACTGTTGATCATTGTCAATCAGCATCGCATCTGCTTTCTCCTTTCTTCTTCCTACTTCCAGTTTGCCGCTGGTGTCAATCATATCATTTTAAATTTCGATCATTGTCGATCAACACTACATTCACTTTCTCCTCTCTTTCTACTTCATGTTTGCCTCTTAATCTTAATGGAGTTGCCACTGAATGGAGTTGCCGATGCACCCCGCGTTCGCATATTATCTCTGCTCTCAATCAATGCACACAAATGCCCTCTAATCCTGAGTCTCCAGGTGATTACGGGCGACTGGTCTCCAAGTGATCGAGAGAGCTCTCCAAACCATTTGTTTTTCCTTTCAATAGAACATGGTGAGAAAAATTGTGATTGGTGGTTATCGTACAGATAGGGTTGGAATTCATCTCTAGGGACTCCTGAGCAAAGGTGCAGTGGACATATAAAAAGGTGAACCCACTTGTTCAGTTCCATCCAGTCGAACATGCCCTCTTCTGTCTCTTCCTGTGCATCTAGTGTGGGCACCGCTATCGCCAAGACAGCCAAAGGAGTCAAGAAAAAGGTCAAGAGTGTTGTGGCATCCATTACACGCCGTAAGTGTCTTACATTGTCCGCTCTTTCCGCATTGCTCTCACATTGTCCCTTCCTGTAGGCACAGCAATAAATCAGGTCTTACGTTTTCTGCTCTTTCCACATCGCTCTCACACCATCCCTTCCTGCAGGCAACAGCAATAAATCAGATACTTCTGGGGAAAGCGAGAAGGCTCCAGAGTCCAAGAAGAATGACGGGCTGGTTCAAGGTGCGTGAGATTCGAGATCTCTTCTGTATAGAGTTCTCATAAATCCCCTAGATGACCTCCAGTCCAAGTGGTGTTCCGGCTACTACCAGTTCTTCAAACCCAATGTTCAGGTCCTTGTTGACGACAAAAAAGCGCAGTATCAATGGTTCAAGTGTGCTCGGCTGTGTGGGTGCAAGAAGTCCAAGGGTAAGTCACACTGTTCTAGAATCTGCTGTTTCCAACGGCATTGACATTCATCTGGCATTCATCTCGGCAGGCAACAAAGGTGTTCATCGCTATCAGACCAAGGCAAACAGCGACCCGCACTCTGATCTATCGTCCACCTCAAACCTCAAGAAGCATGCCGAAGCATGCTGGGGCAAAGACACTGTTTGTGCTTGGATCCAAGGTGTTAGTGATCCAGCTACATTGGAGGGCGGCAGTATTTTCACATCTTTTGCTCGCGCTGGACAGCACCTGGTCAATGTAACCCACCGAGCGCATACCGAGGTGGAGGTGCGGTGAGTTCAATTTTATAGAGCCAACATTCATGAACTCATATAGCAAGTAGCGCACACATTGTTCGCTGGATTGCAGAAGCCAATCGGCCAGTCAAGATTGTTGAGGACCGGGAGCTCAAGGAACTGCTCGGTGCCGGTAGACCCGGCTTCAACATGCCCAGTCGTCGAACGGTTGCACGGGACCTCAATGTGGCATATGAGCGTTGCTCTGGGTGCGTTAAGAAGCTTCTTGAGGTGCGTGCTCATAGCCCTGCAATATTCTGAACTCACAGTGACCCAAGGAATATCCTGGTCGATTGAGTTTTGCCACGGACACTTGGACCTCGCCGAATCATTGTGCATTTGTTGCGTGGACTGTACATTTGCACCATGAAGGCCATCCCCTCGTTTTTTTTGCTTGACATCTATGAAGTTCCCGAGGTATGTGCTGACACTCTCATGTGAAACAATTCTGAAATCGCTCCTCAAGTCCCACACTGGCGAGGTCCTTGCACGCAAATTCAATGAAATGCTCCACTGATTCAACCTGCAGCACAAGGTGTGTAGTCAGTCCTTCACTTGATATGGCATCTCAACGTGAATAGATTCTCGCATGGGCTGGTGATAATGCATCTTCAAATGACACACAGAACACGTCTCTCGCTCAGAACCCAAACAACTCCTATGATGCTGTGAACAGGGTGCACTGCTTTACTCACACCCTCAACCTTCCGTCAAGTCGTTCCTTCGTCTGTTCCTACCTCCTGAGAAGAAAAAGGCTGGAGGCGCGACTTCATCAACAACGTCACAGGCCGATGCCTCTGATGTCCTGATTGACTTGGACGACAACATTGACAACATGCCAGACCTTGCAGACACATCCAACTCTGAATTGATTGGGTCTGGTAGTGAGGAGGGGGACAATGATGTCTGGAACAAGATGGACGCTGCAGAGCAGCAGGAGGCTTTAAAGCAGGTGGATGCTGCAAAATCTGTGATCTCATGTGTGCATATTCACCTTGCTCGCTTTTGTACAGTACTCATTTGTCAATAGATTCGTTGATTCGCTTTTGCCGTTGTCCACTCCACCGCCATTGTTCTTCCAGCCTGGCGGAAGGTTGTGAAACTCACAACAAGCGGGTCCGCCTCATCCCATGTGATGTTCGAATGTACTGGAACTCATTGTATGACATGCTGGTTGTTGCAATTGAGTATCGGGAGGTTGTCAATAGTCTCACCAGCGACTGCTCTTTGAATATGCAAGATTATGAAATAGCAGATCGGGAGTGGGACATTCTTGATGACATGGTGTATGCTCTCAAGGTAATGTCCCTGTGTCCACCCATTTCCTGCATTCAATTCTAATTTGAACGCCCAGGTGTTCAAGGATGCAACCATCCTTTTCTCGGCCGACAGCAAGAGCACAATCACCCACGTCCTCACCACAATGGACAAGATTGACGACTTGATTACTATCACCATTGTCCTGGCATGCTGGCAATGTATCCTTCACAGCTCCATCCGTGACACCCTGAAACTCGCGAAGAAGACCATGAATCACTATTATTCGGCTACTGATGACTTGAACGTTTATCGTATTGCCATGAGTACATTTCATTTACATTTAATCGCTTGTCTTCAAAGTTTAATGTATTAAAAGTTCTGCATCCGAGCCTGAAGTTAGATTATTTCAAGTTGCGCAAGTGGGAGCAATCATGGATCGATACTGCCAAGGAGCTCGTTGAGACAAAGTACGAGATGTATCTAGAAGTGGGGGCAGACTCAGATGATGTTCAAATCGTCGACTCGGAGATGATGCACTGATTTCTTTTGTCTGCTGTCTTATTTGCTGACATTACGACCAGGTGAGTCTGTCATCGAGCATGGCGGACCTGGAGGGCTCCAACTGGCTCCTTGACATTGCCATCCCAGCCACCCAAACCAGTGCAGCCATCTTGAACAATACCTTTCCGATCCTGTGGAGCCAAACATCGCAAACCCTTTGAAATGGTAGTGGGATAAGCGCCATGTCTGGCCAGAGCTGTCGAGAATGGTACTCGACTATCTCTGTATACCATGTGAGTGATTAATATCTCTTGCCCTTCCACACACTTACGCAATGACCCAGCAACTTCCACAGCCGTCGAACATGTTTTCTCACAAGGACATCATGTCCTTGTCTTCACTTGGAACCGTCTCACAGGTGCTTCCATTAGGAAGTTCTTGTGCTTTGGGAGCTGGAGCCATAAAGATCTGGTACGTGATGCGGACGTTATTCGGGCTATTGAGAAAACAATGGGGACAAAGACCAAGGGGAAGGGGAAACATAAGTTGGTTGAAGCAGACTCGCAGGCTGAGAATAAGGGAGAGGGCTCATCAAAGAAGCCATGACAGGCATAGATATATCATTGTGACTTATTTTATGAATGTCACATGAACTCTGCCATTTGTCTGTATACAATTATAGGCAACATTCGACCATTCAAGTGGATGAATGACGCAATTGCATCTCAAGCAATGGTCCTCTCAATCCATTTGCGTGATGTCTAGTGCTTCTTTAATTCTTAGGATGCTTCTTGAACTTCTTGAGCCTGTTCCTCCCAGCGGATCAATGCGTACCGCGGGTTCAACCCGTGTGGGTTGAGACCTGCGGGTCGACCTGTTAAAACCCATGGCCAATCGGGTACGGGTTTTCCGGGTTTTCCAGGTAAGGGTGCGGGTTGTGGCCTGTGTACCCGTACCCGTGCCCAACCCTATTCATCTATTTTTTTTTTTTTTTTTTTTTTTTTTTTGGTTTTTTGGGGCAGCCTCGGGCTTTTTGACCAGTTTTTCATCTTTTCACGCTTCAGCAGCTGCGATGGCAGCAGTGTTCTTTGCCTTTTTGGAGGTAACAGCGGCCCTCTTGCCCATGACACAGACAGTTGGAGTCAAGTCTGAGAATAAGTACAGCATGATCTTGAGGTGAAAAAGGGGAGGATTTGTAAGCAGCAATTTTAGTCACAAAATAATTGTAGTGTAGTTAACAGTTTGTGATGAATGAGAATCAGAATCACCTCAGAATCATTGTTGAATCTCCTCTGGAGGAGATTCTGCAATTGGGAGGTGATTCTGATTCTTGGTGATTCTCCCATGCTTAAACAAATCCAGAATCGTTTTCAGAATTGACCATCAGAATCACCTCAGAATCGCTACTCTGACTACCTCTAATGGGTGACTTCCTGTAAGATAAATATATTCTGGTGGAATATTTTGCCATGATGCTGAGGCACCTGTCAGGACCCCATCAGTTGGATCACCCCAAAACGAACAGATTTATTCTGCCATCACTTAACTTCATTAGAATCCATTCAGGGGGTAGCTACTCCTCCAACAAATTTTGGGCAGGCTGAATAAACCGTTTTGGGGTGATATTGATTGATCATCACCCTTGTCACTCCTGTCACAAACTCTCTGCATCCCTCCAAGACCTCATGTTCGTTGTTGTTCGAGACCATTCTTGCTACATCCTCACCAAGCATTCCTAAAACATCTGTCAAGTAAGTTATGACCCTTCTGGCTGTTTTCACACAAACAGAAGACTCTCAATCAGTGTTTTTCTCAGCACCGTCATCTTCTGATATGCAGCTTTTGACAAGGTCATGCTTTCGACAGCAAGGCTTCTGTTAGGCCACAGAGTTGAGGGAGTAGCATTTACAGGTGGACTCCTACACATGAGAGGTCGCTTATATTACATCAGTGTACTAAATTATAATTGTTGCTTGTGGGAAACATGAGCAACCTGAATATCCCCCGCATTGATCCCATCACTGGCACCCTCGAACATGCTCAGAAATTGTGCCAGACTATTTAAACCTTATAGGAAGTCACCCAATGTTGGAATGTTGATTTACTCCAAAAATCTAGCCGTTCTTGCCTCCCACAAGCTGCTGCATAGAATAACTGAATATTTAAATTAATATATGCACCTATTTGCACTGATTGTCCTTGGCAAACATCACCCATCAACACGACTTCGCTTCTGAGCTTCCATCTAACACGTCCCAGCTTCGACAACCATAGATATCGACATGTTCATTCTCCATCAACAAGTGGAGGAAATGGAGGAGGATGAAATGGAGGATGAACAGCTCCTTGCAGGGGCTGCAACCACCATAATGTTGCTCAGAGCTATAGAGGCCCATAGGCTATGATGAGTTAGAAACAAACACAGGTATAGTTCCCACTCACTGTGCAGCCCTGCACAATTTGTACTTCCACGATGTGTGCTGACCAGCAAAGCAGAAAGTTATTGGGCCTGGCCCAAGTAATTGAGGCGGTACTGGCGAGACTGGGGGGTTTGGTGGCTGAAATTAAGAACAAATTGATTGATATTCATTGCCAGAGTGAACGAGGGAGTTGTTGTGTGTGGAGGGCATGGTGAAAGCAAACGGGCATCAGAGAGGAAGAGTAATGGGTGTGACATATGTGACATGCAACCCAAAAAGACAAAGTGACTGGACGAGTGCCACACAAATTCATTTATTCATTGTGAAATGTCTCTATTATAATCTGTAAGGGGGTAGCTACCCCCTTACAGATTATAATAACATCAGGAAAAATTCACATTGTTCAGTAGTGGTAAGTAGTCCTGATAGCCGGAGTATCTAGTCCCCCTGTATGAAGCTTCTGGTAGCCCTCTGCCATGTTCTGGTAGCTCTCTCATATGACTCTGGTAGCTGCTGGTAGTTCTCAGTAGTTTTAGCATACATGCTCATTAGCTTCCTGTATCTAGTCATAGCAAGGAGTAGTCATTGTAACAGAATGAGGCAAAATAAATAATACTTGAATTACTATAGGAATGGACATGTGCACAACAGAACAGAACAGACAAGGTGTACTTGCAGGTAGATAACTACCACATATGGTAATTTATTAAATAGCAACTTGCAGGATTTGAACTCACAACATCCTGCAAACACTCAAAACAAAACAGACACATCATAACTAACTAGACTATATAAGCATAAGTAAGTCATAAACAAGCACATAATTGGGCATGTGCACAGCAGACTTTGAACTGACTTAACAGATTTTTGTTTGGGTGAGAATCCTGCAAGGACTCCCAGGAGGTGTCTTTGACTCATTTTAAGCTGCTAAATCAACATATATTGACCATTCATAATGTTCAGAAGCACCAAAACCCTCAAACAACATTTGCTGTTTTGGCAGATCTATCCACAGCTACTGATCTGGTGCTGATAGCTACCAGATGTTATGGATCTCCTGCCCTCAGGTTATCAGGGCTACCAAGCCTCAGTGGACAGCTACTGGGGCTACCAATCTCCTGCCCTTGGGCTATCAGGGCTACCCGATGCTACCAAACTGCAGTGGACAGCTACTGGGGCTACTGGTGCTTCAAAACCTGGGGTGTGGCTACAGAGGAAATCTCTTTTTCCTGATGAAATTAAGGGTCCAAGTCAGCAAAAATGAGATCTAAGTATGATGGGGTCCTGACAGCTGCCTCAGCATCTCGGCAAAATGATGATAAATATTCCCCTAGATGTTTCTATGCTTATGGAAAGTCAACCACTTTCTCACAAACAACAAATAACCTGTGTCTCTAAACATTTTCCACATAGTCTGGGATAAAGCATGTCTCCGACTGTGATTGATGTGATGTTCTGAGATCTGAAGGCCAAGACAAACAAGTAGAAGATCTTAGCATAATGTATTCTCATTACTTGTCAAGGTTGTAGGAGTAGGTCAAGAAAAATGTTGGTAAACTTAATGGCCCCCTCCCCCTCTGACCAGTCAACTCACGTGCCTCTCTGAGCTCTCTATAAGATAGAGGGCGTGGGAACCCTGCACCCTTATGTAATCTGTGACTGTAACCCATGACAGTTCCAAATCTCGAGGTGGCCAGATTTCTTTTTGTCTGGTGGATGATCACATGTGAGGTGGAGGAGGCAAAATGGATTAAACATTTATGGAGGCCTTGATATCCCTAATTACATCTGGAGGCAACATCCTATGGCTTTTGTACTGCTTTTTTATGTACCCAAGGTCCATGCCTGACAACCCCGCTGCATAAGCTGAGACAAATTGTGCAGCTCTGTTTGCATATTGAATGATTGATAAATGGGGCACCTTGTCAAGGCACTTCTTGACATTTGCCTCCATTTCAGTAATATTTGCTGTCCACAGAGTTTTGCAGTACCAAAACTTTGCTGCACCCCAGTAAATCTCGATAAAGTTGAGTTCACAGTGATATTTGGGATAAAAATCACAAATATGACCACGGTGCTCAATGAGTTCCTGAAGCACAGACTTTTGATTGGCGAAATCTGGTTGGCAGAATAGAATCCGACAACAGCAGCAATCAGTTGCTCAATTCTCACATTTAAATCTTGGACACTGGGCCAAGAGCCCATTTCTCCAAAGCTTCCGCTCCCAGATGATCTGCTCCATGCCTTTGAACCATCCAGGCATGGTGGGGTGATTATCCAGCCAATAAAATTGTTGTGGAGACCAATCAGGCAGAGTTCCAGGACACATTTGAGGTGATTGACCCCATGTCGCGCTAGGACCTTTGGGCATTTTACAGGCAGAGAGGGCATCTGCTGCATGCTTCTGATGGCTTGGTGCCTTGTCAAAGAGGAATAAACCGGTGGCAAGTTTTATGTCCTGAGATTCAAAGAGGTCAATTGCATGTTCTACTTGCTCAAGTAGTTCCTTGCAAGTAAAATAGCCATCCCAATTTTTGCCTGCTTGGAAAAAGAGGTGTGCCTCACTGGTTGTATATGAGCACAAAACTGGATCTAAAACTGAAGAAATACGCACCTGTCCCCATCTACAAGGTGTCCCCAGTCCAGAGTGAGGAAATCTGATATCATGATGAATTCTCCATCACCCTTTGGCTCGGGCTTGGCTTTAAAAGACAGATGCATCCACCTGAGTTTGCAGTGATCATGGGCAGAGAAGGTGGGCTCGTCATGTGTGACGAGAATCAGATGATGTGGCTGACCGTTCAGCAGGGTGCCTTCAGGCATCCTGATCCAATCCCCGTTGTTGTCATATTCTGCCATCTGTGGCTCATATTCCTTGATCCATCGCTTCACAAATGTGTCGCAATATGCAACAACATCCTCCCGTTCATGGCCATCAACATACATTCCGTTCTTGCAATGGCCGAAACAGAAATCAAGTGCTTTCAGCCAGTGACAGGCGGTCCAGACTGAAATTGTCTGCTCTTGCACAGGGACCCCCTTCTTTTCCAGCTTCGTTTGCATAGCCTGAGACACGATAGAATTGACAATGGTATCTGCACGGAAGTGACCATCCTTCACAGCAACGGCCTGGAGATGTAACTTGATGGAAAGTGCGATATCTTCATCATCCAGAAGTGAAGACATATGACAGCCAATTTTATGAAGGGGAAGCTGGTTCATGGCAAGATATGTGCGCAACCAGTTGCTAATTCAATGTGCAAGATGGGTTCCATGACCCTGCAATGTTGTGATGACCATGGAAGCTTTTCTCCATGTGTATGCCACCGAGTTGTCCAAATATAAAGTCAACGTGCCAAACATCGCAAGGATATGTCCTTGAAAAACAAGATCATGAGTATTGTTCTTGCTTTCAAGCTCCAGCCAAGCAGCAGCACGTTGCAGGGCTGGGAAATTCCGATAATTGAGCTGGTTAAGTGCCTTCTCAGAGGCACCCTCAGGGCTGTTGTCAGATGGGACCACATCATTTGAAATGGCTTCCAGCATCTCTTTGAGATGAATGTGGGAGAGATTTACTGAGCCCATGCATGTTTCTTCAGGAGGGGTGGGTTGTGACGGTCCTGGAAGTGTAGGCTCTGAAGACAGCTGCAAAAGATGTAAGTTTTCCAGAAGTTTTTCTTTTTGGGGCAAGATCTCACTGTTTCTTCGTCTTCTGAACCATCCTCCTCATTTCCTGAGTCAGGCTCTCTGTCCATCGAATTATCCAGGACCTGAGCATCCTCAGAGGTCACTGCCTCTGTGCAGGTCTCGAGTTCTGAGCAGCCTTGGTCTTGAAAAACTTGCTCACAGTGTGGAATCCCTTTGCCTTGAGGCTGTCTGCAGCCTTTTTATTACACCACTGTGTTTGTTTCAACTGCCAGTAAGTCCCTGTTTCCTCTTTCAGCCACCCTCCTGCTCATGTTGATGCTCTGCCTTCTGGGCAGCAGCCTGGGCATCCACCAAGAATTTTGTGAACGAGTCCAGTGCAGATTCTGTGGCTATTTCCATGTCTTCTTCATCCCCGATGCTTTTCTGGAACTGTGTGCACTCTGTATCAGGCAGCTCTTCACCAAGTACAGAGTCCCATTCCCTCTCTTGGATGTCCTGAATGTAGGTTTCGCCAGCTGTTTCTGGTGTGGAGGCAGAATTTTCGAGAACGGTGGCAAGTGTAGTGTCGGGAGGAAGGGGTAGTATGCTCTGAATCGGATGGTTTTTGTGTGGAGCAGATGCCTTTGCTGTGTTTTCGTGTTTAACCTTCTTGTTTTTCATTGGTCGAGCCATAATGGCGAGTTTAGAAACACAAGAAAATGGCCAGAGGCTCAGGTCACGTGTATGATGACTAAGCATTCCAAATATTCGAAGCGATGATTTATGCAACCTTTAGATCGACCTGAGGTACGTTGACAAATGAGCATGACCTAAGATGATCCGGATGCGGCTGAAGCCCCCGACCGTCAAGCGGAGGCAAACACACTCAATGATACACACATGCTCACAACTCTCTTGTTTTTTGTCGCTCCGCCATATACGGGGTATCTGCTTGAAGCCCTCGCTCTGCTCTGTCGATTGGACCCTGGGAAATGGCCACAAGGCAACAAGATCGTCTCATTTTCTGGCTCAGACGCTGTGCACACCTCTTTTACCTTGCTTTTACCTCATATTCGGGTCCACGACAGGTTCTCGACGGCCTCACAGAGCCCAAAGCCCTCAGGCCACGTAGCCTGCATGCCCCAGCACTGAAATGGGACCTTAGTGGCCCATGGGGTACACAAAATTCTAGCAGACAGCCCTGCCATAGCGTGCCCCATGAACTTTTAAGTTTTTGGGGCCCATGGGGCACGCAAACCTTTCAAATCTAATCATGAGTGGATTAGATTATTGCTTTTATTTATCTGAAGATTTGTCTTATCATAGAGCACCTCCTGAATTCCGTGGATATACCTCTTGGTGTAGCCTGCATGGCCTGTCACTGCCTTCTCATGGCCCGAAGCGCTTCCCAGACATCTTTGCTCGTCATCGCCAGCAGTGGGTGAGCCGTCAGCGCGCATTTATTTGGTCACCTAACAACTGGTCCCTTGATATTCACAGAACAACATTGCCGCATGCGGCCAGCTCCTTCTGCCACCCCCATGTGCTTCCTCACCCGCTTCACTCACAGAACTTTACTCCTAGACATCACACCACACGTTAATGACCACCTGATGCACCAAATCGCGTCGTGGCACGTAAAATCATGTCGCCCTGATTGCGCGCTCATCACGGTGACACAGTCACTCACAACCTCGCGCATCCCCCACTGCTGCCTCCTGCACTATTGACACCCATCGCACCTAATGACGAACCACAAAAGCTAGCGTGAGCAACGTCCTCCATGCGTCGCTGCAGCGTCACCACGCCCACTGGCTGCATGGGAATGTGCTGCAGTAACAGCGCTGGGGACGCCCCGCACTTATAATGCGCCAAAAACTCGCGCGGTGTGCAAGGTAGAGCCCCATGCCGCACTGCTGCACCACCCTCCCAGCCATATCCACACTGTGTCGCTGCCCACACCGCTGACGTAGGGTCGGTCCAGGAGTGCCAGATCGGACTTGTCAATGGCAAGCACATGGTCGCGTGCAATGCAAGAGCAGCTGGGTAGTGACAGCGCGGCGGTGAGTGTCATCAGCGCACTCATCAGCCCAAGGCCAAGTGCCTCCTCGAGGGCCTCGACCGTTGGGACGATATGGAGCGCGTGGTCGCACCGAGACACATGGGATTGGAATGATGAGCACCCCTGAGGTGCGTTCTCAGATACATGGTGCGTGCCTGCATAACTAGCGTCCAAGCACGCACTCGTGCTGCCATCAATCCCACAGTCGCCCACGGTCGCATCGAATGACACGGCGCCACTCCGGCATGTGTACAAGTCCTGTGCACCTGACGGAAAGGAGTGGGACAATGCGAGCGCGGATTACTGCAATGTGCGCACATGCCAGGTTTCGATGCCGGGCTGCAGCACGCCGAGCGCATCAGAAGACCTTTCTGGCTTGAGCAGGCTGGGCCTGGGCGCACAGATGGCGAGCATGCATATGGGGCTGATGGGCTGCTTGAAGAGCTTCGGGAAGCTGAAGCACGCGGCGGATGTCGCAACACCCGCACTGCCCACCATGGTCGGTCCCCACCATTGAGGCATGTTCTGGGATGTTTTTTGGGGGGGCTGAGCTGATGTTTTGTGCAGGAAGCAGCACCAGACCCGGCTGCAAAGACGCCACTACAGCTCCTGATTGAGGAGGGGGGTGAGCAAGGGTACACAGCAGTTACCACGGGAACATCGGGTCAACCGCTGTGGAGGTGCACGCGCTGGAGGAGGTGATGCCGCTCTGGTTCGTCTAGCAGTCCTCCTGCACCACATGTCAAGCACACGACCGCAAATCAAGCTGAGCCTTGTGCTGCTCCCTTGGACGGACTGCAGGGACACTGACACAGAGCAGCTGCCCGAGCTCCTCAGCGGGTACGTGCCTGCCCCTCCTCCGCTCTTGTACCATGCTAGTGCCCTGTGACCTCGCCTATCCCTCCCCTGTGACGAATTCTTAGAAGCCCACATGCCAGGACCATTGCAACATGGCTCGCACAAATGAAAGCCAGGCAGAGCGTGGTGCCATGCACTTCATGGCGCCACGTCTGCGTGGCTTTCGTTTGTTGCATCATTGGGCACGGGTGTAGGATAACACAGAACCCTCGGCTTTTCCCCCTCGCCCATGCCGAAGCGCATCCTGAAGAACTCCAGCTGCACCTCATCAACTCTCTCTCTGGCAATCTCAATGTGTAACCAGCCTCTCCTGGCTCCCCTTTGGCTGTTGGGTGGGCACATCGCAGCCGCCACTAGGTATACTGACTACAATTCGCTTCACTCTTTGCCGCTGCCCCGCAGGGTCCCAGTGTCCCTAGTGCCCTTGTACCTCCGCATTTCTAGATTGCAAGGTAGAACTACTGACACATTACACTGTATTCCCTTCTCTCCTCTCATGTAATGGGTAGCCTTCTAATAAAATATCACTTTTCCCTCTTATTTTCCTTTCTGTCTTCCTGATTCCGAGTGTAGTCCTAAACTCACTGTGAGCACAGTGCGTGACAGGTCACCTGATCACGTCGCTTCCTTTCGCTGGATATTTCGAAAGGATAATTAGTTATCAGCCCCCCCAGAATTACTCTATACTTATGAAAGCCGTAGAATTGTGCTTGCCAGGAAGTATGTGTTTGGACATGCTTGGGCCATAAACCAAGACCTCTCCTCCTGTCTCACCTCGAGCTTACCATGTCTTTGTCTGGACCAGTACCCGCACAAGCCGCGAGAAATGTGACAGAACAATTTCCTAATGCTCAACAGGTCTGTCCAACTGCCTGTCACTCAGGCTCTAAGTAAAATTAAAAATCATCTACAGATTGAAGATGAACTTTGCTTGCTTGACCTTGAAGATGCAGATTCACTGCTGGGACAAATTCAAGACCTTATAACCCAGTCAATAGATGACTTTCCTGAGGAGAAAGTCAATGATGATGCTGCTAAATATGCAACTCAAATGACCAGGGCAAGTATCACAGACCAAACTCGAGCTGGACACATGTGGTACATTTTTAATCATCTCAGGCTATGATGTACTGCTGATTCATTAAAATTATTATTATTCAGGCATACATCATCTTCCATTTGCGTCGAAATCCAAAATGGAATGCAAATAAGGTCGACGAGCAAACTCCTCGGGATATTGCAATATTTATTACCCAAAAATGTGGCCCTGTTGAGCAAGGCTTTGAAGGTCGAAAGGTTTTCTCTGGTGCTAATTGTTTTGCATTTCTGGCTGCTGATTCATTTTTTTTTACTAGTATTCTACAGCTGTTTCGACTCGGGCGGTGATTACCATGTGGTGCCGAAGTATCTGTCCAAATGAAAGCTTAACAGACTGGCACTTTGATTCTGTCATAAATAGCTGTATTAATCGTGATTATCTTTCAGTCGATCTATACGGCTCACTCCTTATTCTCAGGCGTGGTCTTCCGACCTGTTCTCAACATGTATCTCAATTCATGGTTGGCCTTGAGAAGACAAAGGCGAAATCTGGTGAAGTATCATCCTCTGCCTGAGCACTCTCATTAGATGACATTCGCCAACTTCATGATTGGTGTATGCAGCCAGAAAGCAAGCTCAAACAGGACTTCTTCATTCATGGAAGCTGCACGCAAACGACAATGACCCTAAAGTATGTCCAATGCGGGCAATTATTCTACTAGCATCCTTGTACAGCTTGAACATTGAGAAATCGGGCCCACTCTTCCTGCATGTCAGTGCTCAAGGTGCTGTAATGCAAAGCCAGCCAATGGTGCGAATCCCTTCGCTATTTACCCTTCACATAGGTTTTAACAAACTACAGACAGCAAATTCATTGAGCCGTTCACTTTCGAAGGACTTGCAAGGCCTTGGTTATGCCTCTTGGGCCCTCTACAGCACACACTCATTTCGCCGGGGTAGATGCCAATACCGAATCAAAGTTAAGAAGTGGACGGCTGACATGGTGGCCGCATGGGGTGGCTGGTCACAGGTTGAAGCGGTGACAATGTTCCGCTACTTCTATTCACCAAATGACAACCACGAGTACATGGAGGATTATGACAAAAATTTGTAATATGTATCGTCTCTACTCTTATGTACTATCAGCAGAAACCTTGGCTTTAATGTACTGTTCTCTTCCAATCGCTCGCCATACTTCCCACACATTTTTGTCAGCCCATTTTGCATTCCAGAGAGCCTCAGAAAATTCCCCATCCCCCGAGTAGTATTCATTTTACTGCGCTCGGAAACCAAGTCGGCCTCACACCATGGTACAGCCTCAACAATCTTGCAGAAGGAGTGAAAATGCTCCTGTGAAGGAACAGACTCAGATGACTCCTCTTCGGTCCGCTTGTGTTTCCTGTGGGCTGTCGGAGGAGTGGCGAAAAAAGCGAAAAACCTATCCTTGTCACCACCAAAATCATTCATAAGGATTCGGTGAAGGTGCTCTGGCTTGAGACAAGATTGGAGTACTTTGGCCATGAGGGTCAGCAGTCCCACGGTGTCCATATTGGGTAGGACCGTAGCGCTCTCGGATTGACTGAACAGCACCTGATTCAATCTGCTGTATGACCTCACGAAGGCCCTCGCAACGCTCAAGGCCGCGAATAGCCTCCGAAAGGTCCTGCAAAATGGTCGCCTCATGCTGCAAGGACTGCGTGAGAGGGAGGTCGAGATTGGGTGGGCTGGCAGGCAGTGTTAATTGGGGGGATGTGGGGCAGTGGTATTCACAGTGATTTGGGAGCCTTTGCCAGAGGTAAAATCCACCTGTCGTAGTTGATTCTGAGATGCATCAGATACAGCATGGCAAGTAGCATTATGCTGAGGCTGCGTTGCAGCTGAACTCGGGGATTGGCTAGACAGAGTCTAGACACACTATTATGTCATTGAAATCATGGTCACATGTGAGATATAGGTCATACCTTGTTGTTTGCTGGGTTTAGCAACGTGCCAGACGATAATGCCGGCGGCGGCACACCAAGCACGTCAGGAGTGTCATGAGATGCCGAAAGAATTGAATCTGTGGTGGCTTAAAGTTTTGTGAATCCAAGTCAGAATAAAATATTATCTTCAAGTGTAACACTACTTACCAGCAGTAGAATCAATTATTAGCTTGAAAACTGGCCCCGCTCTAACTGTATCCTTCCATTCAACCCCTAATGCCTCCCAATCAGCCCACTGTCGCTCACGGATATCTTGATCAACTGTCTGCACTGTCATGGCCTCCAGGCGTGGAATCACGCTAAGATCAAGGCCATAATAGCATGCGAGATCAGCCCGCAACTGGTCCACCTTCCCGGTGACATTTAGAACCTTCTTGGCTGCTGCTTCGTTGGCTTTTACTATCCAGAACTTAAGCTCGGCACCCTTGGTAGGGCTTCGACCCGGCCGGCGACGGGTTTACACCCGTTGCGTGACCCGTCTTTGACCATAACTTGGTGAAAAATATCATATTGGGGTCGATTTCAGGCCCAAACGATGTGCACGGATCATTTCCTCAGATTAGCACACGATTCTGACACATGTGTGGACAAATGCGGATGAACAAGGGCAAAAAATGGCGAAATTTTGCCCGATTTGGAACCCGGCGTGAAAAACAGGTCGACCCGTTGTTTTCGAGATTGCGAATCCAGCTGGCACTGAATCCAAAATACCTTTGGTGTCAATAAATTACACCCCAAGGGCTACCACACACACTATTCAGCGCAGGTCATCAAGGTAAGAATACCTTGAAAAATGTGATTTAAGTTTGGCAGGGTCGAAGCCCTAACCCTTGGCAGTAGTGAGTTTAGCCGCCGTCAGTCCTTGGGGGGTGGTGTTGGGAACATTAGGATTTGAGCAAGGACATGGAAGGGGAAAAGAGAGTTTTTTTTGCAATTGATCGGCACTTGAAACAACGTCGTAAAAGACCGACAGCAAGATACATATGTTGAGCGCCTTCTTCCACGTAATTCGCATCACACCATCAGTGGCTGTACTCTAATGGCTTCCACCGAAAACGAGACTGAGGGAGTCAGGTCCAGGTCTCTCTTGCCTCTCTTTCAAGCGGCATGTCTCGTGTGCTTATAAATACAAAACTGTCCCTAGAGAGTCCCGATCGAGGCGCGCGGCCCCCAGGGTCACGCAACACCATCAACACGTGACCGGACCGCGGAGCCGAGCGTGCCGACCACAAAGCATTCTTACAAAAAAAAATAAGAAAAATCTGATTATGCTGAGCTATCTCTGGCCATTTTCCCCCCAATCTTTCATAGAAGCTCATTGGAATGCTCATAGGAACAGTATCTATAAGTTAGATTTTTGGCCCGACCCCCATCCCCCGCCAATAATGACCATGATGGCGGGATTACATAAGGCGTGCGGGGTTCCCACGCCCTCCATCTTATGTCGGCAAAACAAAGTAAGCGATCAATTTTCTTATGAGGAACGACTGAGCTCACCTAGTATATACGCTGGGCACAGAAATAACCCGGCTTTGCACAACCTTTGCTCTTCTTCTTGCACGTCGACAAGGCTTTACTGGCCGCCTTGCTGCCATCGCTTTTTCCATAACCACGCGCGTACGACAGCGCAACGTAAGTCGATCCATAGTCAATACCGACACAACCCTCCTCAATGCATGAATAGGACTTGCAGTCGCTCTTCCCGCATTTCTTCTTCGCATTCTTTAGTGCAGAGGACTCCGAGCCTCCTTGAGACCACCCGTAGCGGAGAGTCGACGTCGATACTGCAATACAGACCCAATAATGGGTCGCAGCGACCGCAGCCTCCTTGAAAGCAGGGGACACTGGGGCGGCATCGACCGACTCGTTGACGTCAAATGCAGTGAAGCCGTGAGGAGCGGCAACGGTGGTTACGTTGGAGCTTTGGAGGGCTGGCGTACCAAGAACACCGAGGATTCCCAACGACGCCGTGAAAGTGAGGAGAAGAACGAGTTTCATTTCGTCGTGTTATTGGGCGGGGATGAATGTCCTACTATTGGACTTGATAAGTGACCTTCACTTTTATACGATCCACAGTCAAGCGCTAAAGCGAACAGAGATTTGGGGTTAGTGATTTAGTGAAAGAAGCCCCCACATCAGACTTTTGACATTTCGATTGTCGCGTTGTCACGCGTTGTACAACGCGGCAACGCCCTGCCAAAACGGCACAACGCGGCCCAACAACGCCACAACGTCACAAATCCTACCTACCTACCTCCAGAACGTGGGACCGAAAATCCGCAACGCTGGTGATGGTGCAATGCTGCCGCGACTCGGCAGTTTGTCAGAATTAAAATCCTTTCTCGCCCAAGGGAGTCCCCCATCCCTGCATCACATCCCACATGCCCCTCCAAAATTTCAAGCTCAATGTCGAGCTCACCGTCGTCGACAAAATCCATCAACAACGCGACAATGCGTGAAAACGCCAAAATACGGCAATCAAAATGTCAAAAGGCTGATGCACCGCGATCACGTCAAGCTGGGGACCCGCCATTCGAGGCTAGGTCCGGGTCCGGACAAAATTTTGGCGATTTTGGGTCGGAGGCTAGGTCATTTCCGGACAAAAAATGGGGGTTTTGGACCGAGAAGCT
Organism: Mycena sp. CBHHK59/15; assembly: GCA_029204085.1. Lineage (NCBI taxonomy): Eukaryota > Fungi > Basidiomycota > Agaricomycetes > Agaricales > Mycenaceae > Mycena > Mycena sp. CBHHK59/15. The sequence continues at coordinate 37,246 of JARGXW010000101.1, read as the reverse complement.
AGGTCGTGTCCGGACAAAAATCGAGGGTCTGGACATTTTTTTGGCCTGTCACCGCACCCAGACGGCCTTTTCCGGCCAGATATCGCTCAGATATCCGTGAATCAGCTCGGATCGGCGCATAAACCACCGAAACACGCGAAGCGGGAAATTTTGAGCCTTTTGGAGGGCCGTGGGAACAAAAATTACCATTTTAGGCGACGATGTCATCGATAGGCTAGGTCCAGTCCGGACAAAAACTGCCAAATCTCGCCAAAATGTGTCCGGACAAAAATCGGCGGATCCGGGATTTTTGGCCTCCAATTGTATTATCAGGGGTCCTTCAAACTGCTGTGCATATTTGAAGTTTTGAGGTCACGCACTGTTCGCGCCTCATGGCTCAAGGTGACGGGAGGCGCACACCCTGGCTTGGCGGCCGCGAAAGGATATGGGCAACGTAATTATTGGACGTCGGTACTAAAGTCGAAACGAGCCAAGAAACCGATCACATCGAGGGAATGGATAAGAATCAGGATAAGAATCGGGATGATATTGATCAACATACTATGCTGAGGCGCCAGGGCCTACCCCACGCTGCCATTGTGGGCCCAGTCTGGACCGAAATCATGTCAAAATGGCAAAAAAAAAATCAAAAAATCAAACAGAAAATATGACCTGTAAGACTGATTTTGAGCTATGTCTCTGGGATAAAAAATGTGCTGCCAATAATACATGTAAAATGTAAGTCTAACCAGTTCCTACCAGTAAAACCATATGTGAAAGTGCCTCCTTTGGCCTGCAGTAAGTCTATCCATCGGACTCAGCAAAATGGCAGAGCTTCCGAATTGGGACATGCACGCTGATGCCATCAAAATCCCCTGCCAGTCGCCAATGTGTATGAAGCGAAGGTGGATCATAAGCGAAGGCCGACGAACTATCCAAACGACACTGATATTCAAAAAAAGCACATGAGCCAATTCAATACAAATCACCGCCGCGAGCCCGCCGCCCGGGGCGTCCAACCCACGCCCGCGTCATCCGTGAGCATCACGTTCTTCGGGAGCACGAGCTCTGCCAGCTGAACCCATTTGTTCTTCGCGATCTCCGCCCTGAGCATCCATCGCATGCCGTCAGAGACATCCAAAACAAAGATGAAAATAAAAAGTAAAGTAAAGGTGGTGGAACTCACTCAGATGTCGGCCACTTGCAACACATAACCTGAATCTCGCGCAAGGCGGGGAACAGCTTCACGTCGAGCGTCCGGAAGATAGCCTTGCTCGCGGTCTCGTGCTGTTTTTCGCTACCCACCAATGGTCATATGCATATAACGTGACGGACATGCGGCGCACGTACAACCGGAAGAAACTGAAGTAGATCTTGGTGAGAGCCGTATGCGGCTCGTCGCACGATAAAAAGTTATCCGGCAGGGCCTGGGCGCAGTCAGTCTGGATCGTCCCGTGGACGCATGAACAGGGACACGCACACGGCGCTCTGGCTTGAGACTTGTGTACGGCTGGAGGACCACGAGCGACGCGAGTTGCGGGCACGTAGAGAACGGCTCCAGCTGGATGAGGAGTTCGAGGGGCGCACGCAGCTCCCGCAGCTTTCCCGCATGCCGCTGGAGGAACGCGAGCGCGGCGGGCATGTGCGCCGACTTGGGTATCGATACACGCTGGAGCGCGTCGAGACTGACGCGGACATTTAGGATCAGCATGCTATCGAACACATCGTCGAGCGCGGGCTCACTCCATATTCGTCAGCAGCGCCAGGAACGAGGGCGAGCAGTCCTCGATGCGGAGGGACTCAAGCCGGGACAGGTGGCCGGCGCCGCTGGCATGGCGAGCTGCGTTGAACAGCGCCGGGGACTCCCACACAAGCTCACGCAATGCCGTGTAATGCGCCCACACTGCGGGGTTCTCGCCGTTCGAATGCGACACGAGCTGCCCGGCGAGCTCGATGAGCGTGCCGCCCGCTGTCTTGCCTAGCATCTCCAGTGCCTTGTAGGAGAACGTCCCGTCCACCCGGTTGTCCAGCAGCGGCTCGAAGAACACAGGCTGGGACTCGTCGTCGCGGAACAAGCCACCGAACTTGCGCAGGTTCGGCGCGGCGGAGATGATCGGGAGGAGGGTCTTGTCCGGGATGGGCGCGTGTTCGCCGGAGATGGCCAGTAGGTGGATGTGCGCGCCGAGCGCGGGGTGCTTCTTGAGCTGGCGCGCAAACTCGACGGCCGTTTCGGCGGAGAGGGCAGGGTACTCGTAGAGGTATGGGAGGGCGAGTTCCTGCGCAGATTAAACCATCAGGATGGAAACGAACAAACAGAGACTACAACAAGGGACCTTGAACATCTTCGAGACGAGCACGAACGCGAGCAGAGGTCCTGTGGAGTCGTAGTTCTCGACGGCCATGGCGAACGAGAGCACGCGCTTCCATATCGCCTCGCGCACGTCCTGTGGCGCGTCTTGCATCGGTATGAAGTCGGGGTTCGCCGGCGGCGCGATCTCTGGCGCCTTGAACTCGGGTGGGGTGACCACCTCGTCGTCCTCGGAGTAATAGTCGTCCTCGTCGATGCTGTTTCCCAATCAGTTGCATCGAATTCAAGGCAGACGGCAAATCTCACTCGACAGTGGGGAACTGCACTAGGGCCTTGAGCGCTGGATCTGTGCCCATATCCTGCGCAAGATCCTGCAGCACTAGCTGCGCGTAATCTACGGGCATGCTTTTGATGCGTTTGAACTCGATCGCCTTCAGAGCGCGCCAGGTGGGCGCGGGACGCAGGTAATCCGGGAAACCGGTGCCCATAGGGACAAACAGCGTCTCGAGCGTGCTCGATTGCCCCAGCGCGGTTGCAAGCGCCTGCGCACGCTCATGAAACACGAGGTTGTTCATGTGCTGTCTTTGCACATACGGGAAGTCAAAGGTCGTCTGCCGTACGGTGGTCAGTCGTTCACCGTTTCTGAGGTGCAACGCGGACTCGCGCACCAGCTTATTCCATGTGGGGATCGCAGCGACAAGCGCATCGATTAACAGGGACACCTGCTTATTTTTCTTCGGTTTGTCTCCATCGCGGCCGAGTCTCCGGTTCCCGTCCATCAGGATGAGACGCCGCGGATTGATGAGTGACATCCCGCGCGCGAGGCCCGTGGCATTGTCCGGGCCCCAGATTTGCAGCGTAAAAAAGAGGTCGGTAACGTTCGGCGCTGCCGCCAGGATGGTATGCATCGCTGGCCCGAACCCGCCCTCAACGCGCAGTTTTTTTATGAACAGGCCAAAGGGTTTGTTAACCTGAAGCACCGCCTGAAGCGTCTCCGATTGCGCCTTGGTGCGAAGCACGACGGTGTGGTAGAGAAGTGGCGTGGCCACGCGCAGCCAGTCCTTGCAGACGAGGAGGTACGTTGAAGACGAGAAGCCTGGGGCCAGAAGCGGCTTTTCTGACTGGTCGGAGAATACTTCATCGGAGAGCTTGAGAACGGGAGTCAGGATTACAGAGATAATCTCGTCGGGCATGTGCACAACGAAAGCCATCCTCAGCCTGCGACGCGACGTTTGCCGCGCTTCACGCGCCGTCGATGGGAGAAAAGGCTTGGACGGAGTTTCAATTGGTGGCTGTGCACGTTGGATACCACCTGGCCCATTATTCCTGGTAAGTACCGTGACCGTGCTTCACCTTTGCCTCACCCTCGGAGTCCCTCCACAGAGCAAGATTGCCAGTATACCAGTTTCAGCTCTGCGACGGAATCAAGCTTTGTGCTCGTGAATCACATGCCTTTCACTGCGGTATACCTGTGCCGCAAAAACGGGGGTTGGGATGATCAAAGAAATGCCCAATTTATCCGCTAGTGGGCCGCTACTATCACAACGAAACTACCTCTTCATATACTCCCAGGGCCAAAGCAGAGACTCTATGACCTACCGTTTGACGTTCTTTTTGGGGCATGGCCCACCCACCGTCATTCACACCTCACACTTCATGGTGTGCAGATCTTCTGTTACCTACATCCCACTGATGTGTTGAAACTCGCAAAGATATCTCATAACTTTCGCCCATTTCTGATGCAGCGTGCGGCACGCCTGATTTCGGTCCAAGAACGAACGAATCTCAACGGTTTTCCCAAATGCCCTCAATGTCTGACACACCAACCTTGCATTCTCTGAGCATTGCCGTGTACGAAATGGACTTCAAGTGTCAGTGTTCGTTGCTAACATCATCACAGGGATGCCTTAAGCCGGTCACCGGACCGGTGGACTGGGTCTCCGTGTGCGAGATTGCTGGCCGTGCAGGAAAGCTAAGTAACTTGAAACCCCCTCTCAGATTCCTGAGAAGTTCTTTCCATGACGGCGGAGGTAGAACGAAATATTGCGACTCACGCTATCCACCGCGTGTCTATCTAGACCCAACGGTTCACAGGCGTGATCTTGACTCGCGCAGCCCGTAAGCGCCATCTATCTCATTCAATCTGACCTTCATTCATGCAGTATGTTGGCACATCAACGGCGTTGAAACTGCGGCACCAACTGAGGAAATGAGTTCGCAGTTCCTCCACCTCGTCGCATCAGTCCAACCGAATCGGACCCTGTTGCTCATCGTCTCCCGTTAGCCCCAAATGCAGAACCTGCTATGTAGTCTTCAGTGGAGGTGTTGCAGAGATGATCTGGTTTTCAAAATATCCAAAGTGAATGAAGTTTTCGTATTCCCGCTCCGCAATGGATGCGGACTTGGCTCTACTACGTAGTACGTACAACGCGCAATCCAAACTATCTCTCTTGTAGTAATTCAAAGTAGTCTCGCATTACTATTACTATTATTATTAATTACAACTTGAAGTTTGACATAACACCCAAACCAAGCAGCTCAGTCGAGCTCCTCGAGCGCCCGTGCCTGCTCGGCCTTGAACAGCTCGCGGCGGAGCGCGCGGTGTGCTCGCGTGCCAGCCTTCTTGGCGGGGGCGGCGGGAAGAACGGGAGCTGAATTAAATATCAGTGAGCTCACAGAAAGTGCGGATGATGCACTGTGCATACCCTTCTTGGCGGCGGGGGCGGGAGCGGGAGCGGGAACGGGAGCGGGGACCGGTGGCGCGCGGGGTCCCGGGGTGCTGACCTTCTTGGCGGGGGCGGGGGGAGGAGCGGGAGCTGAAGTAAAAAACAGTGTTAGTGAGCTCACGGAAAGTGCCGATGATGCACTGTGCATACCCTTCTTGGCGGCGGGGGCGGGAGCGGGAGCGGGAACGGGTGCGGGGGCCGGTGGCGCACGGGGTCCCGGGGTGCCGACCTTCTTGGCGGGGGCCGGGGGAGGAACGGGGGCTGGATTGAATAACAGTGTCAGTGAGCTCACGGAAAGTGTGGATGATGTGCATACCCTTCTTGGCGCGGGGGCGGGGGCGGGAGCGGGAACGGGCGCGGGGGCCGGTGGCGCGCGGGGCGCCGGGGCGCCGACCTTCTTGGCGGGGACGGGGAGAGGAGCGGGAGCTGAATTAAATAACAGTGTCAGTGAGCTCACGGCAAGTGCGGATTATGTGGCGTGCGTACCCTTCTTGCCCTTCTTGGCGGGGGGTGCCCGGGCGCCGACCTTCTCGGCAGCAGGCGCACCAGTACCGGCAGCACCAGTGGTGCGGTGGATTCGCCTGCGCCAGCGGCTGCCGTATCTGCGCCAGATTCGCCAGCTGCTGCCGCAGCGCTTTGGCTGACGACGGTGCACCCTCCGAACCCGGCTGTGGTCTTGACGGACTGCAGCGTGGCGCGTTGAGATTAGAAAGGAAGGACTAGTACAGCGAGATGGAGGGACGCACAACGAGGCAGAGGTTTCCTGCCGTGCCTCCGGTGCATTTCGTGTCGGCGGGCAGCGAAAAGATGACCGTGTCGGCCTCGACCTCAGTGGGCGCCTAGGATGGCATGAGCGAAGAATTCTCGGGCAAGGAGGGATGATGCGCATACCGCTTTTCCGTTGGTGTTCACAGTTGCTGCAACGAAGGAAGTTCCCTTCCCGGTGGCGTCAACCTGTATTGAGACGTCGGTCGATCCGTCCGCTCCGGCTGCAAGAAAATTATTAGGTGTAAATTCCTCCAATCGAAAAAACAGGCATACTATCGAAGTTCTGCACAGTCATGGTGACGGTGCCATCAGCCGCAGCGGCGATGGGAGTCGACGAGTCAATCGCGGTGGTCGGGTCAATCGTCCCACAGGGCTCAGCCGTCGAGGGCTCTGCACGTCGCTGAGCGCAGGGGTGCCACTGACGCCGAGAGCGGGGACGGGGATTGCCTGGCCAGAGGTCTGTGCGGCTAGCGCGAAGAGCGAGGCACAGGCGAAAACTGTTTTCCCGCCGGTGAACATCTTGTCAGGGGGTTGAAAGACAGTGGACAGGTGATGGATGTGTTGGAATAATGGATGAGGAACCGGTCCTGGTAGAGGGATGCAGGAGTGAGAACGACTGGTGATGCAAGAATGAGAACGACGAGGACGTTTATATAGGTCTGCCGCAGCCGCCAAACGACCTGTTTTTGCCCGTTCGCCATAGCATACAACGCCAGGTGACGTTCGACGACCTAGCGGACCCGCAGCATCCCAATAATGAGAGTCGTTGTCATCCCGCGATCCGCAGCATATCCCGAGCCACCGCACGAAGCACAGCTTGAAGCCGCGAATGTTGATACGGACCGCTACGACCACGCTCTGCATCTTGCGTGTACGGCACACTGGCAGGACGGGAAAGGCGTCCTGGATCACTGAGGCCAGAGGAGAGGTAACTCCTCTGACGGAGTGGACATTTTTTGCACGCGCCGCGAAACGAGGGCGTCTGTAGGGTACATGACGGATAACCCCACTGTTGGACAAGAGCTCCATCGGCAATGCTGAGACTGAACTCCGCATTAGCCCAGGGCATATCCCGGTATAGGACGGCAGGCTGCCAGTCGCCACTGGTCTGGCGATGCTAAGTCACATGAGCGCGCTGGTAACCATAAAGAGTCCACGCTAATTACATGTACATCCACATGCCAACAGATTACTCTTCTTAATACCCTTGAACGGCAGAACCCGATCGTTGCACAGCCAAAGTCCAATAGGATCTCCGCGACGTCGTCCTGCTAAGCGTGAATTAGCATTTGGTCCAGTTGGCCAGCTCCCTCTGCATCTTCGTCAGTGTCTTTCCATGACACTAGAGTGCGCATAGCACACGTTGCTCTATCGTGCGTATGCTAGAGCCACGACTAACGACTGTCATTGTCGAGCTTTCGAACACAATGAGGTTCGCATTGACAGATCTTCAGTGGCGTTCGGTGACGTAAAGAAATGAGCCTGGCGACGCGTCAATTTATGTGTCTCTTGCTTCCCAACGGGCACCGAAGATTCGCCCCGCAGCAAGAGTTGGCCAAACAGTCTTTCACTCCGGCGTGGAATCAACCGGATTCGCCCGCACGATTCGCCCGAATACACGCAGTGCAGGGCTTGCTCCTTTCTGGATGGATGTACCCGAGTATGGTACAAGATGGGGCACTCCACACATCCGTCGTTGGCGCCATCTGTATCGACTCCCGAGCCTTCAGGTGGAGGGGGAAGTCGAACGCAGACGATCCTGGTGGATGAGGACACTGCTGAGGTGCTTCTCGCTGCTGTCTTCGTTGAATTCGTCACTGATCGAGTCTTGTGGTAGGTTCCCAGGGTGGATACGCCAGCAATGTACTAGGTCAAGCCCGTATAGTTATCCAGCAGTGTCCCGGTCCTGGTACGCGTCAGCTACATCTGACAAGTCTACCGTCTACAAAGAGATTCTAAGAAAGGCCAGACCTGTCAGAGATGAATGCGGTATACAAGTGGTGTATGGGTGCGCACGATACTCTTGCGGCGGGCGAGTAATCGGCAAGTCATCTGCGTTCTCTTATATACGCCCTGAATAACCATTTCCTTCACAAAGAAGCTTCCGGTGGGCCGCGCCGGTGGTTCAAGCGGGTAGACATACCGTTTCGTGTGTATACGGGTCCAGAGGGGCGAAAATTAAGGAGACGGCGTAGGTGGCTTTCGTTCACACAAGTGGTTGCTGCTTGTTCACCTACCGATAGCCGGCGTCCCACTTTCGTCGCGAAGTTGATGAGAGTGAGACGGTGGGTCTCACCGAGATACTGTGCCGGTGGCATGCCGATAGAAGTCCATGGGGGAGTTACTAACCGTAAGTACAGGCACCACGGCTCCCGTCCTGCTACTGACGGCGGCAGCAGGATGAGCAGTGGTAGGGGGTGGATGAGCAGCTTCCGGTGGACCCGCTTTGTCGGTTCGGGGCGCCGGCGGAGAAATGGGTCACCGTTTCAGGCGCACGAGTCCCCGAGGCTCCTTTCCGCTACCGCGGGGAATCGCAGTGGATGGTGTAGGTGGCATCCGTTCAATCAAAGAGTCGTCGCTCACAGGGCCTACCGATAGTCTCGCGCGCCGTAGATTGAGAGAATCGTCTCCTGACTCACTGAGTTATAGCGGCATGGGGGGGGGGCTAGAAGGCCCATCCAGGAGATACTGGCCCCAGGGCCCCCGAGAAGAAGACTGAAGCGGGCGAGATAGGAGGAAGATGAGAGAGAAAGGAGGGCCCGAAACTCCGCCAAGCGATCGGCTCCGCCTGTACTTGGCGCGTTGACACCTTGACGCGTTGACGATTTGTTCAGAGACTCTCCGTCACGGTCATTCCAACTCAGGCTGCTCAGCAAAGTTCTCAGCCTTCTGCGTCGAGTTGTGCCTATTTCAAGGCTTCGTAGCTGATGCGCTCTGAAATTTTGTTCTTCACTGGAGCTTCAGATCCGGACTGGTATCTTCAAATTGGCCATTTCCAGACCTGCTGGGCGCCTGGGCGTTACTCCGGTGGTCTTCCGCTCAAATCCGGATGGTCCCACCAACGAAGACGAGCTTCAATCGTGAAGCATGCACACCCCGTGCCTGCCTGCCGACAAGCAGGAAAGTGACAGGCGTCAAAGCGCTGTGCGAAGAGAATTGCAAGTTGACCTTGTAGCTGTAGCTTCGACGGGAACGGTGTGCCAAATGCTGCTTTGGAAGGTGCGCCAGGCTGTACACGCGCCATTTCGTCACTAATCTCTCCACAGACGTGACAAACTCTGAAGCTATCGCGCTCCCCCTCGCCGTGGGTCGTTGTCTTCCCACGCTTCAACACATTGTTGTTAATATTTAACAGTCTGACAATCCAACATCGTTATCTGCCACCGAGTCGGTTCCCGCGCCAGTCACTCCCGTACGCTTGCGACATCGCAAGTACATACCGTCGGCGTAAATACATCACGGTTCTCATGGGATGGGTGTGCAGGTGAAACGAGTGGTAGCCTCCTCGAACACTCATACACCACGATCCTGATATCAGTGCCGACTTCCTCCGGCCCCGGCGCCGACGAAAACCACCCGAGCACGGAGGGAAGAACCCGGGTCGCTGGGCGGACGCCGGAGCCGACGCTGCGCAGAGTCGTCGAGGGGGCTGCGTAAGCCTCTTCCCTTCTTCCTCTGTACAAGTATTCTGATGGCCGTGCTTTCTAGGGAAGCAGCGCACACGGCTGCCGACGTATCTTACTGAGCAGATCGGTCAGGCCCGCATTTGGATTTGGCCTAGCCTACTAGAACGTGTCGGCGTTGACCACGATTTTGTTTCCTTTACCCCCTGCATATGTAAACACCACATTTATCCTTATTATCCGTATCGGTTTCTCTGATATTGTAGTAGACGCGCTGGAGCTAGACTGGTAGTAGTAGCTTATGATATGCACCCTGGCAAATCTTCCACAATGTAGTAGACAATATCGATGTACTTTCTCAAGCCGCTCCCCTCAAACCATCGCGATATGTTTCTAGTTCCTCTAGAACCTCACCCACACTAGCCTTCAAATGGCGAAGATCGCGCAGCTCCTCGTCGTCTCGACAGGATTTTTCTAGTAAAACTCTGACTCGTTCGTCCGCTGTAAGATACGGAGGTCACCACTGGGATTCAGGTACAAGCGCTCAATGAATAACCTTTGTTATATCTCTCAGTCAATTGAGGCACTGGTATTGATGTTGAGCACTTCCGGAATTCCACAACCAATGTCTCTGGCGCTTTTTCTGGAACTCACAATTTTCCTGGCACTCTGCAAGTAATAATTTGAGGCGGGCATTTTCACTCTTCAGGGTTTCAATCTCCGTGGAAACTGGCGTAGGAAAGTGAGTCTTAAATAGTAGAGGCAAATTAGTAAGGATTACAGAAACATACGCTGTTGCTTTGAATTATTGTCTTCAGCTTGGGTTTCCTCCTTCAACGGTATAGAACTCGCTATAGGAAATCAATCGCGGCGATGTAAGGATAAAATTGAGCCGATACACACAGTCGGTAGCCTGGTTGCCAAATATCTCTGAACCTATTAAGAATCAACAACCATTTTGCCCAGAATAAAATTCACAACTTGTCTCAGAAAATTCGTCAATAAGAGAGGTGTTGATTCCGGAGGTCGAGAGGGCGTCCGATCCATGTGGTATATGGGACATTGCCGACACCTCGCCAACGGCCACTCCGTCGTGGCGCCGCCGCCTAACTTCCTCGTCGTACCTTCTACGATTATCCGGAAAATCGAGCCCAAGCGACTTGGCGCCCGATGAGGTACGGAGAATATTGGTCATTGTCCCTGTACCGTGTCGTCGAGCGCATAAAACTGTCTCATATCCATATGGGCTTTTTGAAGACCTGAGCTGACCAACCACGCAAAGCCACTGCCGCTCATCCACAGGTATCGGTCGCGGAAACTCGGATGTTGGGCTAGGGGTCGGGATCTAGCCGAGGCCTCAGGATTCCAACACTCCCAGGCACGGTTGCCGCGAAGTACAGGATATACGGAAAGGTGGTGTCCCAGAATATATCGCCCGGGCGGCCGATGTCGTTTGGAGGAATGCCTATTCCACGGAATTCGTACGAAAGAACTCTACCATCAGCACACAATTCATACGGAAGCGTCATTCCAGGCCTCAGCTTGGGCTGGCCACGCAGCGCCCGTTCGATGACTACGATATTCGGGTAGCTGAAAGACCTGGGGAGATTGTTTTTCGATGTCATGGTGTTAGTGAGAGATCAATGCAAACCAATCGGGAACAATCATCAGCGCCAGGTCTATTCTCATGATCTCAAACGACTCTGCTACAGGACCGGCTGCGGCCCCAGTCCATTTACGTTCCAAGTAGGTGAACCGGAGAGGGTAAATATACATAATGTCATCGGGGCGACCGAACATCGAACACCGTCTCAATGAATTTCGACACTATTTCGATATTCCTTCCATGCATGTTTACCACGAGGTTTTTTATTCAACGCAAATTGATGATACAGAGATATCAGATGATTTTTGACGCTATCACTGAGCCGTGAAGCTGCCAACGCTATCCCAGAATCTAAAACGAGAGCCGCTAAGGACAAGCATGATAAACGAAAGAAAAACTACGCACTGACAGCGCTCGAGAAGAGCGTTTGATGTTGTCACAGTGTGTACGACGGGTACTCCAGCAGTCATGTTGAACAACATCTCCGTATTTCCGACGTTGAAAGTGTTCCATTTTGGTGTAATGGTCGTTGGATCGACCTTGACGTTGGGATCGAGATTGATGATGAAAGATGTGAATGACTGCGCAAACGCATTAATGAAGACGGTGTTGTTGAAGGGCGGTGTCGATGTCCCGGGGAAGTAATAAACAATATCGTTTCCATGCGGCCGGGTGGGATCGCGAACTCGCCCTATATGAATCAGTATGGTTATACGAGTATGAGAGTGTTGATAAACCTTGAAGGAACGTCCGGGGAATGCATGGAGCATGTAGTATGTCGGACAGATGAAGATTGCTAGAGGAGCATGAGACATGGCAAGGGGGCAAGTAAACCATCGTTAACTCACACTCCCCCTGAATAGCATTTACCTGGAACAGTTGTGTTCCCAGACCTGCGTAAAGGGCTCCCACTGTCAAGGCCTGTGCAGTGCCAAAATCGGGGAAGAGGTCCAGCGCATATTGTGTAGCTGTTACGTTGGTATTTTGGTTGACGAATACGTGCCTTCAAACGTATTCGTTACAGAGAGAAGGGCTTTCTAGGATCGAAGACAGTACCATTAGAAAATGGTTAAAGTCTGACCAGAGAGGAACCTACCCCGTTAACTTTGCCTTCCAACAGAGATAATGTAGGCCGTTGCGTGATGAACTCGCCGTCAATCACAGGTATTATCACGAAGGTACCGAAGAATCCAGCGGTGTTAATGTTCGTATTTGCTGTTTCCAGCACGCTAGCATCTGTCGCTCGTAGGCATGCCATTGAATCCCGGGCTCCCGTGCAGCTATGAAGGGATAAGGATGCAGCACAGAAAGGCCAAGTAAGCGGGATACTTCGACTGGGCCACAACTTCACTGAACAACATCTGGAGGGAAGTGAGTTTCAGTGTAATAGGAGGTCTCGTTTATGTAATTACTTCGGGGATGCGGTCGTTGAAATTATATTGAGATGGCAAGAAGGTCGAGCTGGTTATTGCACCTCTGAATAGCTGGGGACTGGTTCTGCCGTTGTTAGCGACAACGTGCTGCAGTACTGAGCCAGCGCCTACATTCGATGATCAGTTGTGTCGCAAGTGAAACCAGAATAAGTACGCCTACCAGCAGATTCGCCCCATATGGTGACCTTCGAAGGATCTCCCCCGAACTTCGTTATCTAATGTCGTCAAAATTGAACTGAATGGACTGAGAGCAGCGAATTCGCACGACGTACGTGTTTATTGGTCCATCGTAAAGCAAAATCCTGGTCAACTGAAGGAACGATCCAAGTCAGGAATGCTTGAATATTGTTTTAGAAAAACAGGGTCATACGTAACCCAGCATTCAATGCTCCATTGTTCTTGACCTGAGTACCCGGGAGGAAACCTGCACACATCAGAAGAAGACTCGTAAAACACTGGACGTATATCTACCAAAAACACCCAAGCGGTATTGGATAATGACCACAACAACACCTCTCTTGCTTTGGCGAATGATGTCCTCTCCGTTGAACGAATTGGCAGCTCCAGCAAGGTATCTTGACAACAAAGTCATATTACAGTCAAATCAATCTGGCTTAAGGAGAACATACCCGCCACCATGGATCCAAACAAGCGTGGGGAGTTTTCCAACTGGCGTACCCGCTGCATCACTCGGGAAATAAACACTGTTAATCAGGATATTTCAGCGGGACGTCTTTCACAAATTCCAAGATACACCTTGAGGAATAGACAGTCCTCGGACTGAACGACTTGGGCGGCACGCGTCCTCAGTGGATTAGTCGGTGATGTTCCGTCACCCGCTTGGAAGCATTCATTGGGCTGCGTGGTGGCCTGTTGTACACCAGCCATGTTTGTCGGAGGCTGCGGAGCCCTGAAACGCAAGTCGCCTACACCCAATATTAGAACCTGCGGGACAGCTATATAATGTGTAACGGAAGAGACTGACCCAACGGTGCAGCAGCGTATCGAATCCCCAAGAAATTTGTTATGTTGGTAGCCGCGTCAACTGCACCTTGGTATCGAGCGTAACCCAATCACAATGGGACCGGTTTGTCCATGAACGACCAAGAATAACGCCGCTGCGGCACATGCTCGAAGAAGGACGGTCATTTTCGACGATGGGTCAAGGATTCATCTGGTCAGGTCGGTGGGTTTTATATGTGCAAGACGGCAAGATGCATTACCGCATGTCATCATAAATATCGGCCCACCTTGCCCAGGCGAAGGTGGATGAGACTTCGAGTTGGTCATGGGATCTTGTCATGGGACATCTGTGGCCACAAAACATATTTTATATATGGTGGGATGCCGGGGAAGGTAATCCGCTCACAAGGCAGTGTGAAGCCGTGAAGCGCCAGTGGTTCCCCCGAAAACAAATAAGGTAGCGGCAGGCCCCATCTTCGAGGTTCCGTCAAGTTGCCAGAAAACACAAAGTATATACAGAGTTATGAAGGACGAAGAGCCAAACGTTGGGCTCCAAGATCAAAGGGACTAACTACAGTTGAGATGGACCGTCTTGCATCCCGACTTCCGAACTGATGCCGTCGTTCTAAGGCAGCATGGAATCAAGAAGCGGAGAGAACATCGAGTGAGAAAATACGTAAGAAACAGCGAGTGCGTGACATGCGCAACACGCGTGCGGCTTTTCGAGTTTTCGACGCAAGTCGATGTTCGTCCTAGGCCTGGATCAGCTTCAGAGGCATACCGCACTGGTGACGCGAAGGTTGTTCAGAACGCAGAATATTTGCCATCGCAGCCTCGAACTGAGAGGTCGTGATGGGATTAAAGGGTACGACTTGGCACAAAAATACAGAGGAGCCACTAGTGGTTAGACTTCCGTCGAGAATTCCCCAAATTCCTGGAGACGGTTTGTCAGACAAGGTATAGAGTGCAAAAGAATACACGGACGGAAATAAGTAGGCTCAGAATGCAAAACTGGGATAGGTACCGATCACAGGCGGGAGCACGGCCATCCATCCATCCCCGTCGGTTTTGTTCCCGCTCCAGAGCTTTTCGCGACATAGCCGATTTACGCCTGGCGTCCAGCGCATTCTAGGCGAACACTTGAGTCTTGGATCGGAGAGGCAAGCACGCCGCCAAGGAGAAAGGTCTGCATTGAATAATAAATATACTAACTTAAGTAGGAACGGCGTGAGAAGCAGTGTTACACGCTGCAGCAAATGACGCCAAGGGGCACGACAACGGTAGTGTCCAACTTGTTGTCGATGAGTCGGGATCACCCTTCACAATCGCCGTTCCTGCAGGATATCCGATGCGGTGGGAGGAGATCGGTCACCATCAATCGCAGGGCTAGGTCGAAAAGGACTCGTTGCCGGGCTAGGCGGTCCGCTGGTACCACAAATCGAATCAGTATATGCCAACGTGAATAGAAGTTTGTTGACCCACCTCTCACGAAAGTTCTTACGCCTCGCATTCATTCTCCCTGTTTCCTGCCTCCATGACACATGTACATTCCCCACCGGCCAGTAGTCGATCGGCTTCAAGCTCGGGCATCGTCTTGGAGTCGCATGGCAAACTGATTGAAGAAGAATGAGAACACTGGCAGGATGGGAGGGCCGTAAGCACCTGGGCTGGCCTTCAAGCGGGATGACTCGGAGACTATCCTGGGGGTAGTTCGGAGAGCGCGGCACAGAATTGATGCGATACGGTAGAGGCAAGAAACAGAGCGCGCGCAGATGTATCGATGGCGGACTGGCGTGGCCGATTTACAGCTTAAAAGCCATGGATGATGCTCGGGTGCTGCGTCGGCTTCACTTGGAGGACGTCGTCAGTCTCAGGTTGGTCTTGGACAGTCTCAGGCAAGTGCCGGAGTTTGGAATGGGGCTAATACCGGCAGCAATGTATCAAAAGGGGGGATTTCTCTTTTCTTGACGCCCAACGCTCGTCTCACAACTTGCGCGACGTGCCTGCTATCGTCTGTGCCTCTCGACCCCTGCCTGTCGTTTCTCTCAGCTACAGGCTCGGATGTCAGAAGACCCTCTTGAGCAGGGAGAAGAGACCCGTCACCGTCGGTTTGGCGTCAGCCTACTTTTTCGCGAGCATTCTGAATCTCCAAACGGAGAGAGATCATACGAAGGACTGCCCAAGCCTGTGTCATCGGTGATATAATTTTCAGAGTCAAAGATGAGCCTGGCCCAGTTCTTCTGCGCTTATAAGAGCCAGTTCGACTGCCAGATCTGTCTCTCTTCCATTGAATATCGTGAATATGGATGCCACTCAGGCAAGACGAAGACGACTACGGCCAAAGAGGACGAAGACCTCTCCATCGGCGTGCTCGTCGAACACTTCTCCCAGATACTTCAAGCCTTGTTTCCTGATCCTGCAGCTGCCCCCACACTTCTGGTCCGTGGCTAAGCCATCTCACTTGAAGCCTCGTACTGACGCTTGTGTGGCAGTTTGTCGGCCACAGTATGGGCGGCGCGGTCGTCGTGCGCGCTTGCCCCCAGCTCTGGAGCATGAATTCCGAATATCGGGCCTCGCAGTCCTGAACGTCGTCGAAGGTACGCGATCTTCCCCCTTCGTTCTTCACCCGTTCACCCGCCGTCACCAGGGCCTGCAATGGAGGCGCTCCCGCACATGCACAACCTCCTCAACGCACGCGCCGACGGCTTCGACTCCCCCGAGGCCACGATCCAGTGGCAGTGCGCGCACTTCCTCCTTGCCCTCGACGTGCGCTGACTACTTGCCCCAGATAGCGTCGAGACCAAGACGATCCGCAACGCCAACTCCGCGCGCGTCTCCGTCCCCGCGATCGTCGTTCCCGCTGCCACGCCCACCCCGACCACGGCGCACGCCGTTCCGCTCGACGGCGCCGTACTGGCCGAGTACGCACGTCCGGCCCCACTCTCTCCGTGCGGCAACTGACATGCGCCGCGCGCCAGGCTGGTTCACCGGCCTCTCCGGCGCCTTCCTCGCAGTGCGCACCGCGCATCCGTGGGCACGGGCCTCGACCGCGAGCTCATGATTGCAGGGCAAGTTCCACATGATCGTCGTCACTGGTCTGGGGCACGTGCTGTACGACCGTCATGATCACTTCTGCGATCCCGTGTAGGACCCCTGATAATAGGGCGAAATGCTTGATCCCAATCCCGACAAATTGGGCAATTTTTTTGGGTTTAGCCTGTATCAAATCCCGACATTTTGGCCCAAAATTGCACGCAGGCCTGTTCCAGATCCCGACAAAATCGGCCGAGCGGAGGAAAATTTTCGCGAATTGGCGATGTGGGAAGAAAATTTTGACGACTTTGAAGGATGTTGACGGATTTTTGGCCTATTTTAGGCGCTAGGCCTGTGCAAATCCCGACAAAATCACCTCGAATCGGTGATTTCCAGTCCCGACAAACTGACCTCCATGGGGAACAGGCCTTCGGCGGAACTATCAGGGGTCCTTCCCGTGTATCCCCTTGCCTTGTTAATGGGGTCGACGCTTGGCAGGACGACCCGACGCACGTCGCGGAGATCCTACTGGACTTCTGACGGCGCAACGACCGGGTATTGAGAAGCCGGAGAAGAGTAATCTGTTGGCATGTGGATATACATGTAATTAGCCTGAACTCTTTTACGGTTACCAACGCGCTCATGTGACTTAGTATCGCCAGACCAGCCTGCCGTCCCTGCCGTCCTATGCCACAACGAGATGATATGCCCTGGGCTAATGCGGAGTTCAGTCTCAGCATTAATACATTGCTGAAGGAGCTTTTGTCTAATAGCGGGGTTATCCGTCATGTGTACCCTATAGACGCCTCTACAATCCTTTCCGTCAACCTTCCCACTTACCTCTTGCTTAGCTCTGGCCCAAGTGATCCAGCACGTCCTACCCGTCCTTCCAGTGGGCCGTATACGCCAAGTGCAGAGCGCAGTCGTAGTAGTCCGCACTAATATTCGCGACCTTCAAGTTGCGCTTCGTGCGGTGGTTCGGGGTATACTGCGGATCGCGGGATGACAACGACTGATTATTAGGATGCTGCGGGTCCGCTAGGTCGTGTAACGTCACCTGGCGTTGTATGCCATGGCTCGTTGCATCGCGGCGAACGGGCGGAAACAGGTCGTTTGGCGGCTGTGGCAGACCTATAAAAGCTTCCTCGTCGTTCTCATTCTTGCATTACCAGTCGTTCTCATTCCTGCATCCCTCTACCAGGACCGGTTCCTCATCCATTATTTCCAACACATCCATCGCCTGTCCACTGTCTTTCAACCCCCTGACAAGATGTTCACCGGCGGAAGATCAGTTTTGGCCTGTGCCTCGCTCCTCGCGCTAGCCGCACAGACCTCTGGCCAGGCAATCCCCATCCCCGCGCTCGGCGTCAGCGGAACCCCTGCGCTCAGCGACGTGCAGAGCCCCTCGACCGCTGAGCCCTGTGGAACGATTGACCCGACGACCGCGATTGACTCGTCGACTCCCATCGCCGCTGCGGCTGATGGCACCGTCACCATGACTGTGCAGAACTTCGATAGTACGCTTGTTTTTTCGATTGGAGGAATTTACACCTGATAATTTTCTTGCAGCCGGAGCCGATGGATCGACCGACGTCTCAGTACAGGTTGACGCCACCGGGAAGGGAACTTCCTTTGTTGCAGCAACTGTGAACACCAACGGAAAGGCGGTATGTTCATCATCCCTCCTTGCCACAGAATTCTTCGCTCATGCCATCATAGGCGCCGACTGAGGTCGAGGCCTCCACGGTCATCTTCTCGCTGCCGTCTGGCACGAAATGCATCGGAGGCACGGCAGGAAACCTCTGCCTCATCGTACGTCCCTCCCTCTCGCTGTGTACAGTCTTTCCTTTCCAACCTCAACGCCGCCCTGCAGTCCGTCAAGACCACATCCGGGTTCGGAGGGTGCACCGTCGTCAGCCAAAGCGCAGCAGCAGCAGCTGGCCAAGGCACAATAGCCGCTGGAAAAACAGCCGCTGGCGCAGACACAGCAGCCGCTGACGCAGGCAAAGCCGCCGCCACCACTGGTGCTGCTGGTGCTGGTGCGGCTGCCGCCGAGAAGGTCGGCGCCCGGGCACTCCTCAAGGGCAAGAAGGGTACGCACGCCACATAATCCGCACTTGCCGTGAGCTCACTGACACTGTTATTTGATTCAGCTCCCGCTCCTCTCCCCGTCCCCGCCAAGAAGGTCGGCGCCCCGGCGCCCCGCGCGCCACCGGCCCCCGCGCCCGTTCCCGCTCCCGCCCCCGCCGCCAAGAAGGGTACGCACACCACATCATCCGCGCTTTTCCTGAGCTCACTGACACTGTTCTTTAATTCAGCTCCTGCTCCTCTCCCCGCCCCCGCCAAGAAGGTTGGCGCCCCGGCACCCCGCGCGCCACCGGCCCCCGCGCCCGTTCCCGCTCCCCCCCCGCCGCCAAGAAGGGTACGCACACCGCATCATCCGCACTTTCCCTGAGCTTACAGACACTGTTCTTTAATTCAGCTCCTGCTCCTCTCCCCGAGGTCGGCGCCCCGGCACCCCGCGCGCCACCGGCCCCCGCGTCAGTTCCCGCTCCCGCCCCGCCCCAGCCGCCAAGAAGGGTACGCACACCGCATCATCCACACTTTCCCTGAGCTCACTGACGTTGTTATTCAATTCAGCCCCCGTTCCTCCCCCGGCCCCGCCAAGAAGGTCAGCACCCCGGCACCCCGCGCGCCACCGGCCCCCGCGCCCGTTCCCGCTCCCGCCCCCGCCCCCGCCGCCAAGAAGGGTACGCACACCGCATCATCTGCACTTTCCCTGAGCTTACTGACACTGTTCTTTAATTCAGCTCCCGCTCCTCCCCCCGCCCCAGCCAAGAAGGTCGGCACCCGGGCAGCCCGCGCGCTCCGCCGCGAGATGTTCCAGGCAGAGCAGGCACGGGCCCTCGAGGAGCTCGACTAAGCTGCTTGGTTTGGGTGTTATGTCAAACTTCAAGTTGAAATTAATGATAGTAATAATAGTTTTGTGGGACTACTTTAGGGATAGTTTGGATTGCTCGTTGTACGTACTACGTAGTAGAGCAGAGTGCTAGTCCGCATCCATTACGGAGCGGGAATACAAAGACTTCATTCACTTGGGATATTTTGAGAACTAGGTCATCGTTGCAACACCTCCACTGAAGACTACATGGCGGTTTCTGCATTTGGGGCTAATGGGGGACGACGAGCAACAGGATTCGGTCCGACCGGTGCGACGGGATGGAGGAACTGAACTCATTTCCTCAGTTGGTGCCGCAGTTTCAACTCAGTTTTCGTTTTTCTTTTCACGTTGATATGCCAACATAGTATGCAGGTTCTACTACGGACCGCTGTTATAGGTCAGATCCAGTACTTGGAAACAAAGGAATGGGCGTACCGTACGCGATGACTATGTACAGCACGTCCAAACGACGTCGTGACGTAACCGAACATCCTCCGACCTCCTCGAGTCCTCAACGTTCAACTGCTTGCAAGCACTGCGCATGCTGGCCAGCGGAACAACAAGATGTTGCTTGTAAAAAAACTGCATAGGCTCCATGAACGGCGCCGAGCGAACGCAACTTGGCATACGCGTACTAGCGAGTTCTGACGGGGAGATGGGCGTTTGGTGGACCAGTTCTGTAAGTTTCCTCTCATGCTGCGAATCTCTCGGTCTCACTAGCCACAGACTGGTCTCGTATCCGTACGCAGAAGCCCGACGGACAACGACGGAGGGTCTTTGCTGGGTACGCGTCGCGCGGTTGGAGCATGCTAGCATGTGTTTATTCCGACGGCGCATGTCGCGCGATTCTCGGCGTCGTATCTGTGGCACCTCACGGCGAGCTCGGCAGCGGATTGGCGACATTTGGTGGTCTCGTGTCTCGCATCCCCCTACGAATGATTCGGCGGGTATCCCAACGCCTCAGCTGTCGGGATCGGAGAAGCAAGGCGCCCCTAGCATGTGAAAGGCGCACCAGCTAGCGGGTGAGCATCCGCCGTGCACTTTCCAGCCGAGTTGACCCGGATTCGTCTGGCCCTGGCCAGATCCAGCGTGCTCTAGTGCAATAGCGGGACGCTCACGGCCGACAGACGGATAGGTGCCAAGCAGGCTCGCAGTCCTCCCGACGACGACACGCGTCCTGCGTGCAGCACATCGAAGACCCTTGGCTGGTTCTCACAAAACCCGTCGGCGGAAGGATTGTGGCGTGGTCGGGGTGGGCGCAAAGGGTGGACGATAGGCGAGCGACCGGTGGATGCGCGTGCGGGGCGATCAGCGTGCGGGGCGCAAGCGCACAGGTGCGGCTTGTAGTTCATCGCCCGCACCTAGCGCACTCGATCTCCGCCGACACCTCCCGCTCGAACGAGCGGCGCAATGGCGCGCGGTGCGGGCGACCGGGAGGGATACGGCGTCCGAGACGAGAGGAGACGACGTGCGGAGGGGCGGGGGCGCTACAAGGAAGAGTGCCTCTCTCCGCGCACTAGCTTATCATTAGCGGCGGAGTCGTCCGAGTCACGCAGCAAGAGCGCGAGGATGCGGTCGGGGAGCGAAGGGCGGTGTTGCATCGTAGAAGCGAGGGACGTGGCAGTGGGCGAACTCGGCCGCTGAAGGACGTCGGGCATCTGGAGCGGCTGGAGGTGCAGGCGAGATAGAGGACACAATTCTCAGAAGTGCATTCGTGACCCGGCGTCCGTGCAGGTTACAAGCGCGGGCAAGCCGCCGGGAGCGAATATTCAACATGGAACAGGCCAAGAGTTCAGAGGCTGTGCAGAGGCTGTGTCAGTTGTTGCTCACCATAGTTTTAGCCGAGTCCGTCAGCTTACCTGCCCGTCGAACCCTCTGCCGCTCCACCGCACGTACGACACGACCGACTCGACGCGGCGTACCTCCCGCGCACGCCGACTCAAAGGGACGACCGACCGCGCCTTTCGACTGCGTGCTGCCCACCTCGCCTACGCCCTGCCCGACTTCCGCCTGCAACCCACCCGAATCCCGTGGCGAGCACGCCCCATCTCCGCCGATCGCCCGCGCCCACGCCCCCCGCTGCGGGCTGGCGACTCCGCACGCGCGTCGGCCGTGACCTGTGCGCCGAGACGACCACGCCCCGCGTACATCCTGCGCGTAGCTTCAAACGCACACACACGCCGCCCGAATGCGCGCGCGTACGCCGCAAACTCCGCGCCCGTCGGCCGTGCCCTGTGCAGCGGGAATATGTAGTCAGTAAGCTGGTTGGGGCACTCCATCTGTCATGGTAGCGCTTCCCCAATGCGTCCGTGATTCGGATATGCATTGAGTCTCAACCTTGCCCTCCGCCAACTGCAACCGGCTTGAACTTACCAACCTATCTTCTCTGTGGGTGTATCTTGGCCTCTTGTCCATCAGCGTTGCTTCTGCCCTGCTACTCTCTTACCTGATCTCGCAGCACTACCGCTCCCAACTCACTCGATATTCAGCCTTTCCTCAAACCGACTCACGGGCCCTTCAGCACTGCGCTGCCCCCCTGCTTCGATTCGAGATCTCAGCTTCCTGCGGGCCGCGTCCCACCCCGCTCGTCGCCGGCGCCCTGTGCTGCCCTCCGAATTCTGAGTGGTGCCCGCGGACCGCGCCTGAAGTTCGCTTTCGCCCCGCATTCTCAGCGGCGTGCGGCACTATCCCCGACTTCGGCACTTTATTCGGCGTTCCCGAGTTCCCGACGTCTCGAGCCCGCTATCCCCGCCTGTCGCGAGCGCGCAGCCCCGCCTACCAACTTCAACTCTGTATCTCGCGTTCCCGCGAACCGCTCCACGCCCCATGCCCGTGGCGCGCGGCGCTGCCAGGCAGCTTCAACTCGACGTTTCGACTTCCCGCAGACCACGCCTCACGGTCGTTTTGCGCGCCGCTTCCCACTATCTCTACTCCTTCTACGCCGACTCCCCACGCCCGCCATCCATTCCACAGATCGCCGGCGCGCAGCACCTCTCCCTCAACTTTGATATCACTTTCGGCTTCTGCAATGAAAGCAGGCGGAGTGCAGAGAGAGATTAGCCCTCCGTCATCAGCGCCAGCTAAGTAAGGCTGGCATGGATGTTGGTGACATTACTTTTAAGCTCAGGGGTGAAAGGACATGTATTGCAAAAATAAACAGAAAGTAGAAAGTAGCAAACAAGCCAAGAGATTATATCTCTGTCGGTTCTAGAAACTCTTCAGCTGATGATTTACGCCGCATCTGATCAACCCCGATTCCGATAGGGTTATCAATGACGTGTGAGACGGTGGACAGGACACATATGTAACATATAACTGGGAAGAAAACGTAGCTAAAGGTTACTGAGCACCAAGTCCCATCACGGCTTGCAGCTGGGCCAGTCTCTTCAGAGCATCGCGTTCAGCATTGGCTGCATCGAGTTCAGCGTTGACTGCGTCGAGTTCAGCATTGGCTGCGTCGAGTTCAGTATTGGCTGCGTCGAGTTCAGCATTGGCTGCGTCACGAAGCGAGAAAGCGTTCTCCCTCTCTATCCATCTGCTCACAGCGCTCTCCAGCGCTTGCAGAGCAGCATCCTTCATCAACCGGAAGGTCGCCTCAATCTGCTCCATCGAAGTGAGGTTCTTATTTGCCTCCCGATAATCGTCCAGAATCGATTCACGAAGGGCCTGTTCTCCTCAGTCGCGAGACGTGCCATTATAACCTCCAGCTGATTGCCTCCCATGACAACACAAGGTTTGCGTCGTGATCGACGACACTGACTCAAAAGTTTTACCTGCTTCCCCTAACTCCGGACCAGGTTCCACAGGCAGGGAATTGACGCTGGACAACACAGAAGAAGCTCGATGCCCACCACATGCACATATGGTGGAAGAGACTGCAGTTCGGGCGATGTCATGGATCGTAAGAGTGAGTGCAGCGACGTCAAGGATACCCATGCCGTGCTGGGGTAAGTTAATACTTTGGACTAGGGAGTAGCCTCTCGCTTCCCCGACCACGGATGCGAGAGTATCCGCGATCTTGATGTGGCCTAGGTTGTTGGTGTCCTTCCCACAGACTTCCCGCCTAACTTGGTCGGATGCTGCACTGGTGGAAAGATATGAGTATGACAGAACATTAGTGGTATGGAAATGCAGTCCACTTGCGCTGAGGTGTCGGTGGTAACAGAAGGTTTGAAGCGTTCCATCCGCAAGATGCGGGTGTCATCACCGGAGCGGATGTAGACGATGATCAGCTCATGAGCGATTTTCCGTCCCTTTTCCCGATAGTGTTCGACGCGAGTGACCTCGCATCGAAGTAGGTCATCACGGTACGTGGGCGACACTACATCGTTGGCCGAAAGCACTTTTGTGCCCATGGGAAGATGTGGAAACTGGTAGACTCCTCCTCGATGATATTGGGGATTCGAGTAGTAAGTTTCATGGTCGGAGGCCCTCTTTCTTTGGGTGCGGGGAGGAAGGAGACGAAATAGCTGAGAAGAGCATGCTGAGCTGGGCGTTGTACTAGTGCTGTGCGACACATAGGGGATCTGCGGGCAAATGTGGCACATAAGCGCCGCACTTCACAATAGCACCACCATATATGTCCGTCGCGACCAAGATACCGCCTTTCCAACCTCGGGCACTGGCCTTTAGCCCTGTAGACGAGCGCGTTATCCGTATATATCACGCGAAATTGATGCAATTGCGGGCCGCCGGTCTCGAAGCGCCACTAGAGACGGGAACCCGGTTCTCGCTGGACCTGGACATTCCCCGGCAGAACCCAGATCCACTCTCGCGCCGAACCCCCTTCTTACCCAGTCCCACCGCTCCTAGTGGGAGGCCCACGGTTTGCCTGGAGCTATCGCAAGGCCTGCAGACTGAGCCGAACGGCTTTTCGCAAGTCTGGACGGCCCACTCGGGTGCGACCCCAGGATCGACTTTCGTGTTGAAAATTATCCAACCTTCCATGTGCCATTTACCGCATCCTGATGATACATGGGTCGGTAACTACACAGACCCCTGGAATCTCGCAAACCGGGAAGCGTGGGCGTATCAAAACCTTGCACAGAAACAAGGCCTTTGCATCCCCTACTTCTTTGGAGTCCACGAGGTATCTCATCGAATCTTATACGACAGTGGCCATCCTACTTACAATCTCTGTCCCCAGATAACCACCCCGTCAAAGGAGTCGGCCTGGGTCCTGGTTCTTGAGTTTATCCCGGGTATCACTGGGGAAGATGTGATCGAATCCATGATTATTACCGACATCCACGCTTTCGTAAGTCATGCCGCCACTGCGACTCTTCATCTGACCTGGATCGCAGTGTAAATTGGGCGTCGACGCCGTCACCGAGCTCGCGCGCAGTGGATGGGTGCTTTCGGACTTGCGAGCCCCAAACTTCATCCTCACTGGTCCTCGTGGCGCATTGACAATAGTCATCATCGATCTTTGCGATATACGGCCAGTGCAAGTGACCAAAGATATTCATAAGTGCGCCACCAGGGCAGGCTACAATTTTTTCTGCCAGTTCGTAACCTGGGTGCAGGATCTGGGTGTTGGAATTCAAATGTTTCCTTGGGTGGAGAAAAATCTTCCCCGAGGTACCTACTAGATACTGTGCATTATGAGATTCGATTCACGTTGAGGTCCAAGCTCCTGTATCCTAGTTTCTCTTCGTAGTTAACGGACATTTTATTATTTACCGGTTAATCCCCGAGTCGACTGGCAGTTCATCACACCTTATGAAACCTCTCAAGATCGCGGCTATGGCTTCATCATCTTCTGAGCCATATTTTGCTCCCATGAGCTAAGAGGAGGAAGAGTCGTCATCCGATGACTCTGAGTTATCTGAAATCCAAGAGGAGATAGAGATGTCTCCAGAGGAACTCGAGAAACAAGCTCGTCTCGAGAACGGTGACACCATTATAGATTCTATTGCTGTGGCAGATGATATCGCAGAATGGGTTGACACTGTGCTCGAAGATGCAGGTCCTCTTCACCCGGAACAGCTGGGTTCTCTTGCTTTTGAGTCTCTCAAAGTAGCATGCAAAAAGCAGGATTATCGCAGCACAGTGTTATTTGCTGCCTTGGTTGACTTTTATCGCTGGATGCCTCACATGGGGAGACTGAGAGCAGCACTGTGTGTTGCGGGAAACCATGGCCGGGGTCCTGCCTTTCAGTGGGTGCTCGCTGCGCAGGCTTGCTTCTTTGAAACCAATGGGTCTTTAAAACCCAGCCATCACGGCCGGCGGCAGAAGTCCAATGGCCTTCTTGACGATGAGGGCTTCTTTCTACATGGGTGCTCAACGATGGCTCAGAACTCTCGAAGTCGGGACGGTAAGGGCAGCTGATTTCAGAAATGGGCAAGAGGCTTATATTTAATTCAGGTCAATCCGAAATTGTTGCAACGACACCTCAATGAGACATTACTTCCATCACTTTCACGCAAAAAACCTACAGTGTCAATTAAACATTGCCAGCGGTGGCTTTGGAAGCTGGGATATCGCTGGAAGTGGCATCATATTGGTGTTTACTGGGATGGCCATGAACGGAAGGATGTTAAAAAATGTCGCAAAGCCTATCTTGCAGAGCTTGAAGCATTTGATTGGCTCAGATGTCTCTATGTTGAGCCAGACATGGCGGAAGTGCGGTCGGAGCTTGACGATGATGAAATCGAGCATGTTGTCATTGTCCATGATGAGTCCACAATTCACTCCAACAATTATCAGAACAATCACTACTGGCTCCAGTCGGGCGAACAGGTTCTTAAAAAGAAAGGTTGCGGCCATCTGATCATGATCTCGGGTTTCTTGTGCAAGTGTTATGGGCTGCTTGCACACACTGACAAGATGATTGCTGAAAATGAGAAAGTGGTGGCTGACCTCTGTTGGCTATCACAGATTCGACAACTGTGATATATCCTGACAACAAGGCCAGTGGAGATTCCTATTGGAACATGGAGCAAATGATTCAACAGGTGAGTTGTCTCTTCTAATCCCCGCTCCCATCTCAACATTTTGTCATACCACTAGCTTATTAGGGAATCCTTATTGCTCGCTGACTGTACCCCACCACCATTATTCATTGGGTATTCAACAACTCATCAGCTCATGGAAGTCTTGCCAAGGATGCTCTTACAACCTCTAAATGAATGTCAACCCCGGCGGAAAAGTCCCAGAAACGCAGGACACAGTAATTCCAGCTGACAATCCCCATGATCATGCAGGGAAAATCCAGAAGATGACCTTCAACAAGGATCTGCCTGAGAATCACCCACACAAGCAATTTGAGGGGCTTCCCAAAGGCATGAAGATAATCCTTGCTGAGCGTGGCTATACAACAGACGGCCAGGGCAAGGCTTTGATTGGAGATTGTAAGGCATCAAAGGCTCGCAAACCCCATCTTGAAGGAGCATCGGCCGATGAGGAAGCAGATATGCTCGGTGAAGATGGAAATGACACTGATGATGAAAGCGATGAAAGACCTGTTGACTGCTGCATGCATAGGCTGCTTTCTCTGCAGCCGGATTTTGCATCTGAAAAGTCTCAGCTTGAGCTGGTGAGTCGGTTTCATTCAGTCATTTGTATCATTTTAATTTATTTAACTGCAGCTCATTGAAGCTGCACTGGGCATGGTGTGCCATTTTCTACCCAAGTTCCACCCAGAAATGAATCCAATCGAATACTTCTGGGCCTGGGTAAAGCACTGGTTCCATGAACAATCTAATGGAAACTGGCAAAAGGCAAAAGATCTTGTTGCAGAGGTACTTCAAATGTGCCCACTTCCAACCATCCACCACTTCTTTTGACGTGCCAACCAGTATGCCAGTGTTTACTGGCTCAGTGCCACAGGACCAGTTGCAGAATTCGCTGTACAAAGGCTTATATACGCTGAGTGGATAGGGCTCCCATGACATCGCTGCACTGGGTTAAGTCGCTGACTGCTTTGTAGGCCGGACTGTTATGGTAGAATTACAGTTGGGTGCTGACAGGATGTCAGTGGATATTGAGATGTTCTGTTGTGTTTGAAATTAAATTGGATCCTAATTTGAAAAAGGAAAAAAGGAAAAGAAAAAAAAATCATAAGTACGAAGTTCCAGCTGGGCACCGCCACGGCCCCCAAGTGCAGAGGTGGTTGAAATGTCCCCAAGTCCTGTGATTTTGTGGTGGGTTTGCGAGTTTGTGAGGTACTTTTATTATCAAGATTATATCTCACTGCTTCTTCATCCTGTGGCAGAGATTTCGACTTAAATTGTGTGTTGGTTTCAATGAACTTGATCAACTTAACTGCAGAGCGATTCCAGAGTATGAGATGTAGGTAGACATTGATTTGAACTCCCTCCACAACTCTTTTAGGCTGGGCCGAGATGACTGGAACTCCTCTGAAAGCCCAACTACAGGATGAGGCAGGCTCAAAGTTCAAGGGTGGCCCCACGCTGAACTGAACTGAGCTAGACTCAGTTTAACTTTTTCACTTACCAACTGTAAACAAAGACATGTTATTTCTATTTTATATGGTTGTAGAAACTAATCTCAGCTAGGCTGTGTGAGCATCTTGGTCAGATGAGGGAAAGAAATAGCTTGAAAAACATGGTATTGGAAAAGGGGTATTTTTGGAACATTGCAAACATGTACAATGTGTTACAAGGCATCTGCTTAAGATACAAGTAATTGTCACCTTTGCCATCAACAGTAACAATTTGAATGCAGGTGAAAACCATTGTAATACAACTCTGCACAACTCAATATACTGATGTCTGAAACTGCCTATCTGGAGGTCAGTATTTCTGTGCTTTCATCTCTAAATGAATCTTGTTAAGCACCACCATAACCCGTTACTATCGGCCCAATTCTCGCCTTGTTGACCTCCTGTGAACCCCGACAAAGTTGATTGTACAACCAAGAACTATCTTGGCAGAAGGTCTTCAGCATTACAGATGTATTGGATGTAATTCAAAGAGCTGTTGGATCTTTGAACAAAGCTTCTGCTTTGGGGAAGGTGTAATAGGTGAGTATATGAGAAGTGGACCCAATTCTTGCTCTTGTATCTGGTCCAGGAACCCCGACTCTTTTGTGATTTGGCTGAAGAGTGTCCACGGGTCATTAACTATGCTTGGTCATGTATGGGTGCTTGCAATGTTCAAGTTTGGGTTTGTCTCTCTTGACAGATGCTGTGCCAATAAAATGCTTGTGTGTCACTCAGGTTTTATGAAATCATAGATGCCCAAAGGACTTCTACCCAAAGGTTAACTGAAAATCCTGAAGCTAGCCTTGTGTCACAATCTGATCATCTGATACCATCAGGGAACATTCCGGTAGTACATATTTAGAATACACAGCACTGTTACAGCTTGTACAGCCTATGTACAGCTTATATACAGCAGGACATACAGTAGGACATACATATATAGTGGCACTTAACAGCACTTGGGAAACATCCTCACTTCTGGCTGAAAATCCTCAGGATTTCGCCTCAGGTACAAATTTTTGCCCCAAGAGGCCGTTTTCGTGATGTTTTTCTCCACTGCCAGTGCAATTCCGTCAAGATTGACCAGGCCAAACAGCCATTGTGGCACATTTCGTCAGGATTTGGAGCACCCCTAGAGGCCCAAAATCACCCAAATTCATCAGGATTTGCATCAGGGATTTTGGCCGCCAACTCCCCTACAGTGGTCACCAAGGACGGGATGATCACAATAATCAACAGGATGGCAACTCCCAGCACGCTGGCCAATATCGCCTGGAAGAAGGTGAGCATCATCAGCATTAAAGGTTTGGCAAGGTTATCAACACTGTCTTCAAGTCGCTCCTTCAAGCACATCCAACAGGCAGGGTGAGTGGTCAAAGCATATTTGTATATCCCTAGCCTCACTGCTTCGTTTCCCAGGGCGTGACCGCCCTCAGCTCGGTTACAGCGGTTACCACTGTCAACTCAGCTATGGTGGTCACCAAGGACAGGACCACCACAATAGTCAACACAATGGCAACTCCCAGCACATCCAGCAATCTGGCGATCATCGCCAGGTTGAAGATGGAGGTGAGTGTTGTCAGTGTCAAAGCAATCAGCAATGATATCAATGTTGTCTTTACTCCAAGTTGACTACTGTCGGGAGGAAAACTGTGGTATGCAACATGTAGTCCTTGATCCTTTCCCACGACTGATGAAGACTTGTAGACTTTGAGTATCGAGGGCATAATCAAGGCAAGTTTCTGAGAACAAGCGCAAAGACTTGATCTGACTTGGATTAGATAATAATGCACCCAGGACCACTTGCACACAAGACAGGCAAGGCGAGCGGTCAAGGCATATTTGTATATCCCTAGCCTCACTGCCTTATTTTCCCAGGGTATGATCGCCGTCAACTCACCTATGGCGGTCGCCAAGGACAGGATGATTGCAATAGTCAACAGGGTAGCAACTTCCAGCACGCCAGGCAACATCACCAAGTAGAAGACGAGGGTGAGCCTTGCCAATATTCAAGGCGCTGGACGATAATATAGTTATCTCATTTCTCTTAAAAGTCAACCGTCGTCTCCAAGGCCATCATAAGTCTCAAGTGGATGGTTCCAAGGCTTGAAACTCATTCATCTTGTAGGTGATTATAACGACCATGGATGTCCATCAGGCAGGTTCATCTTATTGTCTTGACGCAGTCTGACCAGTCCAATTTCAGGTGCTCAAGGATACCAGTGTCAAGAGAATCATCATGAGAGTGGTGAGTGTCCCTCGAGGAAATACATGCTGGTTTCCTGATGACATCTGACCTGATTCATTCTAGGTGCTTGAGAGCTTCCACATCAAGAACACAATCCTGCTGGCTGTCAGTTCCTTTTAGTTTCTTGACAAGATCTGACCCAGTTGGTTTTAGATGCTCCAGAGCACCAGCGCTATGAGGAAAATTGCAGTGGGCTCAGTGAGTTCATGTCATCACTTATGAAGATCTGAACTGATCAAATTTTAGATGCTCACGAGCACCAACTTCAAGGGCAGGCTGTGAATGTCTTAGGCCAACACTGGGCCAAGAACAAACCGACGAAGGCACCCAACCCACAACACCTCCACAAGATTAGAAAGAAGCAGGGTCATGCTGATTCTCGCCCTGACTCTAGCGCTATTGCCGACGACGATGGCGCCATCCAAGCATTACACACCAACTCTGAAGACGAGGACGAAGGGGAAAAATCTAATGACAAAGAGGAAGATGGCGCAGAAAGCAGGAAACGGGCCCCCTGAACTGCCCGGGAGCCAGAACCAACTAACCTTAACTTCTACACAAGTCATTGGTGGGATGTTCTTGAAGCCACTAAATGGGTGCACAGACTCTATCTTATTTCAATCCACTTCTTTCCTGAAAAGAAGTGCTGCATCAACGGCAAATGTCTGGAATTGCTTACAATGGCGATCAACAATGCAGAGGACAATGATATTGAGCTGGAGCCATGTAAGGAGTCTTTTCATTCATTGGATAGGAACTTACGGTCTGCAGCGTACGATAAGCTTCACAAAACATCCATGCAGCTCCTAGTTCGCATTATTTTGTTGTTCTGATTGTAGTTGTGTTGTTCTAACCTATTGACTTGGATCTGGAACGAGGCTACGACCTTTCGCAGCAAGGGAAAGGGTTTTGCCAGCGCGATAGTCTGGACGAAATATAAAATCTTCCTTCTCCCAAAGACTTTGAGGGTGGCTTTAATCAACAAGAGTGGCAGGAGCACACAGTGACGAATGTTGAGAAACTCCGGGAGGATGGGTTCTTCCTCACAGACGGCTTGGATCATTCAGTATTATTGCATGCCTCAACTCGTTAAAAACTACTGATAGCATTGGATTTTGGCCATTGCATTTGTTCTGAACCTCTGTGACAAATACTTGTGCTGACCCAGATTTTCAGTGCAGAATCTGGCAATGCTAAAAAGACCCCTAGAAGCCTTCATTTGGGTATTCGTCTCGACTAGCTTACAATGATCTTTGGCAGTAAAAGAATTAGATGCGATAGTCGGGCGGAATGAAATTTGCTTTTGAACCAATTCCCGCCTGTAAATATGCTCAAATAATCAATTATATATTGATGCTATGGTTGATGCGGGAAACCTATCAAATACTATGGATGGATACCATGGGCTTCCTGCAGATCACTATATACTCCAAAGCCATCGCTATGCAGTGCTATGTGTTGCTATGTAGTGCTGCGATCCCACTACAGATCACTACAGAGAGGTCCTGTGACACTATATGTTGCTACAGACAAATAACCCTACACTATGGGCACTATGGCCGCTACACCTGACTACAACTGACTACGTAGTACTGCGTAGCGTGACCAGGTTTTGCTGATGTCTCATGACCGCCGCTTGGGTCGGCCGGTGCAAGTGTGGCCAGCGGTAATCCCAAGTCATTGCCATCAAGCCAAGGTTGGCTGCTGGGAATGATGTCCAGTGGTTCGAAGTCGGTGGTGCATATGAGGCCTCCAAAGGGGTGGTCGGGTGTGTAGGAGAGCGGAGAAGCAGCAGTGACGCTGTTTGCTGGCAGAGAGGTCATGGCAGGACGAAGTCGTTGGTGTGGGTTTCAGCAGGGGGCAGAGCCACCATTCAAACGAAATGGTGCAAGTCGAAACGGCCCCATAGTACCTGAGAGACGGTGGACATCTACAGGGCACGCCCGCCTCTTGGTAGACGTCGAGGCTCTATGGGACTCTACTGAGAGAGCCGGTCTCTATCCAGCACTATCAAAATGCCGGTCGCTCTATCAGCAAGGCCGTCATCTATCAGCCTGGATCGCATTTCCAGATGCATAGTATGTGATTTTGTTTATTACGACATGCTAGACATATTTGGCATTTTAGAACACTTTTGCTGACAAGCTCGGGCATTTTGGGTTTGATTTCCACCCAATGCTCCTTGTTGATCATTTACACGAGTGGTCCCTGGGCATTTGGAAAGCCACCTTTGCCCACATTGTACAGGTCCCAAGTGGTGCAGCTGTAGCTGAGCTCAATGCACGGTATGTCCCCTTGATTTCTGTCTCGCATTCTGTTGATCCCTATTTTCAAGATTCTGGCAGATCCCTACCTTTGGTGATGGAACGGTTCGATGTTTTTACACCAATGTGTCGGAAATGAAGAAGCTCGCTGGTCACAACTATGATAATCTGCTTGTGGTGAGGCCCGTTATTCTTTGCTTTCGTTCCTGTACTGAATGGCCACCACAGAACATTATTCCATGTATTGAGGGGCTCCTACCAGACCCGTTCAACTTGCAGCTTCTCACCACTCTATTTCGACTTTCAGAGTGGAACACCCTCGCAAAGATGTGTATGCACACTGAAACTTCCATCAGCTACTTCGAGAAGACCACCACCATCATTGGCCGTGAATTACGGTCATTCAGAGACACCACCAGAGCAGCATTTAAGACCGTTGAATTGCCGGGGGAAACTGCTGCCAGGGCTCACCATGGAGCTCGTAAGAAAGCTGCCGCAGACCCGTCTGCCCCACCGCCGCCACTTTCCAATGCCAAGGGGAAATTCCTTAATCTCCTCATGTACAAGTTTCATGTGTTGGGTGACTACGTGAAGACAATCTGTTTTTTTGGTACAGCCGATTCCTATTCCACCCAGATTGTATGCAGACTGTTCTTCCTTCTATTCCACGGTAAATGTCAGTTTTATATTTTCAGGGAGAACTTGCGCACCGGTTCATCAAGAGATTGTATGGTTGGACTAACAAAAACAATGCTACGAAGCAAATGACTAAGCTGGAGCATCGCGACACCCGTATTCGTAGAGCAAAGCAAGCAGCCACGTCTCCTCGAAATCGCAACGGCTCCTTGGCCTTCTCTGAAAACAATGGCTCGTCGTACGCCGGGCTCGATCTACATCATTACATGTCCAAGCTGCGTAAAGACCCCATCCACCTGCTCAAATTCATCCAAGTAAATCCCCACGACCCAGCCAAAAAAGTCCATGAGCTGTAAACCCTGGATATTTACATGGATACTTATCATCTTCTGCAGGGTTTTATTCCTAAGCTCAAGGATCACCTGCTCTCTCATCTCCTCAACTGCGACTTCGACAGTGATGAAGCTGAATACTCACCAGAGCAACCCAATACTGTACAGATCATCCAGCAAACAATGTTTCCCGTCCAAACCCTGCGCGTCAACTTCACTACCTATGACATGTGACAGGACCAGGACACCATGCTTTGCAGCCGTCTAGTCACGGATGCAAAGTTTTTGAGACAGCACTATTAGGACATTACACATTACAACGGGGATTACAATACTTTTAGATAGCTTTATTTCTACTATATGCCCTAGGCACACCGGAAATAAAACAAAGATTTAAATAAAATAGCAAAAACCATTCACCTGAGACCGCTGTGAATGCTCACCCATTCTTGTACACACGCGTCTTGGGCATCTTCCACCTCAAAGTCATCCACACCAGCTCTGAATCATGCAATGGCTCTGTGCAACACATGGAATTCCTCTGGGTGCGATGGTTTGGTATGCAGCCTGGCTACAGGTCAGGTTTCAAAGCAGTGCGACTGCCAAAGATCGGTTTTGTACCGGATACAGACGAGAACACCTTCGGTTTTCTGGACCCATCGTTGGTACTGCGGGGATGTCACCTTGTCCCAGCCTTTGTGGCTGGCCGTAGTTCTGATCTTTTAACTCTTCACCCCGGTGAAGGTACGGCTGTGCGCTCCGTGGAGGAGACGGACGACTGGGGAAATTATTATGTCATCATGTGAGGTTTACAATATTTTCTCGAGCTTCATGCTGATGGTGTACATAGCTGGGTCGACAGGGACATGTTTATGAGGTATCTGGGTGGTGGCATAGGGCATTTAATTCACCGCAGGCCAGGCTGGGAAGGTAACAATGATAAGGATACCAACGGCCTGCCCAACAAGGACATCAACTCAGACAACGACGATGAGTTTCCATCGGCACTGGATGGCCCTATGGATGGTGGGATTCTGATTCCCAACGCCGATGGCTCTGGGGTTGACGAGGAACCTGAAGATGACGATGGAAACAACTCAGATGCAGGAAGAGTCTGGAGACAAGATGGAAGGTGATGAGGATGACGGCCTCGATGCGGATGGTGACGAGGTAGCAGACACCGTATACGATGAAGAGGAGGAGGAGGAGGACAACAATGACCTGTTCGATGATGAAGGGTTCCTAGATATTCAATTTACCCTTTTGGTACTTATGTCCATACTTATCTCAGAAACCGTTACGAGCCCAAACAATAATTATATTCTCATACGATACAACACAACACTCGTATGTGCATCGTCTGTGAAGCGAAATACTTGTTTGAGGATCGTAGGTGCATAAAATAGTTATATTAAGATTGTAAGCGCTCGTGAGTGTGTCTGATCTGGGACAACTATTGCGCAAATATTGTGATCCTTACCTGGTCAAACCAGTTTTTTCCAGATTTGGTGATAGAGAGGGTCTGCACCAGCAATGTAGACATTGCTGTAATCACAGAGAGGTAAAGGTCATAGGAGGGGGGAAGTGAGCTGAGGATAATTGCAGTGAAATTGTCATCACCCGGGTTGGCACCCATGCCGATTAGATCCATGAGAAGGGTCTGGAGTTTCACAAGGTGAACTCTTACATCCCCAGTCTCGGTGCAGCACTCATCCTGGAGCTTGAGCTGCAAATCCACTGTAACCATCTTTGATTTCTTTTCGAATTCTTCTGATACCTTCTTCCATAGCTCAGAGGTGCATTTGGTGTCCTTGAACTGCAAGAACAGCACGTCCAGAACTGTTGAAGCAATAGCCTGCTTCACAACAGCCTGGCCCGATTTGTAAGTCTTCAAGTCTTTGTCGTAGGCCTCCACCACATCCAGTTCGGCTTGAGTTGGCGGACTGTTTGCTGGTGCTGTTGGTGAGATGGGAGGAAGGTACCTGTCCAGCAAGTGATCAGCCAAGCCAGCAGCATCGGAGGCTTATGGCTGAAGCAGTGTTTATAGATGCTCCAGTTGGTGCTGTCAGCTCCAAATTTGCGACCAGCAGCCTCTTGAAGTGTGTTCTGGCTGTCTCAGGTTCTACTACTGTTCGGAAGCCTCTCAAAAAAAGGATTGGCATGAGGGTAACCATCGCACATATTGCAACCCTCCTCATTCTCTGCGTCTAAGTGTGTGCTGTCACTGTTTCCTAGATCCATTGCTCACAGAGAGTACAGTTGAAAATCAAGGTTTCAGCGTGCGCGAATGATCCTTCCTCTGCACAATCCTGACCCAGGATTCTGACTCCGTGTCTATGGGGGCCTAGAACCTCCCAGCACTGTTTTTCACTCTCTTTGACTACACCCAGGGCTGCGTACAGATCGAAGCGCACTCAGCGTCAGATTCCCCCATTGTACAAGCTTTGGGTCAGCACAGTGACTGGCCGAATGAGATTGCCCATGCCGTCCGATCTGGGGGGCGCATGGAATTGCATGTGATGGCACTCCCCGCCAGCAGTCAGACACAGTACTTTGTCATACCCCTTCATAACAACAGCGTATGACCCATACCCGTACTCGAGGTAGACACTTTAGAAGCGATTAAGGTCGGGGAATGCCTTGTCGTTAGGGATCCCCACCGTACTGTATATGGTTACGGCCATAAAGATTATGGTATCTTACAGGTGTGAATTTATTGCCATACGGGACGGTATACGGTACAGGTCTCTACACCGTAAAGCTGTATTTTTTTTTTACGGTATACAGGCGTCGAGAATGGCATCGAATAAAGGTGTGTGAGCGCAATAGTGTAAATTCACTCTATTCTTACCTCCTCATGCTCATCCTGACCCACCAAGTTCACACAAGCGCCCAGGCAGCGGTGTTTCTCACAAGCCGTACCGTACCCGTAACCGTACGAGGCATCCCAGAGGGCCATACGGTACGGTTACGGATTACCATAAAACCGTAACTGTATACCATATTGTACAGTTGCAGTGGGGATCCCTACTTGTCGTGCTGTCCAGGGAGAAATGATTTTATTGTGTGTGGGAAAGGGATGAAGATCCCCCTCGCGGTAAGCACTCTCGGGCCGTAACAGCCGGTGCACAAGACCGCGGAAATAGGGTAGGTATATAAAGACAGAACAGATTACAGCCTTTTGCCGCAGTGCGGAACATACTCGGGTTACGGCCCTAAGAGTGCTCTCTGCGAGGGGGATCTCCATCCCTTTCCCACACACAATATATCTCATTCAACCTCAGCCTCCTCCACAACATGACAAGGCAATCCCTACAATATCGCTCGTATATAAGTGCCTCCCTTTACCTTGCCGCACACAGCCAAAATGCTTTATAATCCAGGCTCGTAGCATGTGTTTACAATGCAGGCACGTGCCATCAGCCCATCTTTTTTCTACTATGGCCCTGGAGATGGCCGAAATCGTGAAGGTCCCTCCTGAGTTACAGCTGTTTCCGAAAAGCTTGTCAGTGTGTGATTTTTTTTGTCGCCAACCAACTTTTGATGAAGAGGCTAAGGATTACCAATTTTGGATGATCACTGGTTGAGCATTTCAAGTTTTTCAGCTCAATTATCAGTGAAAAACTTCCTTTATTTTTCACACATTTTTCACTGAGAAAGCATCTGAAAAATTTAAATTTTTTTCACCACTTTTTTCACTGAGAATCAAGGTGAAAAATTGGAAACAAAATTTAAAACTTTTCCTCCAAGAGTACTACCAGTTTCTGCAGTATTTTTTCACATTTTTTTTCACTGAAAAACCAACTGAAAATTTTAAACTTCTTTTCACTACTTTTATGAGTGAGAATCAAGATGAAAAATTTGAAATAAAATTCATGTCTTTTCTTGCAAGGCTGACACCAGTAATTCAGGCATATTTACAGGCGAAAATGATAGTGAA